>CP134442.1:0-600000 GCA_031590215.1 Maudiozyma bulderi | reverse complement strand
TGTTATTTCTCATCAAGCTAAGCGTTTCAATATTGGAAACATGGAGTCGATAGAACAAAATTTGTATGCTTTAAAAGTGCCGCAACTGAAAGCATTAAGTAAAAGTTGTAAATTGAGAACAAATTTAAAGAAAGCGGAATTGATTGACCATTTATTAAAATTTATAGCAGATCAGATTGGATCAGGTTCAGATTACTCTAGTACAGAAAATCTTCCCTTAATTAATCAAAATGCAAGAGAAAGTGCAACTGAATGTATCACTTATCTTTTCAATAAAGCAATGAATGGTGCTCCATTACCATTATTTGAGGATTTGATCCAGGCAAAATATTATAATAAAAATTTGGATTCAGTAAAGACATCCGTCGGGACATCAATAGTAAATAAACATCCCATCAATATTATAGCGGATAATAAAAGACAATCAGGTAGTCCCTACGCTAATACTCTACATTTTGAAGAATCACCTTTTTATAAATTAGAAAAATTGATACCAGAATCTGCTCAGAAAATTTATGTAACTAATGGTAGAGGTACATGTACAATCAGGTTTCAATTAGATCAAAAAGATTTTGAAGCGTTGACTACTGATAAGAATAAAAGACTTTATTTATTATGTGGTGCAGTCAATGTATTGGGGACAAGAGGCACAGAAACAATTCAATTCCCAAGTCCCAATGAATTACAAATGAATTCCCATGTAGTGAAGGCTAATTTAAAAGGTATTAAAAATAAAAAGGGTACGACGAAACCAGCAGATATAACAGAATATATTACCAAAAATAATAATATAAATACTTTCCAATTTATTTACGCGTTTACAACAACAGAATATTTATTGTATATCTATATCGTGAAAGTGATTCCACCGGAAGACATATTGAAAAAAATTCTGAAACAACCTAAAACTCCAAAGGCTGCAACAATACTCTACTTGAAACAAACAATTAATGAAGATTCTGATGAAGATATCGTTACAACTTCTACAGTAATGAGTTTAAGTTGTCCTATTTCGTATATGAGAATGAAGTATCCAGTGAAATCGGTTAATTGCAAACATTTACAATGTTTTGATGCATTATGGTTCTTACATTCTCAAATACAGATACCTACTTGGCAATGTCCTGTTTGTGCAATTCCAATTCAATTAGAAAAATTGGCAATCAACGAGTTTGTTGAAGAAATCTTAGATGCATCAGACGAAAGTGTTGAACAAGTCAAATTATTTGCTGATGGTTCTTGGGAACCAATTTTTAATGATAATGAATCTAGTGATGGTGATTCAGATATAGAAAATCGATTAAAGAAACATAAGAAGGCTTCCGCAAGTCATAACATGGCAATGTTTAAAAGCTTTCTATCAAGAGGTAAACCAGAAACTCCGCAAGAGACAACATCCACTGATACAACTAAAGATAAGAATGCAGATGAACCTCTTGTTATTTCTTTGGATAGTGATGATGAACAAGACAGGCCACGTAATAATACAACAAATAATGATTCTATTAGACCAGTAGCAACATATTTGGAAACTGATCGTACAGTCTCAAAAAGTTTGGATCCTAAGAATAATCCCAATCTATCAACTACAAAAAGTTTTGGCTCTGATTCAAGTGCAGCATTCTTAAGTTATCCACCACAAAGAAACCCAACTATTATAGATGATGATGACGCTAGCTCAACTTATAGTACACCTTTGAAACAGAACAGTAATACAGAGGACTTTGCAACCCGCCATCCAAGCATATTGCAAAACCAAATAAAGTTCCCACAATATCTTCAAACCAAACCGTTAAATAAAGATGACACAAACGAGGCGTTTACTCCGTCGGCTGAACCAGCAACAGAAAGAATGGCAAGTACGTCATCTCAATCCACAGTGATTATGACAGATCCAAGTATTGCATTAAATAGTGAGAATCCTACAGTTTTGAACAATGAAACTCCAGAACCTATCAATAGCTCTCAGGGTTCAACCAGCATATCACAAGGAACAACTGAGCAACCACCATCAAATCCTGAATTACCAGTTCTGCCAACTTTACCCTCTGTAACAAAGGATGATTCAACCACATTACATACTGAGGATACTGCAGAGCTAGTTCAAAATGATCAAAATCGTGTATCGTCATCAGGGTTATCGATGGCGGCAAAACCAATTGTAGCACCATTTCAACCTAGAAGGAATTATTCTACTACACTACCTCAAAAGAGAAATCTTTCGAGGTCTTCTACATCGAGCATGTCAAACGAATCATAAAAATAATATTTATTTAGCATTTCCATTTTTTTCCTAAAGATATAGTCTTTTTTGTAACTATTGTTTGTATATACTCAGTTCAATTGAATATCTGTAAAAAAATTACAAAAGTCATTTCAGAATTTGTTTTACTAATTGTTCATTCTTACAAAATATATAGATATATAATTTTAGTTAATAAATGGAATCCACACTTTTGTATGTTTCTTATAATTGATGTAATCGTTGCCAAAGAAGGAAATCAAATACTTCTCCTCGACTTTTATCCTTTGGTTGAAAAACCTCCACAACACTAATGTGAAAACAATTAGAGAAAATGGATTCAATAATACTAACTGAAGACCAATTGCCCACCAGAAAAATCCAAAATAGCTTGGATGTCTGAACATAGAGTACAGACCATAAGTGACTAAGACATGGTTATTTTCCTTTTTCCTCTTAATAATATGTGAGAAGGATTGAGCGGCTGTCTTCATCGCTAATGTTCTAATGTATTGTCCAAATATTGTTAAGATGACACCTACGAACAAAACGTAGTATCTAATACCCTCCGTTCTCTTACTTTGAGGCCAAAATGCATATTCTATAAGGCATTCTAATAGCGCAAAGGTATGGGCTCCTAAATATTCTTTACCATTTCCAAATAATAAAAATGAATCAGAATGAACTTTACCAGGGTTATATTTTGCTGTAATATAATACTCCAGGAAATGGAAGAGGGATAATGCGATAATGTAAAAATTAATACTTTTAAATCTCAATGTAGGCAATAAACCTACAAATATACCTAATACTATACCTAGTATGAATGAAGTTAGGGATATAGAATGGGGTTCATTTTGCGTTATATCAGCATACAATTTATTATCTATGATAATTGGTGAATCTGAATCACTGGAAGAATCGTCATTTGTTTGGGCCTGTCTGTTAGAAAAATCACTCATAATTTCGTTTCCATAATGTCAATCTAACTTTTAAATTGGTGTATGAGGTTAAAAGGGAAATCAAATCCCATTTAAACATTACTTTGATCCTTTATCTCGACTTATATAACTTTCTCTGCATCAATAGTGCTGGTCTGAAAAGTCGTCCTTTTTTTTGGTAATTATGTTTTTTGCTCGATGCGGAAAATTACATGAAACAATCAGTGAAGGAATCCGCAATAACCATGAACCTCAAAGGTGTTCTGCGGTTATTAGAAGGTGAAATACGTTCTTTCAATTAGAGGGAATGTTTCCTACCGAACAATTGTTACATTAATCTTATTGGGTGATCTAGAATAATCGAACTTATTGTTGTGTTTGAAAATGTCTTGTTATATATAGATATATAATATTTATTTAGCATTTCCATCTCTATCTAACCTGTTTCATTCTTCTTTCCCACCAAGACGTTGTCCAGAGCCACGGAAGTTGCCTGTCGTTGTACTTGTTTCGTTGTCAGTTGAAACTGAAGTGGATTCCTTTTCATGTTTTGCTCTTTCACGGTTGGTGACTCTTTGACCTGCCATTCTATTGCTACTAGCACTGTCACCGCCTAATTTTGAGCCGGTACCCTTAAATCCAGATAACGTACTTCCAGAAGAGACAGGAGGTTTTTCTATAACTGTCTTGGCAAATCTATTTCTTTCGTCAACTCTAAATATTGTCTCGTATAGATAAATGAACCAATGTGGGGCGCAGAATTTACCACCTGGTGCTCTACCGTAACTTGGTGAATTACCTCTAAAGAAACCATAAATTGGACCAAATGAACGAGTATCTAAACATAAGAATAGATATGCCACACCCATACCAATTAAAGAAACATAGAAGCCACCAAAGACAAAGGCCATTAATAAAGAGATGATTGGATAATATTTACCGTAAACTGGGATTATACCGTAGAATAAAACTTGAGTATTAGCGTTATCAACAGCCCATGTAAATACCAAACATGACGTAAACCCACCGGTCATCGTAGTATACCCGGTCGGGCCAGCTGTTAGAGCAACAACATTACCTAGTGTAACAAGACAGAAGAAAAGGTAAAATGCATAATCGATTGATGGGTTGGCTTTACTTGTAATGAAAAAATGTTCTCTCTCCAATTGGGCAGATCTTGTAAAGATATTGTATAATTCCAAAAGAGCTTCCATTGCTTTTGGTGGAAGTATCATGGAAGATGTAACTAATCTCCATAATTGTAAATATAAAAAGGTCTTCTTCCATTGAAACATTATGTATTTGTAGCTGACTAACTGTAAAAGACATACAGATGTATTTAAACAAAGGATCATAGTGATGGCCCTAGTTACTGGTGGAATACTGTCCCAGATGGTCCTAAAACCTGGATTGGAAGCATTGGACGAGCCACCACTTGGCCCTCTTGAGCTACCGCTCCCTAAAGTGTGTACATTCCTTGGAGCCATTTTAAGTCAAAATTATTTGTATCTAGGTCAAATGTAGGAGTGTGTTCACAATTTTCTGGATCGTTTTAATGTTATTTATTGAAATAAAGTTACTTAATTGTATGGTTGCCCTCTTTTATCAATTAGTTGACGTGTTTTTAATCATTCTGATGATTAGCGACTCTCGGTGTTTGTTACCTTTCGCACACCCTTCGGGAGGTTACCCTCAATGTCATTTTTTTCCTAAAAATTTGTATGGGATTATTGTACTGGAAAATTTTCATGGAGCCAATCCTGGAAGTCGATGAGCTCTGATGAAGGAACCACAGTTTGTGATATAGAAGTATATATTTTGAAATATTAACATTGTTATACTTTAATCCATTTTAGTTCCTTGTAAGATAAGTATATTGTTGATATTTCGAAGTTTTAAAGAGGTATTTTTGAAGAAGTAGACTACCGAGCAATAAATTTATCCGAAATAATAATTATATCGCTATCAATAACATAAAACGATGGCTGTTAAATCAAATAGACAATTGCTTACAAAGGGTAAGGATTATGCCGCTAAACAACAAAAGAAATTTGGTACTGATGAGGTAAGTTTTGATAAGGATTCAAGATTGGATTATCTAACGGGTTTCCACAAACGTAAATTACAGAGACAGAAGAAGGCACAAGAAAGTATTAAAGAACAAGAAAGATTATTGAGAATTGAGGAGAGAAAGAAAGTACGTGATGAAAGAAAGAAGCAAATGGACGAACAAATGCGTAGGTTTAAAGAAACTTTAGATATTCAATCAGAGATAGAGGATTTACGAAACGGGAAGAAAAAAACAGATGATGAGGACAATAATGACTCTGATGATTCCTGGAATGGATTTGACGATAACGATGATGCCAACGATAGTGAAAATTCGGTAAAACCAATATTGAAAACAAATGCTCTAGGTACAGCCATCTATGAGGATGATACCACTGTCGAAATTGAATCATTAGAACCAAATGAAAATTTTGCTTTCTTAGCCAAGACAAATAATGTCGAATTAGAAAAATCAGAAAAAGTTTTAGATCAAAGCATAACAAGAGCAAAGAAATATGCTAAATTCCTAGGTATGGATGATTCTAAGGACAAAAAGAAGAAGTCTAAGAAGAAGTTTAGATATTTGACTAAAAACGAAAGAAGGAATAATCAAAGAAAGGCATATCAAAACAAGCATAGAAGATAAACATTATATTAGGATAAATATACCCCACACCCTTATTATTTGCTCGAATTTCGTATGTAGATATTAGAGTAGCATTTGATATGGTACTTATTTATATATATTACATTGCTGAATGAGGTCACACTTATAGAGTACATGAAGTCATTTTATCATATTATTTTTGTTGCATTTATTACGTTGTTCTCCTTAGCTTTTGAATAATCTTGTGTCTGTTCTTAGTGAACTTTGAAGACTGATCTGAAAGAAAGCAGGAGAGTCGTTAATATTAACACTATACTATTAACTTTAATTGTAACTATATTAGGTTGTTTGGCATTTTATGATTTAATAGGTCTATTCGAATATTCTGATTCAAGTTTGAATATAATCCAATTAGCCCTTCGTATAATCTCAAAATAGTATAATTCACTATTGAAAAATATGAAATTTCTTGTGTCATTTTGGGCGTATAGAAATACCCATACCCACCAAAATCTGATAATAAAATCCAATACTATTGCTAATCTGTATATTCTTGGTTTAAAAGTCAATTTATTCTTCCTTAGTGATGTAAATGATGTAAGTGTCCAGTCTCGTCTAACATCCCAATAGAAGGTATATGTAGAGTTTAATATTAGACAGAAAACTCGAATGCTATAGAATGATTTAGAGATGGAATTTGCATTGTGTGTTCTAATATACCATGTACAAATAATGATAGGAAGGTTGGAACAATATTTGAAGGCATTCATCATTAATTCTATTTCCTGTAATAAATAATATTCTCTCAAACATTGAAAGATTCTTACTCCGGATGGTAATGATGACAATAAAAGATCGAAATGAGTAAAAGGCTTACCAAACAACAAAGAGGTAAATAATGTGAAATCTATCAGTGGTTTGTTGAATGAAGTTAGGGTATCTGATAATAGGATGTATACGTTACGCAGTGAGCGAGGACTTGGTTCAATTAACAAAAGCCTTTTTGCGCAATATTTGATAATTTCGGATTCCCTTAGGATCAGAGCAATTTGTAAAATAAACTGTAATAAAGGTAAACCATGGAGAATGATATATTGCGCATTTGTTAAATCTGGTCTATCAAAAGTGTTGAATACCAAAAGAGTTATGGTGTGACATATAGTAAATATCTTGGTAAATTTCATGGCAAATACATTAGAAAATCTTAATAATTGACCATTGGTGGGAGCCTGATGCATATCGTTTCTTAATTTCAATTGCAAAACGGTAGATATATCAAACCGGTTGTTATTGATATATTTAACAATATAATGCCAAAGCCATACTGCTGTAAATAACAGAACATTCAGCCTTTGCGGCACTGGTGTCCAGATATAATTCAATAAAGAACCTTCCTTTTGATCGTTCATTTTCAGTGAAGAGAGTACCTTCCAACGTTGTAATTTCTTGAGCAATGTTCTGATGAGATACTATTGTTGGTCAGTAACAGGACAGGTGGTAGATTACCGATAGAAATGACAGCTTTAAATATATATATTTGATGATTTATAGCTCTGTGATGACTTGTTCAACAACAAAGCATTTTCGAGGTAAACAAAACAATTAAAAAAAGACAAGAGAAACAAATGGCGTACGTCTCTTCGCGCCGCGTACCACCAACGACGAACAGAGTCGAGGAATATGACAGCAATGGATGTCACATATTTGTATGTATTGAATAAATTATAAAAATATTTATTGATATGTTATAGCTATGTTTTGTAGGATTATTAAGGAACTTGCATTGGTAAATTCATCAGTTTATTTTGTGGACCTCTCTAAAATCCACCCCATTGGCCAAGTTCTAACACTGTCCCAAGGACTAACTTTGTATGTTCAGCCATGTGGCTAATACTAATCTTATCTATTGTATCCATCGTACTGTGGATATATTTGTTAGTTAATTTGAAGTCACTTTCAATGACAAAAGCACCAGGGTATCCATTCTTTGTGGCACTTCCATGGTCACTACAGGCATAACCACATTCAGTTTCAATATAAGGAATTGACAGATAGTTATCGATGACAGTCTTAATGAAAGTTGTTAACCCGACATCTGTATAATCTACAATAACACCAACATGCTCTTTACTCTTATCACTAACGAACCCTGTCATATCTTGCTGTAACATGGTAACAACCTTCTTGTTAAGAGCTGCGTATGAACTGAAGACATCCAAAGATCCGAGTAACCCAGCTTCCTCTGCAGAATAGAAATGAAATTCGATCGTATTGTTTAATGAAGTACCAGTCTTGGCGATGTGTTCACTTAATAATCTTAACGCTTCCAAGTTTGTTATTGTACCGGAACCATTATCATCGGCACCTGGAGCAGGCAACCAGTTAGGAAACAGTAGATTGATACTATCTAAATGGGAGCCAATAACTATGATGTTTTCAGGTGATGTTGCACCTTTAAATTTAACAAGAATTGAAAATTGCTGCCAATCATGATGGTCGAAATGTTCAACCGTAACAACGTCCTTAGGTAGAACATCAACAATTTCATGTATTTGGGAAGATAACCATTCAGCGGCTTGCAGTCCGTACTCTGATTTATAATAACGTGTATAGAAGCTTGTAAAGTCTGCTAATTTCTCATACATATATTTCATATCTATCTTAGAAGTCAAGGATTTAACCTCTTCGGAATGAGCAATTGTTAATGGAAATTTATACTCTGGTACAACAGGGTCATCGAGACGATGTGAAATATATGTGTTAGATGTTTGTTGTTGTTTGGTCACATCGAAGAATCTTACACCCCTTTTCAGTAGAGATAGCTTCTGAGATTCCGTTACGGTAAGTAATTCGGAGTCACTCACTTGTAAGATTCTCTTTTCCTCAAATGGGAATCCCTGAGTTAATGAACAGGTATATGATAACCAGCTTAAAACGGTTGTTATTCTCATCAGATATTATATAATATTATTTTCTTTCTGTTTATCACAAATGCTTGTTAGAAGACAAACGGAATCAGTGTTCAATAAAATAGAGCTTGTCAGTCAAAAGTTTTACTTATTACTTGGTTATCAATTGCAATAAGGAAAATCATTAACAAAACAGATCTCGATACATATACTTTACTAACTTATCGTCCCATCTTAATTGTTGTGATATGAGCTTCTTATCTAAAAGCGATATCCGACTGTTTCGGAGCCAAAACTCATCCCTCCGACTAAAAAACTTCAACATACAAAATGTAAACACATACGGATTTGCCTGTGCTTTTAAAGGAAAGACATATATAGAGTTACTACAATAGGGTGAATCCTTCTAATACCAGTGGAAGATATTTATCAGGAGAAAACGAATTACTAATTGCAACGAAATCTGAGAATAACAATAAATTCCTGATAGATAATATCATCAGACATACCATACTATTTACGTCCATACATTAGCAGATTCTCAATGGAAGAAATAAATAAATACGTCAAAGATGATGAAGATATTGCATTTGAATATGAGCTACAAAGAAGTCCAGATGATATACAAGCATGGGTTCATTATTTAGATAGGTCGAAAGAACAAAATAAAAATGGGCATAAATCGAACGAAGGCGTATTATGGTTATTCAGAAGATATGTGAATCAATTTATAAATAATGTTGACGTTTGGTTTGTATTTATAACGTGGATTTGTGATTCGTATCCTAACATGAATTACATGGATATTTCTACTCTATATAATGAGGGTATTGAAAATTGTGGCACTAAATCTGAAAAATTGTGTTTAAAATATTTGAAATTTGCCATTGAGAAGAATGATTTGGCATTGATAAGACAGTCTTTTGATATATCTTTATCGTCTTTATCGAAAATTTTGCATTACAAATTGTGGGAACAATTATTAATATATATTAAGGATACAGTAATACCATTAATAAAAACAACTAGTCAGGGAGAAAAATCACAAGCTGAGCAATTCTCTGATCTCATTAAGAATATATTAAAGAAGGAGAATGAAATCGTTGATACCGATGAAGATCCAACTCACCGTGTTAATATATGGGTGTCTACATTTCTAGAGAGATATTTGATTGTTTGTCCAAAGGATGAAATTGTAGACACATTGCTTCTATTAGGAAGTACTAATGATACAAATAGAATTAAGACCTTATTTGAGAAATATCTGTTTAAAGATGGTGATTTTAAAAATAAATCAGAAGTAAAGGATATCCCATATTCGTTGAACATTGTTTACCTTAATGCGCTTTACGAATTGAACGAATCATCACAGTGTCAAAAATTTATTGATGTGCTAAATGAATTATATTCATTCAATCATACACCACTAGCGTTGATCACAGGTAAGTATTTTATCAGAAATGGAAAATTTGATGAATTGGAATCCCATTTGGATCAACTTTTGATAAATACCACTACTGTGGATGATTTTGGGAAAGTAAGTAAATTTCATACAGACTTTGAGGTGGCCCTAATCGAGTATTGTTTAAAGGAGATGGATGATTCTGATGAACAAGAAGAACTAAGTAAATTACTCGAAGTTCATTTAACCAAACTAGGGAATCTCGCAAGACATCATGATATTCAACTGAACGATCTTTATTTAAGGAAGAATCCAAATAATGTTAGGACTTGGTGGGTAAGGGTAAATCTTAAGAAATCCGTAAAACAGAAATGTGATGTCTATGCAAATGGTATTTTGGTGGTTGATCCGTTGAAAGTTAAGGAACCCGGTGTTTTAGGGAAATTCTGGTCAAATTATGCACAATTGTATTGGAAAAATAATGATTTAGATTCTGCAAGAGAAATTTTCGAAAAAGCTCTAAATGTACCTTTCCCGTATATGAAGGATTTGGAAATAATATGGATGACATGGATTGAAAATGAATTACGAATCAATAATATGGAAAGAGTGTTTACACTTCTTCGTGAGGCATTAAAGATACCGGAGAACCCTATAGCTTTATTAGAGCAATATGAAAATCCTCAGAATAAAGTTCCTACGAAATTCATTATGTTTCATTCTTTAAAGCTATGGGTATTCTACTTGGATATAATTGAATCGAGACGGTTTGACGCTGATTTCAAAGGAAGTGGAAGTTATAGAGAAAATGTTGAAATATATGAAAATATGATTCGATTAAATGTTATAACTCCGTTATTATACGTAACGTACGCAAAATTAGCAAGAGAATTTGACGATATTCGTAAAAGTTTCCAAATTTATAATAGAGCAATATCATCATTCCCACCAGAGGTTAAATATGATATATGGTTGTTGTATTTAAAAGATGCTCTTGAATCGAGACTACCGGTAGAGCAAATTCGCGATCTCTTTAATGAAGCATTATCGCAGTTAGTACCACACGAAATTGATTGTATATCAATCTACTTGTTGAATAATGAATATGAGGAAGGATTAAATGGTGTTACTGAGGTTACGATATCGAACTTGGTTAAAAGTGCAAAGGAACTTTCTGGGAAATATATTGATAGTAAATTGAAATTATGGGATCTGGCGTTAGAGAAAACAAAATCACATTTTGGATTGGAAATGGCTAGACCATTGTATGAGGACTGTATCAGTATTATTCCTCGTGATAAGTCTCCTGAATACATTGTTTCCTTTGCAAAATTGGAGGCAGCTTTAGGAGAGATATTCCGGGCAAGAGAGATTTTACAATATGGTGCACAATTAGTTCCTCCTGCGAGGAATGAACTTTTATGGAACTATTGGGAGCAATTAGAAATCTCCAACGGCGATAAGGAAAGATATAAGGATATGTTAAAATTAAAGAAGAAACTGGAAGAAGAGATGAAGGTCGATACAGAAGAGGTCAGTCAAGAAACTGGTAACATTGAATTTGTGGCAGCTAAGAAGATCGACATTCGGAGATCGACGCCGACGGAGAGTAATCCAAATGAAATTGACCTAGATTTGTAACTATATTGCAATTAATATGAATGAGTACTTATAAAACTTTTCCGATCTTTTAAATTCTTTTCCATGCATATCTATTGACATATATATTTACATACATATATATCATTTAGTAATATTTATTCCACTGAACGATTTCTGTCTTCAATATTTGTCCGAAAGAAACGGCTGTGCATAGTGATACTAATATTTTTGACTGCTGCAAACATCCGTACCTTCTGCAATATTTTATAATTTTTCAATGATAATGTTTTTTTCATTTTCACAGAAAACGATAAAGAAA
Source organism: Maudiozyma bulderi (assembly GCA_031590215.1). Lineage (NCBI taxonomy): Eukaryota > Fungi > Ascomycota > Saccharomycetes > Saccharomycetales > Saccharomycetaceae > Maudiozyma > Maudiozyma bulderi. Next base: position 587,929 of record CP134442.1, on the reverse strand, counting down.
TTTCCTTTTTTTTTTATTAGGCGACGGAAATGATAATAAAGTAGAAATTTTTTAATATGCGAACAGGGGCTTCCAGGGCTACCTTAAAGGAGTTAATAGGCAGGAAATTACCCTTTAGGCAGAAACATTCATATCGTTCCGCAAAGGTCGCTCAGCCTAGACTCCTTGAGTAATAATATGCTTTAGGCTGGGAAGTTTTCACCATCTGAGCCTAAATTCATTTTTTCCAGTCTAGGGGGTCCATGAGGATCTTAGTACATTCACCTCTATGGAAATTTTCAGTAGACGTCTGGTATTCTGGTTTCTTAGCAAGATCAGTACATGCCTTGCTAAGTTGTTAGTTACGATGGCTAGCTGACATAGTGTTTCTGAAACAGTTTATTCAATACTAGCAATACCAGTAATATCAAGATTTAATATTTCAAGGTAAGTGGTGATCGTATATCATATTTAAATTGATTACTTGTTGTATATTCTATATAGTATTTACTTAAAAGGACGATAATACATTAAGACAACATGCCTCCAAAGTTCGACCCAACTGAAGTTAAATACCTATATCTAAGAGCCGTCGGTGGTGAAGTCGGTGCTTCCGCTGCTCTAGCTCCAAAGATTGGTCCTCTAGGTCTATCCCCAAAGAAGATTGGTGAAGATATTGCCAAGGCTACCAAGGACTTCAAGGGTATTAAGGTTACTGTCCAATTGAAGATCCAAAACAGACAAGCTACTGCTTCTGTTGTCCCATCTGCTTCCTCTCTAGTTATCACCGCTCTAAAGGAACCACCAAGAGACAGAAAGAAGGATAAGAACATCAAGCACAGTGGTAACCTAGCTCTAGATGACATCATCGAAATTGCTAGACAAATGCAAGAAAAGTCTTTCGGTAAGACTTTAGCTTCTGTTACCAAGGAAATCCTAGGTACCGCTCAATCCATTGGTTGTCGTGTTGATTTCAAGAACCCACATGATGTCATTGAAGGTATCAACAGTGGTGAAATCGAAATTCCAGAAAACTAAGAATGTCGTATATAATAAAACACCAAAATATTCCCATTCCATCCATCATATCTATACTTATAATATAAGGTTTTAATTTGATAAAGTCTTCAATACGTTTAATTATTGTTTTTTTTTATTATTGTTTTGATTTTTTTTTTATTTATTTATTTGAAACGTAATCCTGTAGCGGTAGCATCCCAAACATTATATCAAGAAATTGTTAGCGATTGATTTAATATTATCCTGATTTAATTGATTATTACTTACAAATCTTATGATTCTTAAAACAAGTTTGACAACACTCTGGTGCCATATAATCTATAATTTATTATAGATAATTACTGTATTTGGTTCCTATTTTGGCTCAAACGAGAATAAACTGACAATTACTCATCAAGATAATCCTTTCCATGATTATATTGATCCATCTTTCACTCGTCAGAAATCCCTTTTCGTATTTTTTAAATTTTCTTTTTTCTTGCTACTTATGTAGTACTATGTTGTTTTCATCTTGAACTTCTTCATTTTCTTTTCTTTGACTAGCTCAATATAGTTTAACGAAGAAAAGAAGAAGAGGTGTATATATATTTCAACGATCTAACAATGGAAATGTATACTAAACATTTCGATTGGTTAGTGTCTTGTGCCTTTTTATTGATCATTCTTTCCCTTTTGAGACTTCGCATAATGTATCCCAGATCCGGAGAACCCTGTCGCATGTAATTAACTGAAAGACGCGAAACGATAAATTTTCAGCGATGAGGTACATTAACACCAAAGAAACCACATCTATTCAAGTACAGATCTCATGCCAAGATAGAACAACTAACTAATGTCTCAGTTCACTTGGAATGATTTAATCCAAATAACTTCCGCCAATAAATCTTATTTGTCTCCCTTATCATGTATGGCACATATAGATGTAAATGCATTTTTTGCACAAGTTGAACAAATACGGTGTGGATATACAAGAGATGATCCAGTTGTTTGCGTACAATGGAATTCGATCATTGCAGTCTCCTACGCTGCAAGAAAATATAATATTTCAAGATTAGATACTATTCAGTCGGCGATGGAGAAGTCGGATAATAAACTAATTCCAATTCATACAGCCGTTTTTAGACGAGGTGAGGATTATTGGCAATATCATGATGGATGTGGTTCATGGAATAAGGATAAAGATAAGCAACTTCCTCCAAATCTATATAAAGTTTCTTTGGATCCATATAGAAGAGAAAGTCGAAAAATTTTTAGGATATTCCGTAGCTATAGTGATAGAGTAGAAAAGGCTAGTGTAGACGAAGTTTTCTTAGATCTTGGGAAATTGTGCTTTGAAAGAATATTAACCGATTCCGTACCCTCTGGTAATATGGATAATTCGAAGGGCTTGAGGGTTTTAAGAGAAATATTTGAGCAAGGAGAATATAATTTAGATTCAACACTTCCAGCAGTACCTGAAGAATTGAAATTGTTAAACTTTGTTGGGGAAGTTTATAATCCTAACGACAAGCCATTGATTGATGATTGGGATGACGTTATATTTGCCATCGGTTCTCAAATCGTCGCGGAAATTAGGAAAGATATTGAAGATTCCTTAGGTTTCACGACTTCCGCGGGTATAGCAAGAACTAAATATGTCACCAAGTTAGGGTCAAATTTTAAGAAGCCAAATGCACAAACAATTATCTTAAATAAATTTGTTGAGGATTTCCTGGATGGAGAATCCTTTGATATTACTAGCTTCTGGACATTCGGTGGAAAAATTGGAAGTGAAATTTGCACTCTTCTCAAAACACCAGAGACTGGTAGCATAAAGTTTATAAGAGATAATTGGCCAAACGGACCTGAAGGACTTCATGATTATTTAGATGATAGGATCCGTGAATTGTCAGGCAGTGATGAAATTCATATTTTGGATACCTCAAAGACGGAGGTTCTTTCGCGCAAATTGTATGATATTTCAAGAGGTAAGTTCTTACTACCTCTGAATGAAAAACCTATTGTCAAATCTATGATGTCTAATAAGAATATGAGAAAGGATAGTTGTGCGAATCTGATTCACGCATTGTCATGGATAGATGTGTTTTCTGGTGAATTGACAGCAAGAGTAAAGGAACTGGAACAAGAATATGCAAAATTAATTGTTCCGAAAACTATTGTTGTTCAAGCAACCACATCCAAATTCAAAGTCCACAGGAAGTCTGGACATTTTATACACAATCACACGGATGTTACCACTAAAGACTTTATAAGGGTTGGTGCTAAATTAATGCAAGATCTAGATAATGACTACGGTGGTTCAAGTACTTCGACATTTTACCCATTAATTAATTTAAGCATGACAATTTCAACCTTCGACATCTTCGATACCAGCAAGTCAATTATAGACATGTTTGGAAGCCATGCCCAAATATTGACCAAAAAAAATGAGGGTACAGAATCTGATGATAACGGAACAGCAGATAGTGAACAAACACCACTAGCATTTTTTTGTAAATTATGTGATATGAAATTTGAAGATAATAAGGAATATCAGGAACACAAAGACTTCCACGTCGCTCTTAAGTTATCAGAAGCCATGAATGGGGTATCCGAAGATTCGAGGAATCTGACAATTGGACAAAAACGTTTGCTGCAAAATAAAAAGAGAAATGATAACAGTGAGAGAGACAAAGTTGTTAAAAAGAAAAACAAAAATGGGCATAATTCAAAACATAGTATTTTAAGTTATTTCTCGAAGTGAATAAATAGTGGAGCGTGACTGTGGACAGTCCTTCAGATTTGATGTTCATTCTATATTGAGACAAAGGCATTTTATATCCTCTCAAGTATATAACACAGTGTTAATATCTGATTGAATCGTCTTCTCCAGAAAATTGTCTACATAAAATATTAAAGCACCTTGTCCCTTTTGAATTTGCACGAACAATTATGTGAGAATGGGAATTTGAAGGAATGTAAATGTACGATTTTATACAAAGCCAATCATAGTATGAGCGATTTAAATTTGATAATCCAGCCATTTTGATAGAAGATATTATTTTAGTAATTTTATTATATATATTATTTTTTATATATAAGTCTCTATTCTTTTAAAATAAGTAGTAAAAAATAAATAATTTACATAGAAAGAAATATTAAATTTCGTTAATATTTAGAAGTTCAAATTTCTTTCTTCTTATACTAATTTACATTACTTGAGGAAATGGATTCTTTGGATATTAATTTGTCTTTCCACTTTCATGTAGTCGAGTCAACATATCACATCAGACCATTTATTTGATCTGTCGCTCATGATGCGTTGAGCTATACGAAAAGCGTCGGACGATCTCTTATTTCCGATTCGGCGAGATGTTCTAGCAAATACTTAAATTTTCTGTTTCTTATTGACATTAAATAATCAATCAGGGAATATTTAATAAAAGACCTTTTATATTTGAAATTTTCTTGCAAGAATTTCTAAATTACTCTTTATTCTTAGTGTAAATTTTCTTAAAAATTAACAATTTGTCTAAATCTGTAAATTTACCGCTTTCATGTTGGTCCGGCTATCTACAAAATAGTCGGGATACATAAACAAACGTGAAAAGTGATAACTTGTAAAACATAATATTTACTGAGCTGAATATTCCAAGGATGTATAATATAAGACTATCATAAGAGCAAAAGAATAAACCAAGTACGTAGCACACGTTATGAGCTGAATGCTTAGAAGTAGCGGTTGATAGTTCGTGAATTGGTTGTGACATTGGTTTAAAGTTAAGTAATGGTTTTAAAGTTTATATAAAGCAAAATAGATATTTTGTTACTTGTTCTTTTATTATATAAAATATATAATAGTTATAAATTGTATTACGAACTATCGAACTTCTGAATTCTAGTTTCAGTTTATTAGTTCTTTATATATAGAAATATTATTTTTCATCCCTTGTTATCTTATTCATTTATATTTGCTCTACTATGATTCAATGTACTTTAATAATTTAGATCTTATTCCTACAGTTAATATAATGACACTGGGATTCTTATAATTAATTATAAGATCGATATTATACTCCTTGTTTTCGGATGTCTGTCATCCGAGATGTCGTATATTCCTTAGTAGGCACATTTCCGTCACGTTAAACAAATAAAATAATATTGTGCGCCATTAATATAAATGAATAGGCTTATATGACGACATCTGAATACAAGGTTCACAAATGTGAAGAATAAAGAAAACAACCCAATCTATAATATATAAAGACAGAGGTTTAGAAAACAAAATATGTATATTAAATAATTCCTTCCGAAAGAAAGTACGAAGAAATTACTGTATATTACACTGTATATTATTTAACTAATAAAATGAATCAAACTAACAATACTAATATTGCTCAACCTGCTAGAAACGAGGATTTCTATCAGACGGAGTTTATTATTATTCTATCAAAATGGATATGGACGATCAAATTTAACATTCAGACCCTACTAAACCACTGTAAACCGTTTTGAATTAAGACTTTAACATTCCTAATATATATTTTGGAAAATTTAAATTGAGAGGAAATTTCATCCTTTAGGAATTTTCTCGATTAGTCTATGCAGACATGAGCAGAAAAACAAAAATGGTTGTTGCCAATTTAGAATTATGATTTCCTATTCTGAGTTGTTAAATAATGTGTAGGCAACTTGGCAATGAATATTATACTTTTCAATGTTGTAATACTCTGCCCCTACATGGATAGTATCAGTATGTAGCTGTGATATGCATATAGAAACTTAAAGCCCTGTAATGCACTTTTCCAACATTTATAAGGGTTACCAACAAAGGATCCGCTACGACAGATACTTCTAGACATCAACGTACATGTTTGATTAGTTCATTGGATTAGTTCAAGATTTAATAATAATAGAAGGGATCATCTTGGCTTCATAGATACCATAACATATCTATTATCCGAACTCTATGCATATTACCTATTAAAAGGTCCTTAGTAATGAATTATGAACAACATGAACAGTTCATCCTTTTCTTCGTTACTTTAATGTTTAGAAATAAAAATTAGGAAACATTAGTGGCCTGAGTAACCCTTTACAGTATAAATCCATCCATGTAGAAATTACCAGCGGGACAAAAAGGGTTAGAACTAACTAAGGGTTAGGGTTTTTGTAATGGGGTAGTTATTTGTAATATGTAGTGCCAAATTATGGGTGTTATCCTGTGCAACATTGTAGTATTCGGTCCCCCTACAAGGGTTATATCGGTATGTGCTTATAACAAGGATATAAAAACTTAGAACCTCATAATGGCTTTGCAACAATCCATATCGATGATTAACGTAGTCTAAATTCAAGGGGTTGGATAATCACCTCCACCAACCAACTAATTAGAATTTAGTTCGTAGGAAGTGAGAAAAATATCAACTTAATGTAGTGCCATATTTTCCCAAATTTGCTATTATTAGAGGCAACTTGGCCGAGTGGTTAAGGCGAAAGATTAGAAATCTTTTGGGCTCTGCCCGCGCAGGTTCGAGTCCTGCAGTTGTCGTTATTTTTACTTTTTTTGTATCTGTAGGTCGCAAGTTCGATACGTTGGGGCAGTTGTTATAATTTCTAACATTGATCACAAAATAATAAACTATCACACAGTTGGAATTTTTCAACACTTCAGGATTAATATTATTTTTGCAAATATTAGGAACGATAATCAAATACAACCTATGGCTTAAGCGAGCTTAGTTAAACAAAAATTAGTCATAGTTCGAAATGAAATCAAACATTTAATCAAAGGTCCTCTATTCAAACCCTACCCTTACAAGAAAATATTACCCTTAGGATTTAGGTGTTGTAGAAAGACATTAACATAACCGCCATATAATTCAGAAGCGTGATATGTAGTCTTAAGGATAGACTTCAATTGATACAATTTACAAATACACGAACACCGAAAATATTGGTACTATTATGTCATTTAATGGCGAAACAACAATGAAAATGAAGCTCCAATGATTCCTTCTATATTTGATGCTCATCGGGTTTTAAAATTTCGTTACTCAATAAGTCAAAAAACAGGTTGTATGACCTGTCAAAATATAATTCAAGTAATCATTGTTTTGACAGCGTGAAAAGTATCGGGATAGAGAAAAAGTGTTGATATATCGTGCATACGAACAGCGGATCCTATTTTGCAGTGTGAACAGGCAATTTACTAGTATTAATTTAAAATCACTAAATGCCACACACACATATATCATTCAAGCCAAGCGCATTCCATAGCAATCGAGCACTGATCGTAGGAAGTGCAGATGAAATAAAGATAGAAAAAAATATCAAAACTTTGGGCCAATAAGAATTAGAAAACACAAGTCCTACCTGGTTTCTTAAAAGATCAATTTGGGAAGTAGACTTTCTCTTTGAAAGTCTGCTACCAAAATTTTTTTTGTCCAGTGTACTCACCTTTTATAAAACTGATTGCGTTAAGGGTATGTTCCAAATTTTGGGTAATAAGTACCCGAGAAAATTCCATCTGGCCACTAAATAATGAAAGTGAGGAGGAGTAAGCTGACCTCTCTACTACAACTATCTCTGTGAACAACCTGATGTAATCTCAATTTCTATGATTACTGAATAATTGAATATTTGGTTGTACTTTATTTATATATTCAACACTAGCAAAGGTTTTCAGAGACTTTCTAGTGTAGATCCCTTTCTTCAAACCACTACGAATCTTCCTCATACATTTTTTTCTTTTAACGGTTTCCGTCGTAGCGACACATTTTTTGTTCTGCCTGGCATCGCGCCGTGGAAAATATCATTTCTTAGCTAATTATACATGTGTAATTACCTTTTTAGGTTGGAATGTGCGAGATCCGAGATCTGAACGCAGAAAAACGAATGCATGTTTTCAAAAGTGACTCCTCAAGATATGAAAATAGGAAGAAAAGAACAGATACTTTTCTGGGAAAAACTTCTTCCTGAGTAAAATCTCGTTCAGATATTCCTACCACATATAGATCAAAAGAGGTAACGGCCTCCAAAACAGTTGTAGCTGCTATTTTCTCCAAGAAAAATCCAAAAAAAAAAAATAATATAGAAAGGACACCTTCATGAAAGCCCATCCTTTAAGTTGATGTTTGTTTCTTTGGACATTCAAATCTATATAATAAACAACAACCACATTTTCTTCATTTACAAATCAAAAACTTCCTCTCTTTTGATAGACCAACACAATTTTTTGGGAGTGTAATATCTAATATCGGATAAATAGAAGGACTGGGCAATTATTAAGAATATACGCCAACAATATCATACCTTAATTTAATTTAACTTAAGTTACACACAACCGCCTTAAAAATCCCGTTTATTCGAGCAAAATTCCCGTCATAAAACTCATGATCATAACTTTCGAAAAATACTAAAAATGCGTCAAATTGTCTCAAATAGAAATATCATACTGGCGACCTTATTGTTTCACTTCTGTAACACCCAATCACTAGGCAATAGTGGAATGTATAGTAATGATACAAGTTCAAGCATAATAATTCAATACTCCTCTGATTCCATCACTTCAAATTCCATATCAGATATCGAAGCTGAAAGTGCTTTGAAGCCAACATATCCAACATCCGAGAGTTCAATTTTTACCAGTACATCGGATGTAGAAACATCTACAGATGTAATATTTAGTGATACAACTTCGCATATATCAATATCTATTGGGAGTTCTACCAACACAAAAGTATCTTCATCTGTGGAGATACCGTCCTCGTCAGCTTGGATTCCATCGTTCAATTCTACAAGATCTACCGAATCGTATGAAGGTACAACCAACTCGATCAATATAGTCAATACAGCTCCTGTGAATGATGTTACAACTGTAACAGAGACCAGAACAGAAATACCAGTTCAAACTACTTCTGAGAGTCTGTACTCCAATCCGGACATAGATGAAGATATAACTACAAATCTAATAAACACAAATGTTCAAGCGTCAGATGTCGATACAGCACCATTACAAACAGATACTGTGTATGATCCTAATATTGATGGTAATACCATTTTGAACACAGCTGACTTCACAGATATTAATACAGCCGCACAGGATACAACTGTGGGACCAAATCAACCAGCTGAAACGACAATCCCTGCTACCACACAAATTCAAACACAAATTCCAGCAACTACCGATCCAAGTGATTATAATCCATATCATCCAAATAGACCTGATAACATTGATAATGGCGGTGATAACACAAATACCGACGTTGAGTATACAATACAACCAACAGCTGGAACGACAAACACTGCTACTCTAGATGGAGATAGACCGGACAGTAAAATTGAAACTGAAGCTCCGACTAACACTTCAAACAATGTTCAGGAGACGAATGCCATTAATACAAATATGGAAATTAAGGATGTCAATACAAACGAGAGGACGCGGACTACACAAACTGAAGCAAGCATAGCTCCAACAAATATCAACACAGCTATATTAGACACAAAGAATCCAATTATATCACAGACCCAAGATGGTACAACAGGAGCAAAAGTCAACCATGATACACATTTATCTGAGGCAAACACTGTTGGTAAAGCCACATCAAATACAGGCTTAACTAATATTGTTAACACCCAGGCTGACGAAGAGACCAACATTCCTAATAAGGCAGTTTCGACTGGTTCTGGACATAATACATTGACTAACAATAAAGGATTAAAGACAACAAATGTTGCAACTCAAAACCCCACCGATGAAATTGCATCTGGGACAAAAAAATTAACCGCTACACTAACTTCTCAAAACATCGAAACAAATGATCCAACTCAAAGAGGAAGTGCCAACACCGATGATCAATACCATGCTTCAGACACAATAAATAAGGACGCACCGAAGACAAAGGATGAACAAACAGTAGTAAATTCCAAATATCCTCACATTTCTATTACACAAACTAATAATGACGAACAATCAACTGGAAAACCTAACTTACATGTTGGGTCATCTAGCGCCAATTACTTGATATCCGGCAAAAAGATGGCGAATACAATCACGACGAATGCATGGAGTACAGGCGTAACAACAATTAAATCTAATACAGATGTTATTGGTGATCAAAAGAGCAAAGACTCTACAAAGGCTAAAACTGCAGTTTCATATACACTTTCTGCAGATAATAACTGGTTACCAAGTAGTATAATAGTGCAGACTACGTACACAAAGAAATCCGAAAGTTCAATTAATCCGTCATCTTTCCCAACTTCCTTACCTGCTGCAATTGCCGCTAGCACTGAGGTTACTGAACCTTCTAATACGACATTAATTACAATTGGTTTTGGTGAAGAACTGAATTACAACTTTTTAGTTGAAAATCCACTATCATCAGCCCAAATTTTTAATTTTCTACCGGAAGCACTTATATACCCATTTTATGTGGATGAAATGTCTAACAAAGATGACGTTAATAACAACGATTTATCATACGAATCAATGTATGTATCAATGAAGGTCTCTGATGGAACTACAACTATTTCTCCAACGGATACCCTTGTTAAACGTGCTGGCACAATAATTGATGATGCTGGTGCGCTTTCTCAAATATTCAATCAAACATCTGCTATTGTAAATACATTGAACACAGTCAAAAATAGATTTGTGGAACAAACTACCACTACCACAAGGGATGAATCATCGGCGTATCTGACAGCTACTGTTTCATCATCATCTGTCTCAGCTTCTGCTACCATTGATAGTTCTTTGATCAAAGTTAAACAGATCTCTCCATATGTCGATTCTGACAGAGATTATGTTGTATCTGTCGCTGAAATCTATTTCCCAAGTGACTTTGTTAATGTATTGAGAGACCATCTTCAAGATAAAGATTCTGTTATATTCGACAATCCAGTTCCTTCATTAAAATCATTAATGAATCTAACTGATCCTTCAATTAATTTATTGGGATTCGCCAGCAGCCTCAACAGTATTTCTTCGTCATCCAGCGATAACGAAAATAGTCAAGAAAACCAACAACAAATTAACCAAGCATTCAAATCTTCCATTAAAAATGGTACCCAATATGGTTCCTTAGATGTTACTGGTATGAAAAAGGCGAAATTATCAAAAGCTATCAGAAATAGATTAATCATTTATTTGACTTGCATGGTGTTTGGTATCTTCATATGGGTTCTAAGTTTCTTAACATTATTCAGATATATCAAGAGAAGATTATTCCCACAGAAATCCATTTCATTAAATACATCACGTCGTTCATTCTTAAATATTACCAAGATCGGCCTTTATGGTGACGATATTGGAAGTTTATGGTCAGGTGATAGTTCTAACTATTCTGATAGTATCAATGAAAAGATCAAACATTTGGTTGAAAATAGAAAATCCAAGCAGAAAAGATTCACCTTATTCTCCGGTAACACCAACAATGATCTTTCGTTATGTTATAATAATTTCATTCAAAATGCTAATGGTGATACCTTAATTACTAATGAAAAAGTGAATACAAATACCTTCAATTATGATAATAACTCACCCATTACGCATTCCTTTGGAGATTTCAACCATCAAACAATATCTACATATAATACTTCAGACGAGTCCTTTGATTTTGATGTCGTTAACGCTCATAATAATCCGTTTTCAGACAACTATGGAATTTCACCAAAATCTAAAACCATTGATTTATTTAGTGACAACATTGATGAAAATTTCGATATTGCATATACTGATGGGGAACAGGACGAAGAAGTTAGCATTGCTGATGTTGACATTGGTGAACTAGATGAATTGGATGAAGAACTATACAAGAACTTAATTGGTACGATAAAGAACAGAGACCCTAACGATCCTTTAGCAGTTGAAACCAGAAAACTAATGGCCCAAATTGATAAAAGATACCACAAAAAACCATAATTTAAAGAAAAATAAAAATCAATTCCATATTGTAATATAGGTGGTCATTCATACTGTTTTTCTTCTCCCTATTATTAATTATACATTCTTTATACTAAATTGCATCTACTCTTTTATAGCATGCTATGAAGAGTAATATATAAATACACATACACACACATATATATATATCTATATATATATATTAATATACCCCGTAATTATACATATCCAGAAGTCTGTAAGGCTGATCGCAAGTTACAGCAAACATCAACAAATTTCCTTGTAAAAAATTGATAGTTCCCTTCCAATGTGAAGAAACTCTGATTCCTACAGGAGACGGACGATGAGATGGCGGGAGCACACCGCGGACTGTCAATTTTATAACAAAGCCGTCAAAATTCTTATTACGTATGCTAAAATTCTTGACTGAAAATGTCATTGAACTACATTCTTATTTGATCTAACGCACTTATAAAACTAATGTTGTTTTTAAATATAGAAACTGTAGATCGTCGAAAGCTGTTTTAAACAAGAGGAAAGATATACACATATATAACTATTCTCTAGGAACAAAAATTAATTTTTGAGAATAATGGTTAAAAAAGTGAAGAAAGTAACCAAAAGGCAAGGTAAATGGAGAAGAAGCTATAAAGCCTGTCTGAGTTGTAGAGCCAAAAAAGTTAGATGTGATTTAGGTCCGTTTGATAATCCACATCCTCCTCCTTGTACAAGATGTAAACGAGAACAGAGAGAATGTTTATTTACCACAAAACATGGAGATTCTTCATTTATAATTTCTGAAGGCATTTCCCCAATGCCAGACTCAGTCATATCTCCCATGTCAAATGCAGCAGTAATCACACCTAATAATAGTGTTACTAATATCACCAGATCCACTTCTACAGCTACCGGTATCTCATCACCAAGAATACGAGAAGCAGATGATCAAACACAGGCAAATGATAGGACTCAAAGACATCATAATATGTCAGTAGCCAATATTACAATAAATGATAGTGATGTAGAAATACCAGGGAGTCGTAGTGATAATAATGACAAATTATCCCAGAATCAACCCAGAGATTCACAATTAAATAAGCATATCCCTCCAAAGGCTCAACAGGTTAACGGTCAGTGGGGTGTTGGTGTAACGTCCATGCAGAATACATTAGAATTTTTAGCAAACGCAGCTGGTACCGTTGTACAGGATAAAAGTAAGACTAATCACGATATACCAAAGACCGATTCAAATACGGATGGGCCTGGATCAACAATATTCCATGAGAAAGAAATGTCAAGTAGACCTACGCCATTTTTCGATCCATCCGATGAAAATATATTTGCACCATTATTAGAAACATCAGGATCTCAGAGACCTGCATCGACATTAATGGAGAAAGTGATAAGTGTTAGACCAGCATCTCCGAATAAATTATCTGAAGTTGATTACATAGGGCCCAACAAATTATTATCAGAGATAGAGGCTATTGAACTAATAGATGCTTTCTTTTTATCGATGCATCCATATTTCCCAAATATTCCTATTCAATTACACGATGCACAAGAACTGGCAGAATATCCAATTTTGTTATGTGCTATCCTTACAGTATCTTCAAGATATCACACATTTACTGAATTTGGTTTATCTAATGGTGGAGACAATAAAAGAAATATCGATGTACACGAAAAGCTATGGACTCATTGCCAGTGGATGCTGTCACAAACCATATGGGCTGAAGCGAGTACAAGATCTATTGGTACAGTATTGGCATTTATTATTTTGACTGAATGGAATCCCAGACAGATACATTTTAAGAAAACGGACTACGCCAATAAAAATTCTGAGAAAACTAATAAAGAAATACCAACAGGTGTTGGAGCAATTAGACGTAGTGATAGAATGGCCTGGATGTTTACCGGTAGTGCAGTACGACTTGCTCAAGATATGGGTTTTATTGAAACAAGTACAAAGGTATTTGTCGCAACACATATTTCAGATACTTTTTCAAGTATCAATCTAAACCAAAGACCTGTCCTTGCTGATACGTTCAACGCTACAAGCCTTGGGATGAATAATGCTAGAGTATCAGGTTATAGGACAGAGAAAAACTGTGAGGACGATGGTAGTGATATAGGGAATGAAAAGTTTTTCTTGGATGAAATTCTTAAAAATGATGATACTAAAGAAAGATGGAAGAATGTTTTGATAAATTCAGGTAATAATACAAATGAGAAAGATGCTCCGTTGACTGACCTTGAAAGAGAATTTTTAAACGATGAATATGTGCTATATCATTCTAATAGAGGCGAAGACATCTATGAGCAACATACACCTTTACCCTTTGCATTGAATTTCTCTCATGCGCAACGAGCAAAAATCGAACTAGTTAGAATAACATTGGTTGCGTATGAGACAATATATTACGATAAAGGTAAGAAGAAAATGTCAACAAATGATCAAGAACATAATTTAGCAATTTTAGATATCCTTTCACCGCTATTAGATGGTTGGTATGGTAATTATCGTGACCTTTTAAAATCAACCCCAGAGATCCCATATGATATTAACATAAGAAAAAATAAGAGAGCAGTGTATCAATTGAGTAAAAACATAAACAGAGAGAGTATTTTATCTGATTATTATTATTGTCAGTTATATGTATACTCATTAGCTTTACAAGCCGATAACAAAGAGAACCCCAGTAATAAATTACGTATCAATGAGATAATCAAGAGTGCCAAATATGTCGAGTTAGCTTATATTGCAGCAAGAGAAATTCTACAATCTGCCTCGAGGGTACATAAGATCAAAATGTTAAAATACATGCCAGTACGTTGGGTAGTAAGAATTGTTAGATCTGTTTCATTCATGGTGAAATGTTATCTAACATTAACAACTAATAGCGGCACCCAACGCAATGATTCGCAGTCTATTCTTAAATTATGTTGTATATCGTTGGACGAAACAATTAATAGCATTAGGGTTGCCGCCCTTATTCTCAAGGAAGCAACTCCGGATGAGTTGCATTTGTGTGTCAGATATTCAGCTATATTACTATATCTGTGCAAAGAACTTAAGCTAAAAAAGAAAAGAAATCAAGAATTGTTACTCGCAAAAGGAATTATAGTAAATGAGGGAATTGCAGCTAGTGGAAATCAACTTGGAAGAGCGCCAAATTCGAGGACAAATGCGAATGAAACAATACCAACCAACATTAATAAAATCGGAAAGAATGCTACCAACATTGAAGGCGTCATCCCACAGTACAACAATATCCTTAGCGGTACCGAGAACTCTCGGAACAATTATCCTGTCATTAATTCTGCAACTGTAAACCCTAATAATAATAATAGTGATAATAATAATAGCAATATCAATAACAATATCAATGACCATACTAATTTGGACACTAGCGCATTTAGGGGTATCCCCAGATATCAGGTGAGTCCAGAGCCCGATAATATTAACTCAAATTTCGCCAATAATAATAGTAACAATAATTTGAATTTTCCCAATACTAGCAGTAATACTGAAGAAAATGGAATCTCATCCCACGGGAACATTATTCCGGAAGACAACGTGGGATATTTCCAATCGTTACCAGATCAAGTCATCGATTGGTTTGCCGTCCGTGATGATATTGGTTTGGATTTTGTTGAGCCATGGACTCAAATGATAGAACAACAGTATTTACAAAGCAATTATGATATCTTCTCTGACGTCGAGAATCAACCTTTCTAGACTAAGGGTAGCGAATATCAAAATTTTCAAGAAACATGCTAAGAAATCAACCCGCCGTAACAACGGCCAGAGACACAGTTATACCCGATCTGTTATACCAATGCATATCTAACGATCTCCTCAACTTCTTTCGTTAATTCTCTCATCGTTAGATTCTGATACAGAATTCAACGTAAGAAACGTATCAACTGTTCACTAATATTTTGGTACTTATAAACGCAATTATTCTCTGGAAACCTTTTTTTGCCTGCAGGACCTTAAACAGACTCTGCCACAATTTTTGAAAGATGGTGGGGTACGTGCATTTCTGTTTAGCGATGCGTTCTTTTTTTCTCGCTGTCTCGCTTAAATTTCTTTTATTATTTGTACGTGGGTTTCTTAAGTATTTTGAATTTCTGGTTAGAAAATGACGAACTATTGGCCCGTTTGTTCGATTATATCGTTAAGTGAGACAAATGTTAAGCAATTCTTTGCGATTACGTACATTATCGGAACGATTTGAATGAAAAGATACGATATGGACCGAGTTTCCATTACATAATCTATCTTTTTTTTTTTAGAAAATGTCCATTAACTTCATTAATCTGGTGGTAAAATTCTAAATAAGATTGTGCATGTGCCGGAGATGATTTGATGTGCTCGTATTTATGTTTTCTACTTTCTTGTTTTGGTTTTGATTTTTCTTTTTTGCTGTAGCTATTGTGAATATATTCAATTATTTAATACTTACTGCATTGAAGGAAGGGATTAATTAACTGTAAAGCAAATGTTATCATTATATCTCAACTTTTTTCTTTAGTTTCCATTTTTAATGGCTCTAAAAAATTCTATCCCTTTTTCATTCTTACACCAAGTTATATATACGTGTATAATCTAAAACTAAGTGAATATATTCGAGGAAAATATAAGATATATTGAGTGAAACTAAGTTTGCACAATATACCATATTTACATATAAAGTATAGTTTTGGTTCAATTTAGCAAGTAAAATTCCACCCTTCTAATGAGTACCGTTTTCACAATGGATTGCGATTTTAGAAATGAACGACCTCAACAAGATACAACCTTAGGTCTATGGTCATGGTACGTTTCAAATTTGAAAGAGGGTACCTTTGAACAAATTGTTGATAACGAAGAGAGGCTAAACGAAATTAAAAATCAAAATTCTACCTCAGGGATAAATTTAATAATATCTGTCCCAGAGAATCTGGTCTCCTCTGATACAATTGACATACTTAAGGACAAATTTGAAGTATATATTCCCAACACCGTAGTCATTGATTTACAGGAAACTACAACTACTAATGAACGTTTATATTTGATTCAAGATACCCATAACAAATTCATATATAAATACAGAATAGATTCAATAAAAAATGATCTTTTACCTTTGATTAAACCATCTGAAATTCAATTAAATGCACAAGAGCCTTCTCCACCGTTAAGTGATGGATCCGATGAGTTACATTTTAATCCAATTGAGGTATCAGAACCTATTTTAAACGAAATCAAGAGTAATGATATGGTGCGAATCGTAGAAGATTCAGACTCTTCAGAAGAAGATACAGATGATGATGATGATAGCGGTGCCATTATATTAAATTTTACGAGGAAATGCCGATATGGTTCAAGATCGCATGTTGACAAAGACGATTTTTTCTCACCAGTGGACAGTGAACTGATTTCTATTAGTAGTATTGAAAATAATGTTTCAATGGATATCGAGCTAAGCAGATTAGAACAGTGTTCATCTTTAAGACGAGTTATGGCGAATAATAATAGTTCTGTCTTTGATAAAACATTTTCTTCAAAGGATCTCGATCTGAAATTGGTTGGCGCTTTATGTAGAGATGAAGGGGAGCCGGATTCCTTTTCAACTGCAATTCGCCAGGGATTAGGTGAAGATTGGATCCTGTATGACAATGCATTTCATTTAAATAATTTGGAATGTTGTTCAATGGATGAAGTTTTATATGGGGATAGAGCTGTCACCACACTCATTTTCACATTAAACGTAATACTGAACTAACCCATATTTTATAAACAACTAAATTTTCTTGCATGATTAGTGAATATTTATTCATGTAGACATACATATATAGATACATATTACTGATATATAAATATAATACAACTACATTCCGATGAAACTATTGGGAATACCATTTAATGCTGGAAGCAGCGAACCGGATTTATTATTTATTGTACAATAAGTTTCTTTCAGATCTGCCTTTGAACTCATTAATTATTATGACGAAGATATTATTTCTTTGAAGCGTTTGAGGAACATGGTGCATAAATGACTTGTGTAATGAATTTACCCGCGTATCTTGTGGTACAACCGACGCAAATAATTTCATCTTTAATTGAGCTTGTTAATAAATGGTTTAAATTAACATGCGGTATGATATGGTTTGCTTCAGTATTAAAGTTTTTATTCAAATAATTGGAATTTAAATATACTGGTAACTCCGCAACCTTAAACTTGGCTAAGAAAAATTTCTCTGCTTCGTCTGCATTCATCTTAGCGACTCTTTGCATATTAGCAAATAATTCATCTTGGTTACAATCCACAACTTTAGATAATGTCATATCGAATGGTGCATTAAGATCAACTGGTGGAGGTGGTGGGTTTGTTAAATCTGTATCAAACTTGAAAAGTTCTGGGATTTCATTGCTATATTCCGGTTCCTTTGGAGTTAATGGCTGTAATGCATTGAAGTAATTCGCTATACGTAATGTAGAACCTGAGGATTTATTAATCATTGAGTTTGATCTACTAATACCTGCATAATCTGTCAATGAAGCCGTTGAATATGTTCTCTGTGCATTTTTGTCATCTGTTAAATTGACTGAACTGGAGTTAATCTTATCATAATCACGATATGGTTCGATTTGTTCATAACCTGGTAGAACTTCAAACCAATTCACTATACTACCTAACGTATTTGTTGCAGTTGGTAGATAATTTGAATGTGTTAAATTACCATTAATGGAAAATTGAAATCTGTAGATACCTGGTGGTAAGAAGAGTCCCGGAAGAAACCATTCTTGAGTTTTCTCATCAAATATCATATGTAATCTACATTCTTTCTTATCCAAATCATCCATTTCATAATGTGGATGTATTGCTAATATGGTTGATACAATTTCTTTTGATATAACAAATATTTTAACATTCGCACTATCTGGGAGTTTATCCCTCCATTTTAAAATGACTTCTACATCGTCTTCATCTTCGTCCATATCAGTATCTGTATCGGAGGAGTAAGATGATTCTGAAGTAATTGTCTTTTTCATCTTTAATTTCTTATTATCTGAAGTTAAAGTCGAAGAGTCAGTTTGTAATTTATTAATTGTGGAATCTTGTACATTTGCTTGTTCTTCTGTTAGTTTCCTTTTTGCGTCCTCTTCTTGTCTTTTTCTCAGGGACTCCTTAAAATCCACATCACTGTTATTATTATTATTTGTTAAAGTATCATTACGTTTATAAATTTCATTTGATTTGTCATTTTTCATCTGCGCATTATTATTATACAATTTCATCATTATTGCAGCAGTAGCTGACATCTTTGGTTTCTGTTTTTCATTATCAATTATATTATCATTTTGTTGTTCTCTTTTAGTTTCTTTTACTGATGTCATTCCTAATCTATTAATTGTATTACCACTTGACATTGAATCATTTCTTTTCCTTTTCATATCACGTTTAACTACATTTTGGAAAATTGCTTGATTAATTAATTTATCCTCATTTTGTAAGACACCAGCATCTTCATCGATGCTATTACTATTTTTGTCACTTGTTAATGGGAAATATTCATATTGATAAGGATGACTTTCTTTCTTACCATAAGGTGAACCAATAACATTAGTATCATGTAGCGTACTATCTTGAGATTCTGGAACGTTGCTATTAATATTGTTTAAATCATCAGACATTACATCATTACGTGTGGATCCAGATCCAGCTGACGTAATTGGTGTTCCTAAAGAATCATCGGTTGTTTTATCATCCAATAAAGTTTTTTTCAAGGACAATATAGTTGGATTAGTTTCATTATTCGTAGTATCATTATCGTTATTCTTAGAATCATTATTAATTTTAGTTGAATCAGTTTCAACAACAATTGGAACTTCTTCCGTTCTTGGAGTCAGTACATGATCTGTATGTTGTACTGTAGGGTCACTATGTGTTTGAATAGCCAATGGAGCTTCTTTGTTATGATTATGATTATGACTAGAATGTTGATTATGTTGTGTTGTATGTGTATTTTCTGATTTTAATGATAAATTAGCCATATCTTCATTTATCTCTCTAGTAGATGAAGATACTTGTTGTTCACCAGTACCCGAATCCTCGTTTTTCTTATTCAAAGAGAAATGTCTCTTAAAGAAACCTTTATAATCAGGATGGTGATGATGATGTGGTGATTTTGGTGGACTTTCAGTCGGTGAATTCAGTGACATTATGAAAACACAATTTCAGTAACCAAAATATAAATATGAATGGGGGGGAATTTCTTAATTAATAATTGCAATGCAGGTAAAGGTATATATAAAACAAAAAAAAACAACTGGATATGCGTATACCAGGTTATGCCTTTAAAAAAGATGGATAATATGATGCGATCAACACACCACTATATTTATATATACGTGTATGAGTGAAAAAAGGGTTTAAAATTAGGAAATTAATTAAACAAGAGAAAAAAAAAATGTTTTTGCAAAAACAATTTCCCTGTACTATTGTAAATGAACCCGTTCAAATCAATACTAATAAAAACCTCTTTAATTTTCTCTAATCAAACAAAACGAATCTTTAAAAGTAATTAAACAATAGGAGGCTAAAATATTATAGATTTTATTCTTTTTTCCTTTTCTCTAAAATAAGTTACCTAGATGCTTTCGTTACCTTTGTGAAGTTCTTTTTTGATAGGGTTTTCAACGAGATCTTAGCAAATCTAACTATAGATGTATCACCTGTATGATCAATTAGTTAAATTTTACCAAAAAAGCAAAAAAAAATGCAACAAACTGTAAAGAAATCTTTCCTCTTGAATATCTAAAATTTCGTATTGTCCTATTGTTGTTGTTGTTATTCAAGTTCTGAAATAAATTATCTAATTTTCCTTTTTGCCTCTCTCCCCAGAAAAGTTTTCTTTTTCCGGCGCTGTGACGAAATTTATATAGATATATATGCTTTCCTTCAGCCGAAGCATTGGCCCTTCGCGTTACCATTTTTGCCTGTATTGGGCACATTCAGTACGGCGAAGTGGGCACTGCTTCGGCCACCGAACCTATGTACTCTTTCTCTCTTATAGAGCGTACGGGACATGGTATCGGCCGCGCGGTGTTTCGTTTCGTTCTGTTTTGTGGGGGGGGGGAAGAAGAGACGGAACAAAGAAGGCGAGCCCGCGGGATGGCGCTTCTATCGTGGTGCTGGTGGAACTGGTAGTGGGTCCATCGATGATCAGTTGATTGAATGAAGGAGAGGATGAAGTATATATTGCTGTTTACTACATATTATATATATATATGATTATGTTTATGACTATGAGGTAGACATGTATATGGGACTAGCCACTAGGCCATGGCTTGTTTCTTCAATGCCGTTTGGAAATCTCTTGGTTTGATTGTGATACCATCATCCGAATAATTGATCTTTGTCATTAATTCATCACATAAATTATCTATATCGACATCCGAATACTTAGGCAATGTAGTAATATGTTTCCATATGTCTGCGCATTTCATTGTACTACCACAATTATGATATGGTAATGCAACTTTATTACATCTTTTCCCATCACAATCTGCTGCACATGCAGATGCGGTTGTTGAGGTACCTGTTGCAATAAAATTTCTATCCTTCAATATAGATCGTATAGATTCATCATTGATAATATGTCTCGTTAACAGTTCACATTTAATAGGTTTATCACTAACTGCTATTTTGTCAGTATTATCATGATTACAGGCACAATTTGGTGTAGGATTTGAACAACTAGATGCAATTACTTGTTTTGGATCCCTAAATGTAACATTATCATCCATATCTGGGAACGCTAAAGAATTATTTAAAAATGACATGTATGGAGTACCACCATTCATATTTGTGATATTACTATTATTGGTATCCTTTGTAATTGTTGTCTTATTCTGAATTGTAGGTTTAACATCAAACGCATATTGTATAGCACCTAAATCATCTGCATCTATCTCACTTGAACCAGTACTTGGGATTGCATCCAGCACAGTATCATTGAAATTGGTATTGTTATTATTATTCCATGTATTAGTTAAATTGTTTAAAGCAAAATGTGGAATAGTTTGACCAAATGATCCAATTTTATCTGTATTGTTTGAATTATTACTATTATTGTTAGCATACATTGAAAACATATTTGTATCATTAGTTATACTTGGGAATTGATTAGTCATATTATATTCGGAATTAATATCCGAATGACTTATTGTACTTGCACTTAAACTTATATCATTATTATTATTATTGGAACCAAATTGATTTGAATGATCAAAGGAATATGCTGCATTGAATAAATCATCTATAATATCCATATTGCTACTACTGCTGCTACTGCTACTATTTCCATTGCCAGTATTATTGTTTTTATTTATCATTGTATCATTATTGGAATTTGAATTAGAACTAGAACTTGTCGGCACCGATAATGATCCGTCATTACTATAGTTTTTCTGTATCATACCATTATTTGTCATATAAGAAGGTGAATTGTTAGTTGCAGGTGCCATTGTTGCAGGAGCATCATATGAAATATTACCATAATTATTATTACCCATTGCAGCTGCAATATCTGCAGCGGCAGCGGTAGCAAATAAAGATTGTTCAGTGATGCCGTCATTTAAATCGTTACTGTTGTTACCATTAGAGTTTATTGACATTGGAGAATTTGAATTATCAGGTGTAAATTTCACTTCATTTTTAACCATTGGAATATCTGGTTCATTTTTAGTAACAGGTGTAGTAACAGTTGTAATACCCTTTGGATTATCTAAATTAGCAATAGTTTCATCCTCTTTTAAATTTTTCAATTTTAATTGTTCTTTAATAATATTATTTCTATTTAATAGATCCATAATTTGTAAATCCTTTTGAGATTTAGGTCTAAATTTTGTAATTTCATGAATTAAATCAGCTAAATGATTCTTTAATAAAACAGTTTCATATTCTGATTGTTCATTAATTTCTTCTAATGTTGAAATCTTATTCTCCAATGATTTCAATTTTTGTTCTTTCCTTTCTCTAAAGGCTCTTTGAGCTGCTCTATTTTGTGCAGTTCTTCTATTTTTCGCTTCTGTATCTATCTTCTTTCTACCTGGTCTACCAACTTTCCTCTTAGGTTTCTGTATCGAGGCCCCAGTTCCATCCGCATTAGTTGTTGTACTCATTTTATTCGTTGTATCCACACTCATCACTACTTAAATAGTTCTATATTACCCTTTTGTGATAATGTTTATTTAATAGTTCCTGTTATTTTCAAATATAAGTTATTATTCTTTTTATATAATATATAGCAATAGTGACTGATGATACACAGTGCGTTTTTACCGTTCCTGTGAAACTACCGCACATATTCGGAACAATTCTGGTTTCCCTTCCTCATTTCACTGCGCACCGAAATTATTTTCAACGGCTCGTCAAATTTTTTTCGTTTTCGGGTGTCGCTAAGAACGACGGCGATGATTATGTTGTAATTACCGATACAGGGAACCAATTATAGAGTTATCTTATTATACTATATTATATCTTATATGATCGTTATATATATATATATATATGTAACAGTTCACTGATCATAGTGTCTTGAAGACTAGGAAAGCTAGTGGTCCAATATAGAAATATATGAAATGGCCCTTTTCATGTGTCACATATGATCCGAAATTTTTACCAACTATTACATGCCATGTGTTACCATATTTGGTATCTAGTTGATGTTTGATACTGGATGCGATTTCTCTTTCTAAATCACAATTATCAATTGCATCTGAACTAATTTGGAAAATATCTTCTTTTAATTCATCAGACTAATTTTATATTATATTGTATCGTATACGTGTGCGTATATTTTTTCGTTTGTTTGTTAGTAAAAAAAGGGTTATACAATGGATTTATTCAAATCAATAATTAATTATAACATACAATATCAGATGCCTTTAGTATAGCTAGTTATAAAAAACAAAAACACATATTTGCGTTGATTCGATACGTATCGAATAATTAACACACACACACACATGTATATATCGCTTTGTTGTTAGTAATAATGAACAATTGTATTACATATTTGTTATATTCGATGTACTCATCTCGGCGTTATTCTTTGACATACGTTGTTGCTGTTGTTGTTTTGTTTCCTTCTTTTCTTCACTCATTATGGTATGGGTAATATATGCCTATATATGTATATATCTACTTGTCACAGTAATATGTAATGTCACAATTCTTATTAGAGATAACTTACTCCTTAATTATAGCTTCTACACTAATTGATAATTTGATGAACATGTTCTATCTATCTGATACCCCTTCTGTCAACTGCTCATTACCACTAACTAAGAGACAGAAAAATGCACCAATTCAGTTTCTCGCTCGCTCGCTTTCTGTAAAGGAGACGAAAATGAGTTCGCGCCCTAGATTGTTTTGAAGGTTACCCTCTAATCTTCAAAAAAAAAATATCAATCAATGTAAATTCCATTGAGAAGGGAATTTTAGTATATTTGCCACTGGATATATATAGAGATGTCAAAGCTGGTAATTAGAACAGAAACACTAATATTTAACATTTGATACACATATATAGACATTGGTATAACTGTAGATTTGATTCACGTAAAATAATAATTGATTTCTTTTCTGATACGTTCCAGCCGACATACTATCCTTACCAAAGTACAACACATACAAACTACCCTTTTCAAAAATGTCAGCTCATGAAATTGATACTATTCTAAGTACATTGAAATTAGAAGCTAATTCTGATTTATCTAATTTATTTGAAGATTTCGAAAAATTTTATGAAGAGAAACTATGGCATCAATTAACATTAAGTTTAAAACAATTTTTTGAAGATGATAAATCTACTCCAATTAGATTAAGAGTCTATGATACCTTTGTATGCAAATTTATTGACAAGATTAATCAATTAAACGTTATTGAGTTTCTGTTATTATCTTTAAAGAATAACTCAAATTATGATGAATCTATTAATTATTTAAAACAACTAAAGGATACTTTTAAATCAACAGATGAGAAAAAGACTAGAAATGATGGCTTACCAACTCATAGTAATGGTTGTTTATTGATCGATATTGAAATTGCAAGAATCCTTTTATTACAAGGCGATTTAGTTAAAGCAAGAGATTCATTGGATGAATTTGATAAAATTTTAGAATCTATTGATACTTTACCACTAATGTTAGTAAACACATTTTATTCAGTTAACGCATTATATTATAAATTAAAGAAAGATTTCAATAATTTCTATTATACTTCTTTACTTTTCTTATCAACTATGGATAAAGAATATGAAATGGATTTAACTTCTCAAGAAAATAGAGAATTAGCTTATGATTTAAGTATTGCCGCATTATTAGGTGATAAAATTTATAACTTTGGTGAATTGTTACAACATCCAATCATGTCAAGTATCTCAAACAATGTTGAATTTGAATGGTTATTCCAATTATTAAACGCTTTAACTAATGGTGATTTTGAAACATTTGATTCAATTATCAATTTACAAATTCCAAGGGTTCCAATATTAGCTTCAAATGAATCATTCTTAAGACAAAAAATTTGCCTCATGGCACTTGTAGAAAGTGTATTCTCAAGAAATATCAGAACTTTATTATTTGATGATATTTCAAAAGCTACACACTTACCAAAGGATAATGTCGAACATCTAGTAATGAGATCAATAAGTTTAGGTTTATTAAAGGGTTCAATTGATCAAGTTAATGAAATTGTTAGTATCACTTGGGTTCAACCAAGAATCATAAGTTTCAATCAAATCGAAAAGATGAATGATAGATTATATGAATGGAATGATCAAGTATCAAGATTAGGTGAAAAATTAGAAGAACGTGGTAGATCTATTTGGGTATAAGAAAAAAAATCTGAAGTCGATACGACAACACTACATAATTATGTATAATCAATGAAATAAACGATCCTTTTACAGAAAAAACAAAAAAAAACATCACTTCTTTAGTTTAGAAAATATGTCATATTAAATATATACATATATATCACCTTAACAAGAAGTTATTATACACAATATATTCGTATATATCTAAATGATATTCTTAGACTTGAAGAAATTTCTTAAGTAATTTAATTGCCATGCACCTAGACAACCTAAGACAATAATAATTAATAGAGAAAATCTAGTGACTCTTGAATTTGTAGATTCGTTGGTATCTCTTAATCTTTCTTCTCTATTCTTTAAATAACCTAATTCATCAACAATTTCATCAGCTAATTCTTCAACTTTACGTAGTTCCAATTCAACAGGTTTTAATTTGTTATTAGCACTAATTAAATTCCAATCACGAGCTTCAGAACCAGTTTCAATATCCAATTCAACAGATCTACTCATTGCTGCACCTTTAATTTGTGCCATATTTTCTAAACAAATATCTATAGCGGCATTGGCAGATGCAGTGAAAGCAGCACGTAAATCACCAGCAAAATCTCTCTTGGTACGATATTCATTACCTAATGTATCACGAACATATAAGTTCAACATTTGTCCATCACCGACAGAACCGTCAGAGAATAAATTGATGACGACTAATTGACCTTGTTGAACGAAATCACGAACACAGACTAATTCAGAATGATGATTAGCTGGAATATCAAAATGTAAACCACAAATTAATTGGGTAAAGAAAGCCAATAGAATAGATAGATTCAGGAATTGCATCTTGATGTACTGATATGTATATGTGTAATTCAATATATTAGCAAAAACTTATATTCACGAAAAGACAATATCAATATATTTATAGGTATTATTGATTCAATGATTTTTTCTTGATTTCCTTGGTATTATCGAATATGATGATATCTAACAACGTAATAAAGTTTATAAAAACCAAAAAAATGAATAAAACTTAAGAATTTGTTACCACTTGAATATCAATCAACACCTGTAAATAGAATAGCCACCAAATTTTCCTTTATTATATTTGGGATTGAATTAACCAGACACACATACAAGCAAGAAATTGGAAAATATTTCACTTAGTTGTTCATATCGAAATTCGTCCTAAGGCGCGTCTCGCGTCTCTTCAACGATGCACAATTTGTTGTACACGGAACACGTAAGAAAGAAATTGAAGTAGAAATATTTTGATTTAGAATATAAATAAAAAGGTATGCATACAGAAGAGAATCATAGAGGAAGGAACATTTTGCATTGATTTATGGGTATTATAGTATTTACATGAATATTTAAAAACGTATGTCAACGACTGATATATAGAGAACATATGCATATATATATTTGATGATGGATGAATGGTAGCGCTCATTGCTCTACGTTAACAACGTTCCAAGTTGGTTCAATTGTCTTATCGTTTACCACTGGTCCAACGACAACTTCAAAACCCTTTTCACCATCAAGATACTTTTCTCCAACATGATTAATATCCTCAATGGACACATCTAATAGATTCTCTCTTCTTGTTTGTCTCATTTCATCGTTTATACCATGATCAAAGTTCCATACACCTTCGCTTCTCCTACTTAGTGGTGAATCAATTTCTTGGAACAAACGTAACTTAGCATCATTCAAGTCGTTTGCTTCAATATCAAATTTCCTTTTATAAACCTCCAAAGATTGTAATGGATTTGGATCACGATAACTGAAATAGTTGAATGAACCATTAATTGCATCATATTTAGCACCAGCACCGTAGGCGCCGTTTCTTTCTCTAATCTCTTTATGTAAATGTTTAGAACTTAGAATATTGGATAGAATCTGTAATGCAGCACCATCCTTATTGATAAACGGAATATTAGTTGGTTTAGATAATGCAGTATGATGTGTTTGGAAAGAGAAATTCAATAAAGTTGGTTTCTTATTTGAAATCAAAGGATATTTATTTGTCTCAATACAATTATCTGGACTAATATCTGTCTTTACACTATTAAATTCTTCCTTAAATTTCTGAAGCTCTAAAGTAACTTTCTCTATTTGAGTAGTAGAATCAGTTGTGACAAAGAATCTTAAATCTTCAACATTTTGACCAATGATAATTTTCTGTAATTGAATCATTTTATCGATGACCTCGGTCTGGAATCTTTCAGGATCGTCAAGGATTTTAGAGAGTTTCCCGATCAATTGTAATTGTTCAATACCTTGTAAAGTTTCATTAATCGAATTAGTTTCATTGAAATGAGCACATGCGTAACCTCTTGCGTATATATGGCCTGAATCCGAAACTGAACTTAAATTAGATGATGCCAACATTCTAATCAATACTTTTAAAGCCTCACTATTCTTTTGGAAATCAGTTTGAAGTAACAATTTATTCCAAAATTCAATAATTTTATCTGTCTTGGAATTTAGAGCCCAACCACCAAATGAAAAATTGAATGTTGGTTCAAGTGTCCTTGGATCGGAAGTTACAGAATAATTTGTTGAAATTCCACCAGTGTATAACTTGATTTGATTTTCAATTTCACTGAATGGTTCTGTCTTTGTACCTAGACTTGTCAATGAATCAACAAACAATGGAATATATTGGTAAAGCTCGAGTGGGATTTGATTAGTTAATGATTTCTTACCACGGATATATGAAATACCATTAGTATCTGTGATACGAGTCATGAAATTATCATTCTGTATATCAATTGGATATTTTTGTCCTTGTCTTGGAATATCTACAAGTTTCAATGTTGGTAAACATGATAGATCCTCAACCTTATTTTGTTTCTCTTGCAATACTTTCCCACGTTCAAAGATGATTTTTTTATCTGATTCATCTAATTTATGGATCTTTCCTTGTAATCTGACTTTCTCTTCAGTCTCTAAGAATTCGGAGAAAGATGGAGAGCCCTTCATTGTAAATTGGAACACAGGTTGTTTGTAAATGTATTTCTTAATTATATCATAGAATAACTCATCCCCTTTAGTTTCAAGATCAGCTCTGAACCTCTCTAAAGTTTCATCGAATGATAAACTCTTGAATGTATCAAGATTATTAGTCCATCCTGGTATAATCGAGTAAAGAATTTGTAATCCAAAATCAGCTTTTTGATCTTTTTTACTCAATTCGATTTGTTGGATAATAGCCTCGATCTTAGTCTTATCAAATGATGTTGCTAATACTTCTTCGAAGATTTCATTAATTGTACCCTTAAATTTCTCGACATCCTCAATACCTTGTAAACCTATGGTAAACATATTCACTGATGTATTTGATTCTGCACCCGAATTAACTGAGAATTCATGACCTAAACCAGATTCGATCAATTTCTTATACATTATTGATGATTGACCGTCCATTAACAAATTTCCTAAAATTTTCAATAGGAAAGTTTCATAATGATCATCTGGAGTGCCACAAATCCATGTCAATGAAGTCTTATTTTGTTTTGATGGGGGTAACATTGGATCCATTTGACCATCTTTCCAAATTGTGATATCTTTATCTAATTTAATAGGCATTAATTTGTCTATATGATTATGTCTTCTACCAAATAAGATGAATTCTTTATTTAATCTTTTCAAAGTATCATTTAATTGGAAATTCCCGTAAGTGAAAGTCTTTGAATTTGAAGGATGATAATTTTGTCTTTGAAATTCAACTAAATCTTCATAGATCAAATTTGTAATCTCTTTAGGGTCACCACCCGAATTATTTAGGGATGGATAAATAGATTGTTGGAATTGACTCCAAAAATAATAATCAGGATTTGATACTTGTCCCTTCATTTCATTATATACTACACCTTTAAAGATGATATCTGATTTCATATTTTCAATATTAGAATATTCTAATCTCCAACCTTCTTGATTGAAATCTTCTCTTTTCAATAAAGGATTTAAAGTGGCATCAAGATAAACATCTGTTAAATTTGCATAATCTCTAGAATTTGTAGTAGCAAATGGGAAAAATGTATAATCTTGACCAGTCATTGCATTCATAAAATTTGCTAAAGATTTATTTAACATTTTGAAAAATGGATCATGTACAGGATATTTTTGTGAACCACATAATGTTGTGTGTTCCAGGATATGTGGAACCCCTGTTGCATTTGGTGGATTTGTCTTGAATGCTATACTGAATATATTATTTGAATCGTTTCTATCTATATGTAAATGTTGTGAACCTGTTTGTTCATGAATTAAATCAACTGCTGTTAAACGTAATTCTGGTACAGGTAATACTCTCTTAATTTCATAACCATGGATGATGCCACCTACTGGATATTTTCTTAATATTTTAGCCTGTTCATAAGTGGAAGCTAATCTTTTAAAACGTAACATAGTTAAACTAAGTTAAAACAGACAGGGAGGGAGGACAGAATAACAGTGGAATATTATTAAGTTGTTATAAATGATACGTTACGGATCCCTTATATGAGTTGAAATATCTATATCAAAATCGGTTGTTTTTCTACCTTATATACAGCACACAGTTAAAACCTATATCACTCCTAACTTGTCGATTAAACGTATATGTCTTTCTTAACATTCTCAAAAACAGAGCTGTGTTAAATTGTGATCGTTGATAGTTTCAAATTGTAATCATTTCCAACGTCCTACAAATCGTTTTTCATTACACACACACACACACACACACACACACACACACACACACGCACACACGCACATACAAATTCTTATCGCCGCGGATATATTTTCACTCCCACGATGGGGGCAGGAAGGAGAAAAAAAATTTATTTTGTATAAAAGGAAGAGAGGATCGCTGTCTGGAAGGGAAAATTTTTCTTTTTCTGTTCCCAGATAACTTTTGTTCGGTTTCCAGGAAAAGTTTTATCTTGTAATATACATTCTTTTACATAAAGGCTAAGCCAATTCTATTATTTGTTTTAAGATATACTACTACTAAGTGAATTAATTGAAAATACATTTCGATCCATTCCAATTCTATTTAAGGTAAAGTAATAAAAACAGAAAAGAAAAGGAAAGTATATACATTTTTTTTTAATATTTTGAAAGAAAAAATTCCAATCATGTCTGAACCAGTTGAACAACCTCCTGTCGAACAACCTCCAGTTGAACAACCAGTTGCGGCCCCAGAAGAAGCTATTCCAGCTCCTCAAGAAGAAGCTGCTCCTGCTCCACAAGAAGAATCTGCTCCAATTCCTGCTCCTGAGGAATCCGCTCCAGAACCAATGGAAACCGATGCTAACGAAGAACAAGCTATACCATCTCATCCAGAACCTCAACCATATTATCCTCCAACCGATGTTCCACACCATCGTCCTCATCACATGGAACAAGAAGGCGAATTATCTACAACTAGATTATTTGTTAGACCATTCCCCTTCGATGTTCAAGAATCTGAATTAAATGAAATTTTTGCTCCTTTCGGTCCAATGAAGGATGTTAAAATCTTAAATGGTTTTGCTTTTGTTGAATTTGAAAATGCCGATTCTGCAAGTAGAGCCATCGAAGAAGTTAATGGTAAATCTTTTGCTAACCAACCATTAGAAGTTGTCTTCTCAAAGTTACCTGCTAAGAGATACCGTTTAACCATTAGAAACTTACCAGAAGGTGTCTCATGGCAAGATCTAAAGGATCTAGCTCGTGATCAACAGCTAGAGACTACTTTCTCAAGTGTTAACACTAGAGACTTTGACGGTACTGGTGCTTTAGAATTCTCTTCTGAAGAAGTACTAACAGATGCTCTAGAAAAACTAAATAACATTGACTTCAGAGGTTCTATAATTACAGTTGAAAGAGATGACAACCCTCCACCAATCAGAAGAAATAGAGGTGGTTTCAGAGGCCGTGGTGGTTTCAGAGGTGGCTACGGTGGCCGTGGTGGTTACCATAGAGGTGGTTACGGTGGCCGTGGCGGTTATGGTGGTCGTGGTGGCTTTGGCGGTCGTGGCGGTTACGGTGGCCGTGGTGGCTTCGGTGGTCCAAGAGGCGGTTTTGGTGGCCCAAGAGGTGGCTTCGGTGGCCCTAGAGATAGTTATGGTCCAAGAGGCGGCTTCGGCGGTCCAAGAGATAACTACGGTCCAAGAGGTGGCTTTGGTGGTCCAAGAGATAGCTATGGTCCAAGAGGTGGCTTTGGTGGTCCAAGAGGTGGTTTCGGTGGTCCAGGTGGTGACTATGGTGCTCCAAGAGGTGATTACGGTGCCCCAAGAGGCGAATACAGATCCAGAGACGCTCCACGTGAAAGATCTCCAACTCGTTAAATATCAGATTCTCTTTGATTATGAACATAATTGAATTCCAAAATATTTTTCTATTCCTCTTAAACATTTTATCCAAATAAATTGTTAAACAATACAAAATTAAACAAATTATTATTACTATTATTAAATTTATTATATGTAAACTCCAATGATTTCTCCTATTTTTTTATAATTGATAACAAGAATGATTAAATTAAACAAGATTAAATTGTGTATACTTCCTATCCAAAATTGTTGTAATAATATATTAAATTATCGACTATTGGAAAGTTTAACTTCTATTAAATTAAAATGACAAAATATTACAAACTAACGTACCAATTGTTATTTTCTAATGTTTGAGATATTCCATTGCATCTTTTTTTATCATTATTATATTTTAGATTTTGTTTTCTTATGGTTATTCCAATCATCTTAAAATTTATTTCACGAATATTCCTTATTTATAAACTCCATATTGTAATTGTAGAATTCCAAAATTGTAATATTAACCTCCATTATTTGATTTTATTGTATATTACTGTGCAGTTATCGCAGAGTGGATGTACAAAGAACAGTGGAACTTACCCATTGAATAGTAGCAGTTTCCCATGACGATTTTTTTTTTCTCTTTTTTTCTTTTTTCTTTTTTTTACTCTAACTGTTAATTAAACCACAGATAGACCTTTTTTTGTAACATAGCATGTATATTTTATTTAGTTAATTGATACGTTCTATACCTTCAACAACAGATTTATGATATCATTTCATTAATTTGTAATAATCTTAACTGTTACATATACACAATATTTCGTACATCATGATAATCAATCAGAATTTTTGACACTGTAAGTTTCGCGGAATTGTCTTTTTCTCTACGTAGATTCCCAAATAATCTTGATGGGCCTCAAATTGTATGAACTTTAAAGGTTTTCTCGAAATATTGAAGTGTGTATATCTGAATACGTATATTTAAACTGTTGTCTTCTAGTTGATGAAAACGGTCGTTTTATTACCAATTGTATAACTTACGAGATATTTTTAATTCAATACATCGTATAAAAGGATGTCAACCTTAAGTATTAGAAAATGGGCAGGTGTCATTTTCGTTTTAGTATATGTCATTGTGGGTATTCCATTGTGGTATAAATTGACTAATATATATAGAGCCCCATTACCAAGAGAATATATCAAATCGTTACATGATAAAAAATTTCATGATGTTCATGTTACAATACCGGTGTATATCAGGTCAGATGTCTATAAATTTCCAGATATTCATGAAGCTGCACAAGTACAAGTTAATCATTTATTAAATAGTAAAGAACAAAATGTTCAATGGTCATTAGAAATTTTACGTTATAACGAAACATTCATAAAGTTAGAGAAGGAACAAGGTAGAGAATACCATATTGTAACTTTGCAATTAGATGAATTTGTAGGTTATAATGCTGCTTATGATTCTAAGAATACTGTTGTATATTTCGATGATCCAACAGTCGCAAGAAATGATTTACCATTTTTTGTTGCGCAAACCTTAGTAGAACATACTTTTAATGTTGAATGGACTTATTTATCAAGTGGTGATTTAATGGACAGCAGAAATAACTCCGTCGCAATTAACTATACACCAACTGTCCATTTGTCAATAAATTTATTGAAAGGTGATGGTTCACCTGTCGATTGGGAAATTCAAGAGACCCTGAAAACTTATTTTACTCCATTTAGAAAATTCCTTTCCCCATTACTTAATTTCACCGTTGATACATCAGTCGTATACTTTAATGATTTAAATCTGCATTCCTTAAATGAATCCAAAGAGATTGAATGGACCGATGTCAGTCATGCGATCGATTTATCCGAATTATCATCGATGAATTATTTCTCTGAGGATTCAGCATTGAATTTGGCAATTGTATTCCCAAGTAAAGAAACTAATCCAAATGGATTCTCTTTTATAAAAACCACAGAAGATAAGACATGGGATAGTTTTATCGTCCCACAATGGGGTGTACTTGTTGTCAACAAGATGCCCTTGGAGGCTAATTCAGTTATCTCAAAGAACTATTTAGATGCAGTTTTTTACAAATTTGCGAATGATTTATTTGAATTACTAGGATTAACAACAGACATCAATGGTTTATTTTCTCCTGTAATTACAGTCGATTCATTCAAAAGAATAAGAACTCTTCAAAATATGAATAAAAGTATCGAAACTTTATGGTCATTAATTAAATTAACAGAACAATTCCAACAGATGGCAATTCCAAAGGAAGTATTGGAAAAGGTTAAAAAGGTATTAGATATTAGACTTCAAATTGTTGAAATTCTAAATAATCCATCGAAGGGTGATGATTTAAGTTGGAACGAAGCATTGAATCTAAGTAATGAAATGGTTCAAAATAGTGAAGAGGCTTTCTTCGATGGACAAATGCTAAAACAAAACTTTTTCCCTCAAGAACATAAACTTGCTGTTTATATGCCATTGATGGGTCCTATAACTATTGTCTTATTTTCCGGTGTTGTAGCACTATTTAAGGAAACAGAGGTGACTCCAAAGACCAAAAAGGGCAATGTTACAAGCGAAGAAAAGAAGGAAATCGAAGAAACTGAAAAAGTTGGGGCTATTGAAGGCGTTGACG
Organism: Maudiozyma bulderi; assembly: GCA_031590215.1. Classification (NCBI taxonomy): domain Eukaryota; kingdom Fungi; phylum Ascomycota; class Saccharomycetes; order Saccharomycetales; family Saccharomycetaceae; genus Maudiozyma; species Maudiozyma bulderi. Next base: position 553,232 of record CP134442.1, on the reverse strand, counting down.
AAGTTAATTGAGTCATATATATAAATGTGTACATATCAATATTTATAATATCAAAATATTTGTTTGAAATTGACAGGCTCTTGTTATTTTAATATATATCATTATAGGGTATCATTACATCGTAAATTGATATGTGTATTTTGCAATCCATGATCTTGAGCAAGTTGCCAAGAAAGATGCGTATTTATAGTATATCATTTTCCAACTTTTTCGAAAGACCTGAATAATGTAACTATCTTCAATGTGACAAACATGCACTATATGTTATTCTATTTGTTGAGAGGCGTATTATAAGGTTTCAATTTTCTATATTCAAAGTATGAGCACATATTGATTTAATATTTGTAAGACAACCGAATACTGCAATGTTGTACAAAGTGACACCCATAATAGGGTACTATATCTATTTAGTTATTGAGCACTTGAATTGTTATTGCTGTTCATCTTAATATCTACTGGAATGAGTTATGATTGTAAATTCGGCTGTTCTTCTCATTATACATAATAATTTAATAACTTAATAGTTAATAATTAATAGTTTACAAGTTCAACACTGTTGTCCTGATTATAATCCTCAACCACCAGTGAATATTGTCTTTATTATTGACTCGTAGTCTTAGTGCTTATTATCGATAATCTGAGAAAGTTAGGAATGAGAAATGGTATCTTATTACTATACTAAAAGATCATGATCTCTATAAAAATAACAGCAGAAGTAGTACTACCAACCCTAGTAGCGGTAATAGTGGTAATGTGTTGCAAAGCCATCATGAGGTTCTAAGTTTCTATATCCTTATTATAAGCACATACCGATATAACCCTTGTAGGGGACCGAATACTACAATGTTGCACAGGATAACACTCATAATTTGGTACTACATATTACAAATAACTACCCCATTACAAAACCCTAACTCTTAGTTAGTTCTAACCCTTTTGTCCAGCTGGTAATTTCTACATAATGGTAGTAGTCCCCTCCCTCTTTTACAAGGAACAGATATATAGAAGTGAATTATATAATACTATATAAATATAAATTGTGCTTCCTTTATGCACCTGAAAATCCCCACCAAACTATTCCAGTTATAAAGAGACTTCTCATGTAGTGCGATATATACATTGCCAATATTTATTTCCAGGGTAAGAATTACGTGTATGATTGAGTTACTAGATTATACAATCTATAGAAATTCTTACTTTTTACTCAGTTCTAAGGCAAATATATAACCTCTCAAAGTAACACAGACCACCCCTACTTCCTGACATTTTGGTAAATCTTTTTGACATTCACTTAATTGAATACGTAAATAATGGTTTCTGCCTTAATCGGAATGATATAACCATTTTTCAAGTTGTTATGCCTATATTTATCGTAAATTTGCAAATTTTTGTCTCATTTTTCATAATGTATAAAACGATCTAATATGTTTTCAAAAATACATCAGCTCGTATGGCGCAGTGGTAGCGCAGCAGATTGCAAATCTGTTGGTCCTTAGTTCAACCCTGAGTGCGAGCTTTTTTTTTAGATTTTTGCTGCTGGTCACGTGACTTTTGTTTCTGCGGTGTTTTAGTGTGCCGAACAGGTTATCCTCTTTTTTACCTTCTGAAAGATCAAGCTCTCGATGTACTTCCGATTTAAAACAAACCGAGCGTATCGTTTTTCTTTTTGCAAGTTGGGTCATTCTACAATTTAATTATAACGCCAGCATTAGGTGTAAGTTTGGACATCTCTAAGGGAAATGATTACATTTATGATATTTTAAGTCATTGCGCTCAAAGATGCCGTTTACGGAAATAGTTTGCCAATTCTTTGAAATGCGTATCTTTGTCACCCTCTGTCGCGCTGTGCGGTTTCTCTGTTTCTACGGGAAAAAAGTTGATAGGGTTAACTGATAAGCCGTATTTTTGATATATTTCAAGATTAGATAAGAACCAATATGTCAAGATTAACTTAGCAAACAGAGCAGATATTGTAGAAATGTTAAGGGTAAATTTCAAGATAACTGGAAGAAAAACCACATTTGGAAGTACATTAGGGCTATTTGTTAGCAAAGTCGCTACGAATTGCAATTAGAGGTCGAAAGAAGATAAGTTACTATTACAAAAATGCATATTCGAAAATCAATAGATTAGATTTTATTAAGACGCTTCTGACTAATGAAATAGTAAAGATAAGCTCAGATCATTGATACGAAATGTGTAGAGGATGTTGTTACTTTACTGTGCAGTCACTGTAATTGTTAGATTGATGCTGCTATCTATGTTTCGAAGGAATTAACAATGCTAGAATGGTCATGTATTTTCAGATCGAAATTAATATATATAAAAAAAGACTTCGAATAGATTTTAAAAATTATGATAGTTTAGCTCATCAAGGATAAATTGCTTATTCATATTGCATACAACCTCTGATTTATTGCAAATATAAGTTTTATATCATACAAAGATATTATTTTAATTATGAGTCCAAATACATTAGGTTGGACAATAACAGATTGGTTGAACTTCCATGAATCATCTTCTGCTACGGAATCCTATTTGACATTATTATCCTTAGTCAAGTCTCAAAAAGTTGCTCCTGAAGATACGGCATGGATCTCATTGGTAACAGAGCAATATTTAAAGGAACAGTGGACAATTTTACAAACTAGGTTTGAGAAGGAAAAATTGCCTTTATTTGGTGTTCCTGTAGCTATTAAGGATAATATTGACGCACACGGATTTGCTACAACTGCTGCTTGTCCAACATTTAGTTATCATCCAAAGAGCGACTCTACAGTTGTTAGCTTGTTAAGAGATGCAGGTGCTATTATTATTGGTAAGACTAATCTGGATCAATTTGCAACCGGGCTAGTTGGTACTAGATCTCCATATGGTAAAGTAACATGTGCATTTAATGATAAATATGTCTCTGGTGGTTCTTCTGCAGGTTCTGCTAAAGTTGTTGCTACAGGTATTGTTCCATTAGCTTTGGGTACTGATACCGCTGGTTCTGGTCGTGTTCCAGCTGCTTTAAACAATTTGATTGGTTTAAAACCAACTAAAGGTATCTTTTCATGTAATGGTGTTGTTCCAGCATGTAAATCATTAGATTGTGTGTCCATTTTCTCATTGAGTCTTGCTGATGCGGAAATATGTTTCAAGATTTTATGCCAAACTGATTTTGAGAATGACGAATATTCTAGATCATTCCCAGTTAACCCATTAAAGAAGTTCAAGAAAGATGTGGTAATTGCTATTCCAAAGGATATTCCATGGTATGGAGAGACTGAAAATCCAATATTGTATAGGAACGCGATTGAGACATTAAAGAAATCGGGTGCTGTTATTAAGACTCTTGATCTAGCACCATTATTGGATTTAGCTCGTTGTTTATACGAAGGTCCATGGGTCTCAGAACGTTATGAAGCTGTCGGAAAATTTATAGAATCTAATCCTGATATGTCATCTTTGGATCCAACTGTAGCTTCCATTATTAAAGGTGGTAAAGATTTTAAAGCAACTGATTTTTTCAAGTTTGAATATAAGCGTAAGAGAATTTTACAATCAATTACTAATTTATTAGATGGGATAGATGCTGTGTGTGTTCCAACTTGTCCTTTAAATCCAACTTTGGAAGATGTCAACAATGAGCCAATATTAATCAATTCAAGACAGGGTACTTGGACAAATTTTGTTAATTTAGCTGATATGGCAGCTTTAGCTGTCCCTTCTGGGTTTAGATCGGACGGTTTACCTAATGGTATTACATTACTTGGTAGAAAATTTACTGATTATGCTTTATTGGATTTGGCCCAAAGATATTTACAAGAATTGTATCAAACCTCAGAAAGACCACAAGGTATCTTTATGAATAATAAGGTTATTGAAGTACTAGAAGGTCCAGTTATTGACTCTATTGCATCCGAGAATGTTGAGGTAGCTGTCGTCGGTGCACATTTAAAGGGTTTACCATTACATTGGCAATTAGAAGAGGTTAATGCAAGTTTCATTACTGACGCCAAAACATCAAAGAATTATAAACTTTATGCATTACCAGGTAATGGTCCAATTTTGAAACCTGGTCTAAGACGTGTTTCGCTTACTGAAAACGGGTCAGCATCTATCGAAGTAGAAATTTACGCTATTCCAAAACCTTTATTTGGGGAATTCATCTCAATGATTCCACAACCACTTGGTATTGGCTCTGTTGAACTAGAAAATGGAAATTGGGTAAAATCATTTATTTGTGAAGAAATAGGTTATCTAGCTGAAGGCTCAATTGATATTACAACATTTGGAGGGTTTAGGAATTACATTACTCATTTAAGAAAAAGTGAAAAGAAACAAAAAAAGCCTTTTGAAAGAGTATTGATAGCCAATAGAGGTGAAATTGCAGTTAGAATCATTAAAACATTGAAGAAATTAGGAATTACATCTATTGCTGTATATTCAGACCCAGATGAGTACTCAGAACATGTTACTGAAGCTGATGTCGCTATGCCTCTGCATGGTGCAATGGCAAGTGAAACATATTTGGATATTGAAAAGATAATGGCTGCTGCATATAATTCAAAAGCTGAAGCTATTATACCAGGTTATGGGTTTTTATCAGAAAATGCCGATTTTGCTGATCGATGTGCTCAAGACGGTATTGTTTTTGTAGGTCCCTCTGGTGATATTATTAGAAAATTGGGTTTAAAACATTCTGCTAGGAAAATTGCAGATTCAGCTGGGGTTCCATTAGTTCCTGGGTCACCTCTAATTTCGGAATTAGAAGAAGCTGTTAAAGTTGCAAACACAATTGGCTTTCCAATCATGGTGAAGTCTACTGCAGGTGGTGGTGGTATTGGTTTGAAAAGAGTTGATTCAGAATCTGAGTTAAGGACAGTATTCGCCACAGTTCAACATCAAGGGAAGTCATACTTTGGAAATTCTGGTGTCTTCTTGGAAAAGTTTATTGAAAATGCAAGACATGTTGAGATTCAAATCATGGGTGATGGTAGAGGTGGTGCCATCGCATTGGGTGAAAGAGATTGCTCTTTACAACGTCGTAATCAAAAGGTAATTGAAGAGACACCGGCTCCAAATTTATCGGATAATACCAGAAAGGCTTTAAAGGTTGCAGCTGAAAGTCTTGCCAGTCAACTAAAGTATAAAACAGCTGGTACAGTTGAATTCATTTATGATGAAAGGTCAGAAAAATTTTACTTCTTAGAGGTTAATACTAGATTACAGGTTGAACATCCAGTTACTGAAATGGTAACAGGTTTAGATTTAGTTGAAATGATGCTTCGAATTGCAGCTGATGATCCGCCAGATTTCTCAAATTTTGTTATTAATTTATCAGGAGCTTCAATGGAGGCTCGTCTTTACGCAGAAAATCCTGTAAAAGATTTTAGACCATCTCCAGGTCAAATAATCGACATCGAATTTCCAAAATGGGCGAGAGTTGATACGTGGGTAAAGAAAGGTACAGTGGTTTCTTCAGAATATGATCCGCTGCTTGCTAAGATTATTGTTCATGGTACCGATCGTTCAGATGCGTTGATTAAACTACAAAACGCACTGCTAGAGACAACGGTCCATGGATGTATTTCTAATATTGGTTACCTTAGATCGATTACATCATCAGAAATGTTCAAAAATGTTGAATTGTGCACAAATACTTTGAATTCCTATGTATATGATTCCAAATCATTCGAAATTGTCTCACCTGGTGCTCACACTTCCATACAAGATTATCCAGGAAGAAAGGGTCATTGGAGAATAGGTGTTCCACCTTCCGGTCCAATGGACAGTTATTCTTTTAGATTAGCTAATCGCATTGTTGGGAACAAACAGGAAGAAGCTGGTATCGAAATAACGTTGGTTGGTCCTACATTATTATTTCACACAAGTACTGTAATTGCTATTACTGGCGGTGCATGTGCTCCAAAAATTAATGGTAAACAAATTGAACAATTTAAGCCAATAAATGTCAGTTCTGGTGATAAATTAGTGATTGGAAAATTGGAAACCGGTTGTAGGTCCTACTTAGCTATACAAGGGTCAATAGATGTTCCAGAATATCTTGGTTCCAAATCTACCTTTACACTAGGAGAATTTGGTGGTAATAATGGCAGAGTTTTGAAAGCTGGTGACGTTTTATTCTTAGGAGGCTCTGAACATCCTTATAAACCTCAAGCTGTACCTCCGTCTCTAATCCCAAAATTATGCTCTAAGGAATGGACAATTGGTGTCACCTGTGGTCCTCATGGTTCTCCAGATATTTTTAAAGAAGAATTCATAAACGAGTTTTTCACAGAAAAATGGGAAGTACATTACAATTCAAACAGATTCGGTGTTAGGTTAATCGGTCCAAAACCTAAATGGGCAAGACATGATGGTGGTGAAGGTGGTTTACATCCTTCAAATGCACATGATTATGTTTACTCTATTGGTGCTATCAATTTTACAGGGGATGAGCCAGTTATCATTACATGTGACGGACCATCTTTAGGTGGCTTTGTTTGTGGTGCGGTAATTCCAGAAGGTGAATTGTGGAAAGTTGGTCAGCTAAAACAAGGTGATCAAATCAAATTTGTTCCAATTTCCTATGAATCAGCCAGAACAATAATCGAATCTCAAGATATAGCTATACAAGAATTTAAAGACGACGTTCTGAGTACATTAAACACATGTAGCACAATAACATCATTGGAGGATCCAGTACTGTACACAATCGAGGGTACTTCGGTGACAAATCCAAAAATAACATACAGACAAGCAGGTGACAGATATATTCTTCTAGAATACGGTGAAATTAATATGAATTTAAATTTTTCTTTTAGAATTCATTCGCTTATTAAATTGGTTGAAAAATATAAGACTATTGGTATTGTTGAGATGTCTCAGGGTGTCAGGTCTGTTCTTATTGAATTTGATGGTTATAAAATTTCTCAACAAGCTCTACTACAAACCCTATTAGCATACGAAAACGAAATCCATTTTGAAGAAGATTGGAAGGTCAAATCAAGAATTTTTAAACTGCCTGTGACTTTTGAAGATTCAAAGACGATTGAATGTGTTACTAGATATCAAGAAACTATTAGATCTTCTGCTCCATGGTTACCAAATAATGTTGATTTTATTGCAGGTGTTAATAATATAAGTCGTGAGGATGTTCATGATATGGTGTTCTCAGCCAGATTTATGGTTTTAGGTTTAGGTGATGTCTTTTTAGGTTCTCCATGTGCTGTACCATTAGATCCAAGACAACGATTTTTAGGTAGTAAATATAATCCTTCAAGAAGTTATACCGAAAGAGGTTTAGTTGGACTTGGTGGTATGTATATGTGCATATATGCGGCTTCCAGTCCAGGTGGTTATCAATTGGTTGGTAGAACAATTCCTATTTGGGACAAATTGTCTTTAGAAAAACATACCACACATCCATGGTTGCTTACACCATTTGATCAAATTGAATTTTATGAAGTGAACGAAGCTCAATTAAAAAGCGACACAAACGATTGGGACAATGGTAGATTTGATGTAAAGATTGAGGAAACATATTTCAACCACGGTGAATATTTGCAATGGGTTGACCAAAACAAGAGATCTATTGAAGACTTCAAATTAAAACAGGATTCTGGTATGAAAGAAAAATTTATTAAATTAATAGAAGAATCTGATATTGAAGTTAAAAAATCAGGAGAAAAGAAAGTCATATCTGAAGAATTCTCTGAAAATACTGAATTTGTCTACTCTCAATTTGCTGGTCGTTTTTGGAAAAACATTGTCTCCTCAGGTGATTATGTCCAAGAAGGTGAAGCATTGATTATTATTGAAGCTATGAAAACAGAAATGATAGTTGCAGCTACAACTGCTGGTAAAGTTTTGAAGGTATTTCATGAAAATGGTGATATTGTTAATTCTGGGGATCCGATTGCAGTTATTGAAGTGGCAGTCTAACTATCATGAATATTATCTAAAACAAAAACAAAAACAAATATGTAAAAATATGTAAAATGAAATAGTTAAATCAAAAAAAAAAAAAACTTTCTTTTTTTAATGAATTTATGTTATTATTTATTTACATTCATATATTGGAATATTTTATAAAATAAAGAGATACTTATAAACCTTATTTATTCATTCTTATCAGATGTATCATATTTAGATTGAACCATGTTGTATCCCATTATCTGTGACACCATGTTCAATTAATGGTGTTTCACTATCCTTTGATGTTCTTGTGGATTCTGTTGACACAGGCTGGAATGCATTTGTCTTGTTTCTTAAATCAATGGAGGCCTTGGAGATTGCCATTCTTTTTAGTATTCTCTTCTTTTGTAATCTTACTGGCAAAAACGGGATGTAACCATACTTTTCTTCGATTATTAACAGCTTCAAGGCACCGATTAAAATAAACCAATAGACAATATAACTGATGACAGAACCATATGTAGCACTATTAGTCCAACCAAAAATTGCAGTAAAAATCATCCAACCACCGTCTCTTTCACCGTTACAACAGTTAACATGCCAGATGGATCTTACGATATCATAAGAACCTGGTCCATTACCTATCTCAGTCATATCCTGACCGTTACACTTATTAACGTAATCTTGAACTTCTAACTGCCAAATACCCTTTGAAAAAAGACCTGATGCAATTAAATATAGGAAACATGTTGTGACCACCAAGCATATCTTTAATGATAAAGAACTAGAATATTTAAAAAAGTAATAACCGAAAATACCACTAATACAAACGGCAGATAACATAGATAGTGGAATCGAGGTCAATGGTTGATCAATACCTATACCACCGATGAATACAACAGCTTCCAGACCTTCCCTTAAAGTAGTCACAAACGGTAAAATAAAGAAAGCATATTTTTCACTGAATTTAACAGCATTCTCAGAGTTATTCTTCAACATTTTACCTTTATCCGAATAAATAATTGAAGCCAATTTAATTCTGAATTTTTCTCTTAATTTACCCATTCTTAAGAAGAATAAACCCATGACGGATATAATAACGGATGCAACGATACTTAGAATACCTTCATAGTAATGTTCACTTAATGACCAAAGATCAGAGCCTAAATGGTAGAAAATTGTAATGAAGGAGCCACCGATTAATAGACATAATAACAGACCTAAGGTACCTCCTGAAATAATTTGGATCTTCAACTTTGAATATAGTTTAGTGGAGTCACTGGGTTGGATGACATCTTGGCGTTCATTAGTGACGGCATTATCGAACTCTTCCTCTTCTTCCTCGATATTCATATGTTCATTATCAATCATCGGAGTTGCTTCAAGAGATGTGGGAGTGCGAGATGATCCCACAATCGGCTCTCCGGAGTCTTGTTCATTTGTAAGATTTGCAGTATCTTTGTCATCGATCGATAATGCTTGTCTCACAATAGAAAGTAATATCGAGACAATGATGACAATTTCTAGTGATTCCCTTAAAAAGATGAAGAAAATCTGAAACGAAAAATAATCCTCGAATGTCATCTTATTATATTTAAGTTGACTTCTTGATTGAATGTAACGTTGTATTTTTTTGTTCTCTAGCAACTTAACCCCCTTCTAGTAAAACCGATAGTCTAATAAGTTAGTTATAACTAAACTGGTGTTCTTTTCACCCTGTATTGATGTTTCGACGGTATATCCCTGTTTCGTCCTTCTTCTTTTAAAGGAGGGTGCAAAAGGGAAAAAGCTGTCATCGCAGTAATCGGTCGGCCGAATAATTATGATGGACAGGACTGCCATATTGAGAACATACAGCAAGCGATTCTATAGAGTATTAAAAGTATATATTATGATTATTATTGGTAGTAGTACCTGTTTACATGATACATAACATTACATGAAAGTGGAATGATCAGGTGTCCCATACTGAATGCTGCGGAACTGTGTTTCTCTATTTCTTCTTGTCGATACCTGGAGGCATCTTGTAACCTGCGGCTTTGAAGAACTGTCTTGTGCAGAAATAGTAATCTAACCATGTATTATCTGTCTCTGGATCACATGTACATTTGTTTTGTAATCTGATCGGTTCTTCGATTGGACAAGAATAGAAATCAGGATGATGGAAACCTAAACCATCAAAGAAATGAAGCTCCGATTTATCTAATAATAAAGAGGCAGCAATTGAATGAACTGGAGCATCACCCCATCTTTCATAGAAGAATCCACCACTATTATCTAGATATTCGAAATATTTCCTGTACGCTTCGGATCTGTAAAAATCTAGAGATACGATTTCGAAATTACTCCAGAAATGACACATGTTATAGGTTTCACCATTATCATCGGATACAAAACCCATTAAATTGTTCTTATTTATATATTTAGGGAATTTCTTGGAGAAATCCTTAACTGTTTTCCATAATGAACGAATAGTTTGTTCGTATTCACTAACAGATAAAATAAAACCATATTTCTTGTCATTGACCTTCATAAATTTGAATAAATCGTATTGAATATCACAGAAAATTGTAATATCGGTATCAACTCTCCAGTAATATTCATATTCATCCAATAATTCACTTTGCCAGAAAAACCCAGATTGGTAACGACACATATGTCTATAAGGTGTCGATGTACCATATGGAACATCTAATTCGGCAAAATCTTGTTTAGCTTTTTCATATTTCTTCATATCAATGAATGATGGGATAGACCAATGTTCTTTTGGAATGATACCATACTTAACTTTACCCGAAATTAAGGCACCTGTAACTTTCTTGAATTCATCAGAAAATGGTTTATCATTTAGGAAAACCCAATCATAATGATACCTGTGATTGAATCTGTCTTCAACGTGTCTGATTGTCTTTACCAATTCCCATAGATCCGCGTTTCTTGCCAATGTGACCATTGCAGCTCTAACCTTGACACCATCATCTAATGGTTGAACAACTTCTTGAGATTTATCTGTAAATGGAACTAAATAATCATCTGATAATCTAGCGTTGTTTCTAGCACTGGAGCCGTACAGATCAGCAGATCCTGCTACATTATTTATACCATTTTCAACGCTCGTATTGTTGACAACATTATGTGCTGGAGATGGAGTATGTAATACGAAGACCAAAGTCAGCATGATAACAAACCCAATAAAGGAGGCCCTGATACCTTTTTGGTATTTTCTAACCAACAGGGCAGATTTTGGCATTAACCGTTTCTTATGTTCAAAATTTGGATTACCCATCTTTTTTCGATATAACTTATAGAATAGTGAAACAGTTTTTGTCCTGTATAGATTTTATAAATAGGAAAATGATAAGGATAACTGATAATGAGGAAATTCTCTTAACTTTAACTCTGTGACGGTACTAGGTGTTAAAATACTAAAGAATGTATTCGAATCTTATGTCTCTGTTATATAAAAGACACATTGTTGTATATATTTTCAGCAGTTTCATTGTTCTGTAGTCGCGTTAACTGAAATTTTTCACTTTTAACAATTGTTCTGTACATTCGAAGAGCGATGAGTTGGTGGGAATAAGATAGTAACTTCGAGAACTTAAGTTAAAAAGACACCTTCCTCTTATTATATGTATATATCCACGATTACCCTTTATATAGCTCATTTTGATTTCTTCTGATCGAATTATTAGTGTATTGCCCTTTAAACTCTCGATTACATATGATGTCAGATACAATACGGACGGCCGCTAACACTAACGTACAAGATGCTTGTTCCTTAAATGGACAACCACTCTCTAATAGAACCATTAAAGATATAATTGAATCATACATAGATGGATTAGGATTAGCGGCGGAAGTCACAAAGTCTGGACTTGATTTCAGGACTAAATTTATTTCAGAACATGAGTCGTATAGAAGTATTAAGGGTACAGAGATAAGAGTGTGTCATAATCTCCAAGAATATCAAGACCGTGAAACCATTGAGATAGATTGTTATATTCATGGTTTAGGTGGGAATCTGGAACAATTTGAGCCATTGTTAAGGTTGGATGACATTTCTGGCAGATATTTCATATCGATGGATTTACCTGGTTTTGGAAAGAGTCAAGATTGCACGAATTACGATATGAATATGATTACAGATACCATATATTGTACGTGGAAAAATATAATAAAGGACACTATGAATGACTCTTTTGAACTCTCAAACTGTAAGATCAACATTATTGGCCATTCTATGGGATGTTATATCGCTCTCCACATATTTCAAAAACTGTCTCAAGAGCAGCCTGATATCAACTCTTTAATCCTGATGGCACCACCTAAGATTAATATTCCTCAATTAAGAAAAGGTTATACATTAACCCAATTTGGTCTTTACACTTTATCTCTATTCCCAGCTATCTTTGATTATTATAGAACAAAATTCGACCAAAGTAAAGGACTTCAAAGTTCAGGAATAAGAGATTTTTTCCACAACAATGATCCTGATGATATAAATCTACTGTATAGAAAATTATGGCAATATCAAAATAATATACAGATTAAAAGCCGAAGCATAATAGGTTATTTAAGAAATTGGGAACCACTAAACTGGGATGTGATAAACGAAACCGTGTCGACATATAGAGATAATCATAGACTGAGGATAGTGATACTTGGTGGAGATGATGATCATATTACACCATATGAAGGTGTCCAACAATTTTTCGATGCATTCACAGATAATAAGGATAAGAGGTTAGAATGCTTGAAGGATTGTGGGCACAATATCTGTTTTGATATTCCTGAAGAAATCTGTTCTATTTTCCAAGATGATATATTCCAAAAATGAAGTCACAAAACTAGAATCTATAGTCATACGGAAATGCACATTGCTAACAAAATTTAATTAATGAGAAATATTTTATAGCTTTTCATATATTAGTATATATTTATTAATATATATTTAATGCAGTCATAAGTTGATGTATGTAAAATGTATTTATAATTGTAAATGTGTTTGATGTGTTGAAATGTTGTTCAGAAATGACGTAAATTCTGGCAAGCCTGATGTCAAAGAGAGAATACCAAATGCAAATATTCGCCTTGGTACTCATTGTCTTTTTTTTTTTGAATTTGGGTTTTAATCATTTCTGCAATAGTTATTCTCCCCTATATTTCTCCTTAATTCGGTGCTTCTTAGTTCGTGTACTTTTGCCATTAAAGCATGAGTTAGACGGTCGATTCTTTGTAATGGATCCTTAGGTAAATGTTCATTACGAGAGGTAGTTCTGTTGGTATTCTCATTTATGCATAATCTAACACATAGTGAGACATTTTGTCTTGTGACCCTCGAGATTTTATAACTGGTTGGCTTATTACTCTTAACAACAGTTATTCTAAAATTTATGTGATTATCACCTTCTTCAGTCTCACCATATTTAATTGGGAAAATATTGGAAGTTTCAAGGATTGAGGGGTCATGAGTCTTTAACATTGATTCATAATATTTTTCAGTTTTGATTCTGTATAATTCTTCTATTTGGAAATCGTCCATTTTCAATAATTCATCCAGAACAATGATTGTTGTGACATCATGTAGATCACCCTTACATGACCAAGGGAAATTTCTATTCATACCGGATTTTAAGAAACTTAATGATAATGACTTATCTTCATAATCAGAACATTGATCCTTCTTATTAAAAATATTGAGGATGAAATATTTAACCATGTATTGTCTACACCAGATACTACTATCCATTTGTAAAAATTTCAAGGACCCGTTATTATTCATATCTAATAAAGTTTCAAAAATAATAGATGGATTCAATTTTAATAATTGATCTCTATTTTTAGATTGACGTCTTATATCTTCTCTTGACTTTGTATGTGAATCAATTGGTTTTGGATAATCATTTGGTTTTGTAGTTGATGAAGTTAACCATGAATTATTAATTGTGACCCCTGAATTTCTTCTTAACTCTATGACTTGTCCATCTTCATTGATTTGATCATAATTTTCTAAGTTCTTATTGGAATCAGTCATGTAGACTACCTCTAAGGAATCCTCTGCAGATGATGAAATTTCAGATTCTCTTACAGCTGGTAAAACTAGTGAACTTATTTTTCTTACAGAAGTACGATTGATAACTTTAAAGTCATTGAACAGAACAATATTAGAGAGATTGATATTTTCTAAATTTGGACAATGTTCAAGGATATGTAAAATATGACCTAATGGTAAGTCTCTATATGGTGCATATTTCAATAATGTTCTACTTGTGTATGGATGACGTGACTTAATTGGTTTTTCCAGAATAAAAGATAATGAATTATTATGTGGTGTTATAGATTGATCAGTGGAAGTATTCAATATTGGTTCAGAAGATAATAATGGGGAAGGTGATCTATCCTTCTCCTTTAATAAGATACTACTTGTAATTGACGTATCGGGGTTGGTTCCTGTTGTAATTGGAGACGAAATAACTGAAGGTTGACATTCTGTTTCTGCACATCCTGGTGGAGTCTTTTCTTTGTTGAATGTATTTGTAACAGTATTCCTTCTATTTTTCGACCTTAACTTCATATTATACCATTTCGAGATTGAATTCATTGAATTGGTATTATTAGTAGATTTTTGTGGGTGATTCTTCACTTTGTTTGTATCTTTTGTATTATTATTGTTCTTCAATGATACTAATGAGTTTGTTCTTTGTCTTGAATTCATCATTACTATTGAACCACTTCTATGTCTTGAAGAGGATCTTGAAGAAGGATTCGAATGAGTAGATATCGATGAAGATTGTAAACCATTACCATTATTACTACCATTTTGAAAAGTTGACATGATACTACTGGTAATAGAACTTACAGAACTTGAAGATCTGGTTCTACCACGAGATCTAGAATCATTAGTTAACGGGCTATTAGTTATTATGGAGTTCCCATTTGATGAATTCATTGATGAAATTGAAGAAGTTCTTGATAATGCACGTTTCATATTATAACTATTTAAAACCATTGGGGAATCATTTCTATGTCTCCAATCTCTCCAACCTGCAAATGCAAGATTGTCATCAAAATAATCGGGTCCGATCATTCGAACAGATGTATTGTCTTCTTTATTGGCAGATTCATCTTCTGAAGATGTTGGTTTTGGTATAACACCATTCTTTAAATGTGATAAATCCAATGATTTAACTAAAGTACCATTTTCTGGATGTAATCTTAATGAAGTAACAAATTGAGCGACTCTATAAGTTGAATTAAAATCAGGAGCCTTATACAAGGTTTTCTTAGCGGCATTGTTAAATTTCTTAGATACTAATGAGATTGCCAAGATATCATTGATCTCAATGCAGTCATTAATTTCCATAATGTGGACTAGTAACTCCGAGGGTAAATCGTTAATATCTGCTAATTTTTCAGGAAATATGATTGGGAACAATTCGATTTTACATGATTTTTTAGAAGAAATAGAGTGTTTCCTTGAATGTCTTGATTTTGACGAAAATATGGAAAACGAATCCGAAGAGGAATCCCTTAATTTACTTTTCAATTTTCTAGAAGATGATGTAATTAATGACTTATATTTGGATCTAATCTTTGATTTTGATTTCTTCAGGGAAACATTATCGTTTTCATTTGGAGTCATTGTATTTTTCCTTGGTTCAGTGGTAATTTCTTTGGTAACCACAGTAGTAGTAACATTCTTCTCCTTGTGTACTTGTGCAGCTGTTCTGTTGGTAGCATTACTATATGAATTTTTTGGGCGATTCAAATTATTCTTGGAGTATGAATCTGAATATAATGTATTATAGACAGAGGTACCATACCTTGAATAATTATTACTCACAATATTAACCTTCTGCAGCTTAGTTGAGTTTCCCCAAGTCATCACTAGGCTTTCTTTTAATTTTCCTTTTTTTTTTTTTGGCTCCTGCTTTTTAATCTCAGTAAGTTGATTCAGCTGTCCAGAACACGACATTTAACATATCTCGATCAACCATGTAATATATCTGTTCTTTATATACAGTTCCCACTTTCACCAGCCTACCGGAACAAGAGTTACCTGTAAAGAAGGCATACTGAATCATTATGTGGAAAATTTTATCTCCCCGTATTAATTTTGTCAAGAGAGACAGAGACCGCCCCCCACTATCTGCGAACAATCTTGGCCCATTTGTGCGGCGGTTTCACTGCCTTTGGCCATCTTCCCCCGGCCCTTCTCTTATTGTTCCCTTTGCCTGTCGTTGTTCGGCCGATTCTGTAGCGGTGTGAAGGGAGTTAGGGTTTTGAGACATCGGCTGATATTCTGCTGCACGGATTTCCCAGCAGAAGAAACTCCAGGGTGCAGGGTGTTCTGTGGTATGTACCCCGCACCTATTTCCATATGGGTGTATGGGTTTCTATTCTGACCCTGCAAACCCTAATTAATTATCTGTTATCAGTTCGGCGTTATTTTTGCAATAATACCAAAATGACAATTTTAATACACAGTTTTCATTCCTGTTCATTGGTTCAACTTACAGATATATATATGTTTATATTTATTGAGTTGATGTATTTATATTTATACTTACAAAAAAAATTGGGTTAATAATACATTGGGGGTGTTCTGTGAATTTAGTTCACATTTTACAATATGGGAGATCCCCGGTGTTCTACTCCATATCCTGATCTTCGTCTCCTTCTACTTGTTCTGCTGACATGTCTGGTGCATTCTCGAACGCATTGCCGCTGTTTTCCATCGTTTCCTCATCGTCATCAACGAATTTCAATATGGTACCTTCGTTGATTAGATGCCAGACATTCAAATAACTGTACTCTTGAATACAGTTAGTCAATTGTAACATGGTAAAACCTCTGGCTCTAACGGTCTTAACAATATTGTCATATGATAATGTACTACTATGATCTTGTGACATCTTCTTAATAATTGTGAAAATCTTAGTTGTTGGATTTTCCTCCTCACGGTTGGTACGTCTTTCTTGATATAACGATTCCTTAGAGACACGTAATAATCTTAATGCTTCCTCAACATCATCAATATCAACTGTATTAGATAATCTTAATTTTGCTAAAGCTTGTGACATTCTGATTATACCTAATAAAGTTCTCGGCGTAGCTTGACCAAAAGAGAATTTAGAATCCATCTCTCTTTTAGAATCTTGTCTTAAACGAATATATGCTTGGACAACATATTCATTAACATCATCACTTAGAACTGGACGCATAGTTTTGGCAAATGCAATAAATTCACGCATTCTTGATGAATCAATTGGTTCAAAATCTAAATCTGGTTGTTTATTATGCATGTGAACATATGCAACATGCTCTGCTAATTTTTCATCACTTTCTCTTTCTGGAGTATCTAACATTAAAAACATAATATCAAATCTTGAAAGTAATGCTGCAGGTAAATTGATATTTTCTAATGGTGATAATCTTGGATTATATCTACCATACACAGGGTTAGCAGCAGCCAAGATAGAGGTTCTGGCATTTAATGTAGTATTGATACCAGCTTTAGAGATAGAAATAGTCTGTTGTTCCATAACTTCATGGATAGCAGTTCTATCACTTTCATCCATCTTATCGAATTCATCGATACAACAAATACCATTATCTGATAAGACAAGAGCACCGCCTTCTAAAATCATTTCATCTGTGACTGGATCTCTCATAACAGCAGCTGTTAAACCAACACCAGAAGAACCCTTACCAGTTGTGTAAACACCTCTTGGTGTGATCTTACAGATAGATTTCAATAATTGGGATTTAGCAACACCGGGGTCACCCATTAAACAAACATTGATATCACCTCTGATCTTCATACCGTCACCAACTCTCTTATCAACACCACCTACAAGTAATAATAGTAAGGCTTTTTTAACATCTAAATTACCATAAATTTCTGGGGCAATGGATTTAGCTAATCTATTATAAACGTCACCTTCGGAAATGATTTCAGAGACACGAGATTCAGCTTCTGGAGTTAATTGGAAGGAACCAAATTTCTTCTTATGTTGACGAACAAATTGTGCCTCCAAATAGGTTTCAGTTAATAAACCTGCCTTCAATGCTTTGAAACCTGTGTATGGAGATGGTAGGAAAATACCACTGACATCAACGGTATCACCTGGTGCTAAAGATCTAACTAACTCACCATTAACATGAATAGTCAGAGATCTTGGAATGTGACCAACAGGTACTTGTTGAGATAATTCCTGAATCTTACATTCTTGGAAGGCACTAAATTTAGAGGCTCTTGTACTCATAAATAATTGACCTCTAGTTTGATTTTGAGCACATTCTCTGGAAGAACATTCAGTTAAAGGTGTGAAAGTTCTAGTATTGACTTCTTGGAACACTTCATAACCACATTGATCACAAGTATATGCGATAACAGTAACGGCAGGCTTAACATCAGAGACTCTAGTAACGATACCTCTAACAGTAATCAATTGACCAACAAAATCACCTTTAACTTGTCTAACAGATAATGGCTTGGAAGTATGTCTTTTAATACCATTCTTGTGGTGACGATAAGCAGCACGTTTAGTTAATGGTTTAAAATATAAAAAGTAACGTCTTGTTAAATTAGCTGGGAATAATTCTGTTTCATCCTCGGCAATTTCTCTTAGTGCTTGTGATTGAGATGAATTTGTATCATTTTCATTATCTAATAAATGTTCAGATCTTAATTCGCTGGATCTGTCAGCGATTAACTTTTCATTCCTTAATCTTCTTTGTGTTAAGATGACATCAAGAACATCACTCTCATGATCTTCAATGTTGGTAGTTGCTGGCATTAGATCATCAACAACACGTGCGAATAATTCAGTAAAATGTTGAGCGTTTTCCTCAATTGTCGAAACTAAGTCCAAATTATTATTAGAATTATTCATTATAAATTTTTCATTTTGATATTGTAAAACATCATCTAATTCAATTAAAATTGTATTCATGTCTCTATTGGCTATTTTTTGTAAAATCTTCATATATTTTGGACCTTTACCAATTTCTCCATCATCATCTTCTTCTTCTTCCTCATTATCTAAAGCAGTAACATCTTGTTTAAAATGAGATAAGAAATCATGGATGTCTGTCTTTAATGCTGTGTAATCAACATTTAATTGTAATGATGGTAAAGCAGCGTTCATTGTACGAGTAATTATTGTATCTGTATCCTATAATTGTCGTTAAGTTTATTAACAGTAGATCAAATTTATATTCTTTTTTTCGCTCTCGAGTATAACAGTACACTACTGGCCCTATGTTACTTGTATTACAGTAAGCTATTAAACCACTAATGAATAGCTATATAAATAAGTCTCTTACTAGTGTTACATTTTTTACCAGCCAACTATACCAGTTCTAAAAGTGAGTTATTCTCGAAAACAGTCCCTAAGAAAGAAAATATTAAATTGGGAAAACAAGAAAAAAAAAAATTCAGAAAGTCCATTTGGTGTTTCCCGCTGCTGCAATTAATTATTCCTAATCGGGTAATATAATTTGTTTTCTTTTCGGGAAATTTTTTTCGCGGATCGGCATTTTTTGTCGTTTTGTACGTCCCAGTGATGATACCACTTCGGAAACAAATTTTGCAATAACAATAACCAATTGGATTTAAAAGGTCAATTATACAGTATTATCTGGATCTGTCCTTTTCAAACATTTGATTGCTACGCTATATTTAGAATTTGGTTATCTAGATGCCGGTCACAGATTCGATGGAATGTATGTTATATTATCCATGGGATCGCACAAGTGATGGTTACTTCGAGGTGCAAGGTATTTGTTCACCCCACTCTCCATTGTGACTTGGTTATTAAAAAGTGAGACATCATACTGTAGGAGTTATATGTGAAAGGTGACTAGCATATTATCAATAGAAGGAAAGTTTTAATATATACGTTATACGACTATTACAATACAAAAGTTATAACATTTCTGTCTCTTTTCTTTTTCCTACCCCTAACTCTCCCGCTAATAAGACTGTCTTAGCTGTAATATTATGTTATCTGCTATATAGATACATATATACAAGTATTAGCAAAATCGTAAAAATTGATGCAGGACGGCTATATAAAATGAGAAACAACAGGTATTATGTCGTTCTCTTTTCTTTTTCTTGGCAGAGACACACACAATTGTCTCTCTAATTTCTTTGTATTACCTCTATAGAAAACTCCTTTCCAAATTCTGCATCGCTTGCTGTCAGGATTACTAATTTATTATTATTACAATTGCCTGAAAGGGAAGATTGCGAATCAAACAATTTCCCTCTTTTTTTGTCGTTGTCCTGCCGTTTTTGTGCGGATTCTGTTGCTACGCAAGTGTCGTCTCGTAGGCAACCGTTGCCATGGCAAAGAATTTTTTTTATTTTATTTTAATATCTGGAGAACATCCAAGACATCAAATGTAAAATTGGAAAATAATAAATCAAAAAATAATTTTGGTCGTTTATAAGTGTGTCATATACACATATATATATAAGTATTTCCATTCAGAACTTTTTTAAAGAGAATATAAGAGATTCTTCAGTTGACGGCTTGCTATTGAATTCTTCCCTTTATTGATAATTTTAAATAACAATCAAAAATGTACACTGCTGCTTTATTAAAACAAAAACAATTCAGATTCCTATCAACCCTATATTCTAACGCATTACCGCTATTAAGAAATCGTGGAATGATAAGTAAAAAAAATGGTAAATGGAATGTGTTATATGTTTCATTGAGTTTCATATTACCATTTTCATTACCAGCTTATGAATCACAGAAAAGAAGATCATTATATCATAAGAATATACCGATGGACACAAATGTCACATATAAATTTGTATAACATACTTCATATATATTTAATATCTCCATACATAATTACATAATGCAAATAAAAATAAAATTCAAAGTAACTTCGTTATAATCGTCTTTCATATATACCTTAATCATCTATTACTTCAGTAGCAGATGTTGGATTCAATTCTTCAACCTCTTGTGGATCTGATACCTTGTCCTTCAATCTCCAAGCTTGGAATGATAACCACATATCATAAGGTGTTTTCATTAAATCAACATCATATAATTTTGCCACTATATCATCCAAATAATAAATTATATGTGCAGGTATGAAATTTATACTGATCTCTAATAAAGATACACCTTGTGTGAAAAACATATTAAAATACATCAAATATGGTAATAATGGAGTCGCTATAATAAATCCTCCAACTGCTCCACCATTCATTTCATTAGCATGTTTCTTGAAATGGAAATTAACCAAATTTTCATGAAGGATCATCCCTAATGATGACATTGGTTGAACATATTTCGTAATATACACTATTAGTGATAAAAGAACTGTGATTAACCATAAGAATTTTCGACGTTCATTATATGAGGATTCTAAAAATGATAAATGATTTGCTGATACTAAAATATTCCCTACTGTAGCCCATGAAAATGTCCCATAATTAAATACAGATAAAAATATTCGTTGATATTGGCCTTTTTTAAATACCAAATCATAGTTATAAATTAACTTGGCTGCGTCTATCAGGTTAAGTGATGTTAATATTAGGACTGCTAGACATGCCATTGTCCAACATTTCGTAACGGGCGGCACATCTGCAAATATGTTTAATGCAATGACATCCATGTCTCGAAAGTGGGAATTTATGGATTATATATTGGAAATGGAGTGGTTGAGATAGTATACCTGTAATTACCTGTGATATTCAGTCTAGGCTCTTTAAGAATATATTTAAAATTGAAGATAACGAAAGAGATAAGTTAGTAACGTATATCTGTTTATATCGTTAAGTAAGCTATACGTGTCGGTCTTTTTACGCTCTATTTTTTTAACAGAGCGAAAGCGCAAATGTATATAATACGTTATAAAGAGATCATTTTGTGAAGAGCGATTTCAACCCAATTATCCCTACTTTTGGTATTCTATGTGGGTGATATTGCATCAATAGGTTATCAATACCTCTTATCTCTGATAAATAAACAAATATGTATTGATTCTGCCCCTTTCATGGAAGAGAAATCTCCTTTTTGTCTAGCAATTTATGATATATCTCAAAGATATTTGGAATTAAGACTGTTTAAGAATTTAATCCTCAAATTTTAATATTATTCTAGGTTATCATTATTTAAAAAGTGTTTTGAGTAACATCTAAACTTTATCCCCATTATCGAGGAGATCAGAACACTGATACCAAATTCCAAAGATTATCACTTTGTACTAATGTTTACGTTTTGTTTACTGTTTACACATTCCAAGTTAACTTGCAGAG
Organism: Maudiozyma bulderi; assembly: GCA_031590215.1. Classification (NCBI taxonomy): domain Eukaryota; kingdom Fungi; phylum Ascomycota; class Saccharomycetes; order Saccharomycetales; family Saccharomycetaceae; genus Maudiozyma; species Maudiozyma bulderi. The sequence continues at coordinate 531,028 of CP134442.1, read as the reverse complement.
TCAATATTTTTTAATAATCTTAATATTTCGAAGATTTCTTTTTTTAAAATAATGATTTAGATGAATTATGTATAAAAAAGTGCAAATCGTAGACACTAAGAATCTGTTAGGGTGTTTTTAGAAGAAGCTATAAATCATAAGAGGTCAGGTCATAAGAGCCGCAGTGCCGAACCTGCACCGTAAGATAATAGTTGAAGTAGTGACTGAAAATAGCCTGGCCCGCTATGATCTATGTAACAAGACCAGTACACACTCACAAATAGGAAGTTAGATACGCACGTGATAAGAGTGTATGCCTTAGAAGCTTAAGTAGATAACATTAAGTGACAATACAATAGTATGTCCGATAAGAGTTCCGATAAGAGAACACATGTCCTAGTTGTTCTAATAATACAATAGCATGTACATGCTCGCCAACGAGGAGGTCCCTACGTTAGGATTCCTTCCGAGTGATTATCAACAGTGTGGTATGAGACACACGACCAGCAAATAATAAAGAGAGAATAATAATAAATAAAATATAAAAGGACGTTAAGCAAGTGCTTAACGAAAGATCCAAACAGATATATAAAAAATAAGCAATCAAGCTTAACGATAATAATTACAACAATCAATACTAAAGATTGTAAGTGTACATAAGATACATAATATAATATAAGAATCTACTATAAATACTCTTATCACAGAAAAGCGTCTAACAGAATCAATAATTTCCTATAAAAATTACTATCTCATCGAATATTACATATATATATATATTTCTTTAATACTGTCCATCATATTATATAGATCCACTGAAATACACTAAAAAGTGCTAAAACAAATTATTACAATAAAATTAAGTTTAAATTTAGGTTATAACCGACATCACTCATGACCCGACATCACTAAACATGTACTCCAAATCCTTAGCTCATACATCATGAACGGCAATCTTCAATTTAGCTTGAATGATTTGAGATACTTGAGCATCACTATTAATTTCCTCTGCGTCACCTTCTGCTAATTTCACATATAATTTGAAATCATCACCTTCCACTCTTGGAGCGATCTTCTCACGTAATTCAACAAAATTTATATCATGATTTAACAATAACGCAAAGATATCATCCTTATAATAAAATTTAATTTTCGTAGGTTTAATAGCTGGAGGTAAGGCACTCGGTGGTCTTGATTTTGGTTTAGAGGAATTTAATGAGAGCTTAGATAATCTATCATACATTTTCATGTCTTCGCCGGTTAATGTAGAATCCTCATTTTTAACTCTCCTACTATGACTACTAGCTCGACTATTCTTCCTTGATGACAATACACGTCTTTGACCTTCCGTACTGAAATTGTCTTCCGGCTTGTTTTCATCAATATCTTGTAGTTCGGTTTGACTTGGCAGCTCTGAACTAAATTCTCTGTCGTAGCCATTATCGCAAATCTTAAATAAATGATTAACTAAAGGAGATGATGAAATGTATTCCGGTAGTTTAATCAGTTCTTTCACATAAACATCTAGATCATCCATTCTCTTTTGTGTAATTGAATCTGTAACGTATGGTACAGGGCCTGGAATATATGGCACTATTCTCTTAGTCCACTGACCATTCTTATCTCTCAATTTACCTGATTCTGCAGGATATTTATCTAATAATTGCACTTGTAAATCATAAAAATCTTGGTAAGAACGTTTCAACCTTCTATATTTACCATTTGATAGTTCACAATTTACTTCGTACCAGTATTTCTCATCTTCGAATGAAAATGACGACACAGCAACAGAAATTAAATAATCTGTGTTCAGATCATCTGCTTCTGTAGCAAACGAGGGTAATCCACCATCATTATAGGAAAGAGTATTACCATTATTAAACATTGTATCATCTTGATTATAATCGCTTTCGAACTGTCCTAACGCAATATTACTTGCTTTATATTTGGCGACATCAGATTTCCATTCTTGTACGGTAGGTAAATTGACAGAGCTAATATCTTCTGCAATTTCATTACCACTAGCATAACCTGTAGCGATATCAATAATACTTACGAAACCAACAGGAACTAAACCTGGTCCACCCAATCTACCTATAGGTTTTGCAATAAACCATTCATAGTTATGATGTGCACAAATAAATAAATTTTCACCAACATGAACAGTTAATTCATCGGATTTTTCAGCTTTGAAGTCATACAATACAATAGCATATAAGGAACCAAATTTTTTACCATTTGTTTGTACATTAGTCATCGATTGGTTACCCATACTTGAAACTGATGAAGATCTTTTATCAATAATTTCAAAATAAGATTTCGGTACTAGACCAGTTTTCCCAGCAGCTGGATTTGTGACATTATACCAATCACCTTTCTCACTAGATACATAGAAGAAATCACCTCTTATGAATGACAGTTCCTTTGAGGACTTAGCATTATAATGATGTATTGCTTTAATTACTTTTTCTGGGCCTACGACACCTGATGTGGAATTCTTAATAGGGGAAGAATGTTTACTTCTTGAGGATAATCTTTTAGATGACGAAGATAATCTACTAGATTTACCTGACTCGGTACCGTATAGTCCTGTATTACCTTTCGTTTGAAATGGACTATCCATACTGGTATCTGATACATTTGTTGGAATTGAAATGTCCGAAGAAGTAATTCTACTTTTTGAGTCACTATTCCTCTTTGATAATTTGAAATTTTTCAACATTCCTTAATAAGTTTTATGTCTGTGAAAGAGAAAAACGTTTATTTTTAGTCAATATTTTATGTTATCTTTGTTTGATATGCTCGTTTGCACTACAGTGGTAGCTGCTTTTTTTATAGTAATTAGAACTTTTATGCAATAGTATGAGTTGATAATACAAATAGAAGACACACTTAGCTTCTTAATAATGTATATGTATATTGCCACTCGATATTACCGGTAATAAACAATTACTCTAAATATTAAATCTAAATATAGACCAGAACTTCACTAAAAAGATAAAGTAGAAAAAGGGAAAACAATGAATAAAGAATGTTATATAATGACCTACCAAAACAGTGCCAAGTAACAATTAAAGAACTGCAGGTATGGTTAAATGGAATCTTGTAAATGTTCAAGAAGTTCTTCATTATTGTATCTTACATTTTCCATTTCGTTACCGTTTGCTCTAGCTTGCGAATTCCCGTCAAAGAAGAAAAGGAAAAACTTGTCCATTTTTTCTTCGTCTCAATGAGAGACGCACAGCGAGAAATGGCGTTTTGCATACAGTTGACGTGTATTGACTAATATCGATATGTAAGATGTTCTCTGGATAACTACAATTTTAAGGTAACAGGAGTAGATCTGTTCATTACATGAGAGTTACACATCGATGTACAGACCAATCGTTACTGAGATTATGTGAATTGAATTGGGATAAATGGTCTGTTTTGTGTTGTGATGACTCAAATATATAAGGAACCATGTATATTTAGCCGTGCGATTACTTTCATGTACATAACGATTTACAATAACAGAAGAGAAAGTCTCATTTATTTCAGTTAACTAAATTAAACGTTAGGTAATTCATTTATATATATGTATATATTTATTATTCTGTTTTCTTGTAATATAGGTTCAATTCCTCATCAGTCATACTATATTTCATCCAATTTGCTTGACAGTTTTCAATCTCTAGGTTGCCCCATGGTGTGAAGGAACCTGGGCTACATTTATTATCACATTTCGGGGAGTTTGGACAGTTGGTATATGGGAAATGGTTATACCCGATATCTCTAAACCAATGAATTTGTGATTTATCTGCAAATAAACCTAACGCTAGGCTTCGTACAGGTGCGTCACCCCATCTTTCATAATAAAATCCGCCTTTAGATTCTAAATAATCCATATATTTTTCATACGGTTCTGCTCTCAAGAAATCAAGGTTAGTAATTTCGAAATTTGTCCAAAAATGACATGTTGAATAACCTTCTGTAATATTAAAATTAACAGATTTCTGCATATTTTCTTTGATCCAGTCAAAGGAACCTTCTTCGTTAATATAACCTGGATTTTCCTTTAAGAACTCGATTGTATCTTTCCATAGAGTCTTAACAGACTGTGGACTATCGTACAGGTTCAATACAAATCCATAAACTTTATTATGATCTTCCATAAATTTAAATACATCATAATCAATATCACAATAAAATTTCACACCGGGCTCTAATCTCCATGCATATTTAATGTCCTTTAATAACGGATGCTTATAAAAAGTTCTGGAATAGAAACGACACATATTATGATATGATTCCTTTCTTGCATAGGAGACACCTTCGGAGTCCAATAATTCTACACCGTGTTTATATTTCTCCTTATCTACAGTCTCCGGAATATCCCAGTCCTCTGCATCAATCTTCCCGAAACGGACCTCACGTTCTTTCGGTAAAAGGTGTCTGATGGTTTCCTTAAAGTCTTCTGTGAAGTCTTCATCATTTAAGAAAGTATATGGGTAATTAAATTTGGAGTTAAATTTTTCTTCTAATTGTTTAATGGAGTCCACCAGCTCTTTCAAATCTTTATTCATCACTAGAGATAGAATTGTTGCTGGTACAGCATTACCTGCATTATAACTAAATTCATCACTTCTAACTAAACCTTCAACTTGAGGTTCATCAATTTCTTGTGACATGGCATCTCTATATAGTTTCAAATTCTCTCTGAAAACTTTATTTGAACTTGTCTTATTAACATCACCTTCTGGAAATAAAGGAGTATCCAAGGTAGTCAATAATCTTTCAATGGTCTCATCATCATAAAAATTTGGTTCCCATGTATAACTTGGTGCAATATCACTACTACCACTACCAAAATAACTGATCTTATCACTGACATAATCTATAGCAGTATTTGCATGGCCCTTCATAGTGTCTAGATACTCTTCATAATGAACAGAATCACTAGAACCAACAGTCATTACGAATAAAACTGACAGACATGCCAACACTAACGTAGCGATAAACGTAGTACGTAGACTGATTCGCCTTCTAAACATCGATAACAACAATCTCATTTTTGTTTGCTTTATTATATAATTAACGTTTGATACACCTAGGTATAACAAGATTATAAATACCGAAACATACGATTAAATATGTGGCTAATTTATAGATCTATTCCCATCATCAGCATTACCTTCCATTCTTCATTCTTTCCAACAGAAGCCGTCTGGTGATAATCATAACAATAATAGAGATCGGCTACCGGACTGTTACGCTGACGTACGGAGTGACAGAAATTGTCGTCCCCTCACAGGGCGCGTTCTGTTTTCTGTTTTTCTGACTTTGATGGTTCAGCGGATTGGAAATTTGAAATTTTTGTCATTTAAGTATATCAAGAGTTGGTATCATCAACACTGGGAGATTAATCAACAGGGTTATTACATCTTTGAGATCAATTAGATATTGTTTGTGTCATCTACGAAAGAGAGAGTGAGAGACGAGTCAAGACTAGGTGTTTTTTTTCTGAAATTACAGTGGATATTTTTATTTTTCTTATTAGTTTCTGTTTGTTGATCAAAATATATATTTGAAGAAAGAAAAGGCAATAAATAGCATATTGAATAACACAGTTAGCAATGTCTCAGAACAGCCCTGCAAACAACAACTCCGATAGTAATTCTACCAATAAGGGTTCAAACACAAAGGGTAGCGCTTCTACCAATGCGGGTTCTCCAAGTAATACTAAAGCTACAACTAATAAAAATGCATCTGCAAATAATACCACTGGAAAAGGTGCAAAACAAGCTACACCAAATAATTCAAGCAGTCAGACACCCCAGCAGACACCTCAGGGAGGACAACCAAATAAGCCAAGTGGTCAATTCTCTGCACAAGATTTAAATAGAATTGTGTTGGAATATTTAAATAAGAAAGGTTATCATAGAACTGAGGCAATGTTAAGAGCTGAAAGTGGGAGAACTTTAACACCACAGAATAAAAACTCTCCAGGTACAACCAAGAATGGTACAATTCCTGAACCTTCAACAAAGCCTCCTGTAGCAGCGAAAGTTATTGAACCTGTTAGTAATCCACCCGGTATGTCAAATAATGGCGGCACTGTAATGTCTCCAAATGGACAAGGAATAAATAATCAAAAGATGGAACAACTCTTACCTTCTAAAAGAGGTAATAAAGGTGAAATAATATCAAAGGAAGAACTAGAAAAAGAAACTTCCCCAGAAAGTTATATTAGAGCTTATTCCATGTTTAAAAACTGGGTCGATTCATCTATTGAAATTTATAAACCAGAATTAAATTATATCATGTACCCGATTTTCATTTATTTGTTTTTGAATTTGGTGAAAAAGAATAGAATTGTAGCACGTAGATTCTTTGATAAATTCTCTGCAGATTTTAAATTATTCCATAGTACAGAGATTAATAGATTGTTTAGTGTTAATTCAATTGATCATATTAAGGAGAATGAAGTTGCAAACACTTTCATTTCAAATAAATATAGAGTCACATTATCAAGAACTACATTGAATTTATTGTTATATTTCTTAAATGAAAATGAATCTGTAGGTGGATCCCTAATAATAGGTGTCATCAATGAACATATCCAACCAAATATCGTTACCACCATATCAGCAAAGGATAAATTATCTGATGGTATTAAGAATCTAGCGAACGATAGTAGTGCCAGTGTAAATAATAACATGGACGTTAATTCAGCTCCTGTAAAATTGGGACCATATCCACAAGATAAAGAATTTACTAAAGAAATTGAAACGGAATTGAAGATTAAGGATGAACAAGAAAGACAACAAATAAATAGAAGCATGAATACAAGTGACAAGACTAATGGATCGTCGACAACTGCTAAAGATGCCGATGGTAAAGAAAGATCATCTTCAAACACATCTAGTACCACTGAATCAAAGGATAAAACAACGCCAGCTGGAGACGCTGCAAAGGAGTCGTCTGTAGCTACTACAGTTGATGTTCCAAAGAAAACTTTACTGGAGGAATACCAAGATATGCAAGATCTACCTTTCAAAAGTAATGAAGGCAATAGTAGCAAGAAAGAAGGTAATGATGAAAAGACATCTGATGAAACAAAATCAAAGGATGATAAGGATACCATCGGTGATAATAACAAGGATATCAATATAAAACCAGACACCGATTCTGTAACGACAGTTAAATTGATCGCACAGAAACCAGCAAAGGATGATATATCGATGACATCACCATCTATTGATACATTACCACTACCTCCAAAGACATCATTAGACCTTAAATTAGAGATTCAAAAGATTAAAGAATCTCGTGATTCTATAGAGTTAGGTAATTTACAAGTTGCTCAACCTAGTGTCTGCATGTACACATTCCATAATACAAATAGAGATATGACTTCTTTAGAGTTCAGTGATGATTGCCGTTTAGCAGCTACAGGTTTCCAAGACAGTATAATAAAGTTATGGTCCTTAGATGGTTCATCCCTAGTGACAAATAAGATTCCAGTTCACAAGCGCGAAGAAATGATTCAGACAGATCCAACTACAAGTGTCCTTGTGGGTCATAGTGGCGCCGTTTACTCAACAAGTTTCTCTCCAGATAACAGATTCATGTTGTCCGGTTCTGAGGATAGAACCGTTAGATTATGGTCCTTGGATACACACACAGCATTAGTCAGTTATAAAGGCCATAATCACCCAGTATGGGATGTTAAATTTTCTCCACTTGGTCATTATTTTGCTACAGCTTCTCATGATCAAACAGCAAGATTATGGTCGTGTGATCATATTTATCCATTACGTATCTTTGCAGGTCATCTAAATGATGTGGATACATTATCATTTCATCCAAATGGTTGTTATGTATTTACAGGTTCTAGTGATAAGACATGTCGTATGTGGGACATTAATAGTGGTGATTCAGTACGTTTATTCTTAGGTCATACAGCTCCTGTCACAACTACTGCGGTAACACCGGATGGTAGATGGTTATGTACAGGTAGTGAAGATGGTGTTATAAATGTATGGGATATTGGTACAGGTAAAAGATTAAAATCTATGCGTGGTCATGGTAAGAATGCCATTCATTCTTTTACATTTAATAAAGAAGGTAATGTATTAGTCAGTTCTGGTGCAGATCATTCTGTTAGAGTATGGGATTTAAAGAAGGCTACCATCGAACCAAGTGCGGAACCTGAACAACCATTTGTTGCATATGTCGGTGATGTTACTGCTTCCGTTAACCAAGATATTAAAGAATTTGGTCGTAGACGTGCGATTATTCCAACTAGTGATTTGATGTCTACATTTTATACTAAAAAGACGCCAGTATTTAAAGTTAAATTTACTAGAAATAATTTAGTGTTAGCAGGTGGTGCATTTCGTGGATGAACATAAACTTAGGTAAGAAAAGTACATATTTGTACTTCTACTTGTAACGATACATATACATAATATATTTATACGAAAAAAAGGTATATAAAATATAAGTATATTCAATAAAAAAAGGAATTGTAATTAAAATCAATTATCGAATAGTTGTTCTTTGAGATGGCACGTAATTACAGAAATTTTGACATCAACTTTAAATATCCGGTATTTTCAATATTTTTTTCTCCAAGATATACGGCCATATAAGATCAATATATTAAGAACAATTATAAAGTACAGATCCAGAAGGTAACAAACAAACGTATAGATATATATACACTGTGTAATAAATATTCATTGTAATGTCTGAAAATGTGTTACAAAGTGATGAGAGTGTGAAATCTGAAATTTTCCAAGGTTCAAGTTCTAATTTTCATGATACAAACATAGATGAGAATTCTCAACAATCTGAGACTAATGATCAATCTATTGATTCGCTTTCTAAATTAGATGATTCAATTAATAGTAGTAGTAACTATACAAAGGGTAATAGTCGAAGTGGTAGCAATAACAATAAGACTATTAATAGTAGTAATACAGAACAGAAGAAAGATAAATTCAATAAAGATGGTGTTTGGTCAGCAATTGACACATTGGATGATGTAAGAAAGATGGCCGCAGAGAATAAGAATAAAGATGTGTTTCCCCTTGGTTTTGAAGATGATTTAAATACTTCTAGAACTACAAATGCAATATTATTACATATTATTAGAAATCGTTCAGAGAGAATTGCGAAGGAGATAAGAACTAGTCGTGAATGTTATAAGAAAGAAGATTTTACAAACCCGACTAATAAGATGCCAGAGACATCACCAGCATCAGGTAGAAGATCAAGAAACAGAAACAGAAATGACAATAAAGGGGGACCATTAAGTCGGTCCTTATCTATTTTGAATCTAGGTAAAAAATCTGCTGACTTCAATAAATCATCTAATAGTAATACCAATAGTCTCGAGCCAGGTAATGATAAACTTAAACAAATTGGTAAGACCGACGAATACCTATCTGTGAATTTGAGTAAACACAACATATTTTCAACTGGCGGAGGTAGTTCATCGGAAGTGAGCGATGATGATTCATTAAGTGATGTTACGGATGACACTGATACAAACCCAAGACCTGAAATAAAACAGGAAAGACCACCTAATAAACCATTATACATTAGTGATTATACAGATTATCAAGCCAATATCAAAAAGATAGCAAGAGATGAAGAAGAATATGTGTCAAATTTGATCGAAACAGTAAGGGCTTCGATACCGGAGTCAACTAGGGCTAAGCAAAAGAAGGCAAAACAGAAATCTAAACCTAAACCTACACTAAACCCTACTACAAAACCGCGGTCCAAATCTAGGTCTTCACAACCTGAGACACATCCTCTTCGTGCAACATGATACGTCAATCGGGACTAAAAAAACACAGTAACAACAGAAAGTAATTATATGATACGGAGACAACAGGACGTACAACGTATTTAGTGGAAGCTCTGTGGCACAAAACTGTAAAGAATTCCGTCGTACGTAAGTTAATCCGAATCGCAGCCAAAATATCGCTACCTCACAAAACGTGCGTGCAAAAAATAGAGGAAGCCCGGGCGGTACTATACCGAAAGTAATTCCCACTGGTACATAACCAGAAAGAAGAAACGACAGCACGTAATTCAAATCAAAGAGAAAACCGTTTTGTCTTTTTTTGTGGAGGCGGAAGAACACGAAACATAAAGTGCCGCCGCTGCGAAACAGTTGTGTTAAACAAGAAGGTATGAAGAGGGACATCTGTTGTTAGGCAGAATGAGAACAGAGAAGTGAAAAAGCTGACGGAGGTTAACAGTAAAATTGGTAACATTTCATCTCGAAGGGATTTCCCACCTTCTTGCAGTGAGAGCGCCAGGAAGTAATAGGCCCGCAGTAGGCTGGGTGCTAGGCTCGGGCTGCCTACGTCTTCTGCCTACGCCGTAGTGGGACAGTGCGAACAATTACACGAGTTACACGGAGGTTCCCTCTAACAAATTTGAGTGGTTTTCTCTCACTTTCTCTCTTCTTTTGGATTCCCTTCCTTAGTATCTCTGCCCTTAATTTTAGGATATGCTACTGTGCGGTTTGTTCACAGTGACAATACCTTTAAGCAAACAACAACAATAGCAATAGCAATAATAGTGAAATTTTCATTAAAACTGATTATGCAATACGTTTAAGCTCCCTGTCTGTGTCCCACTAACAATTGATCCTTTATTGTTCCCTGAAAAAGACAAAGAAAACCTTTGAACCAGTTTTAAAAGAGAAAATCTGTGCTTGTTGTAATGAACTCAGAAGCTGTTTTAGAAACCTCCCACGATTTCAAGAACCTTTATTTTACAACGGTTTCCTGTGCACCGACGGCATTTACTGGGTACGTAGTCGTACGTACACTTAAATTTCCCAATTCTTTTCATTTCATTAGGGATTACGAGAATTGTTAATGTCTTGTGTGCCTTCTGGCTGACATCACACCAGTTGATATTTTATTATCAATTCTATTCAGAGACTTTTCTTTTACACTAATAATACTGCATCTTATTATTATTATACCACATTTTCATATAAATATAAATACGAATTTTATTAAATTTATTTTTATAAGGAAGTTTAAGGAACTTACGCAATTGACCTTATATAATCTTTTGTATTTATTATATTTTTACATTTATTTCTATCTTAACTCTTATTTATATCTTGTTTTCTGTTTTTAAAACAACCTCAAGCACAAACTTCATATATATTTAAAATGTCTGCTGCCAACCCAAACACTTTCTCTAACTTCAGTCTAGCTACTGATTTACCAGCTTGGTCCAAGTTACAAGCCATCTACGATGCTCAAGGTAAATCCATCTCTGTTAAGGATGAATTCGCTAAGGACTCTAACCGTTTTGCTAAGTACTCCAAGACTTTCCAAAACTACGATGGTTCCAAGATTATGTTCGATTTCTCCAAGAATTTAGTTAACGATGAAATTATGAACGCTTTAATCGAATTAGCTAAGGAAGCTAATGTTACCGGTCTAAGAGACGCTATGTTAGCTGGTGACCACATTAACTTCACTGAAGATCGTGCTGTCTACCATGCTGCTCTAAGAAACAGAGCTAACAAAGTCATGAAGGTTGATGGTGTTAACGTTGCTCCAGAAGTCGATGCTGTCCTACAACACATGAAGGAATTCTCCGAAGAAGTTCGTTCCGGTTCTTGGACTGGTTACACCGGTAAGAAGATCACTGATGTTGTTAACATCGGTATCGGTGGTTCCGATTTAGGTCCAGTCATGGTCACTGAAGCTCTAAAGCATTACGCTGGTGATATCAAGGTCCATTTCGTTTCTAACATCGATGGTACTCACATCGCTGAAACTCTAAAGGGTCTAAACGCCGACTCCACTTTATTCTTGATCGCTTCCAAGACCTTCACCACTGCTGAAACCATCACCAACGCTAACTCTGCTAAGGCTTGGTTCCTACAAAACACTGGTAACAACACTTCTCACATTGCTAAGCATTTCGTTGCTTTATCTACTAACGAACCAGAAGTCGCTAAGTTCGGTATCGATACCAAGAACATGTTCGGTTTCGAAAACTGGGTCGGTGGTCGTTACTCTGTTTGGTCCGCTATTGGTCTATCCGTTGCTCTATACATCGGTTACGACAACTTTGAAGCTTTCCTAAAGGGTGCCGAATCTGTTGACAAGCACTTCGCTGAAACTCCAATCGAAGAAAACATTCCATTATTAGGTGGTTTATTATCTGTCTGGTACAACAACTTCCACGGTGCTGAAACTCATTTAGTTGCTCCATTCGATCAATACTTACACAGATTCCCAGCTTACTTACAACAATTATCCATGGAATCTAACGGTAAGTCCGTCACCAGAGGTAACGTTTTCGCTACTTACTCTACTGGTTCTATCTTATTCGGTGAACCAGCTACTAACGCTCAACACTCTTTCTTCCAATTGGTTCACCAAGGTACTAAGTTAATTCCATCCGATTTCATCTTAGCTGCCCAATCTCACAACCCAATTGAAAACAAGCTACACCAAAAGATGTTAGCTTCTAACTTCTTTGCTCAAGCTGAAGCTCTAATGGTCGGTAAGGATGAAAACCAAGTTAAAGCCGAAGGTGCTACTGGTGGTTTAGTCCCACACAAGGTCTTCTCTGGTAACAGACCAACTACCTCTATCTTAGCTCAAAAGATCACCCCAGCTACTCTAGGTTCTTTGATTGCTTACTACGAATACGTCACTTTCACCGAAGGTGCTATCTGGAACATCAACTCCTTCGACCAATGGGGTGTTGAATTAGGTAAAGTTCTAGCCAAGGTTATCGGTAAGGAATTAAACGACTCCTCTGCTGTCGGTACTCACGATGCTTCCACTAACGGTTTAATCAACCAATTCAAGGAATGGATGTAAATTTAAGAGAAAATTCTGAATAAAAAACATACAAAAAATACAATTAACTTTTTTAATATATATATATTTTCTTTTCCTTTAGCTTATTTTACTTAAGATATACTTGATGATTTTCATGATTACATCCTTTTCATTCGTTTGACACTTCCCGAAGTTTCAATGTTTGATTTCTTCTTTGAATATTTATCAAACCTTATGTATATTTTGATGACTTTTAACGTATAAATACAGATACATAATTTAATTTGAACACATTATTTCAAACCTTTTCAACTAATGCCAGTGATCTGTATGTATTGCAAAGTTGGGTAGTTTCCGATGTCCTTTAAATTTCAACAAAATTTTCGTGATCTTCTACAGCAGTCGCGAACACGAAAACTTCGAAAGTTAAATGGAAACATCGACATTGGCATATCACGATATATAAAGACATATATAGATTTGAAGTGATAAAGTAGTAACTTCCCAGAACTATAACGATCTCAACGATATAATGGAAATTATTGACCAACCTGTAGAGGGTTCCGGAATCGCAATTGATTTACAGGAAAGATATGGTTACTGGAAGAAGAATACAAAGTTATTATACGATTATTTAAACACAAATACTTCAAAATGGCCGTCGTTAACATGCCAATTCTTTCCTGATTTAGACACGACTACAGACACACATAGAATATTATTATCATCTTTCACTTCGTCACAATTACCAGAGGATGAAGCTATTTACATATCCACAATTTCCACATCAAAGCATCTCAATTGGGCTTCATTGAATAATTTCGATATTGATACAATGGAATTCAAACCTGACAATTCGATAAAGTTCCCATCAAAACATTTAACAACAGATATCACAATACCGTTCCCACATGGAGACTGTAACAGTGCAGCATATTGTCCACAGAATCCAGATGTCATTGCAGGCGCCTCATCAGATGGTTCTATATACATATTCAATAGAACAAAACACGGTAGTCGTAAATTAAGACAAGTCCAAGCTTCTCAATTACCTTATGAGACTCGTTTCATTCCAAGATGCAATCTAGATGAAAATATCCCTGATACTATGGAAGTGCTGTCAATAGATTGGAACGTACAAAGAGAGGGACATATATTATCATCTTATTCGAATGGTGATATTAAATTATGGGATATGAAGAAATACACAACAAAGAATCCAAACATAGAGCAAACTACGATAGATTTTAATTTTGATGCATTAGGGACAAATTGCGTATCATGGATGCCATCTCATGAATTTCTTTTTGCTGCAGCTGGTGAGAGTAATATCTTGTCATTATGTGACATTAGAAAGAAGGACTATGAAATTAATAAGATGGATATGAATTACCATTCAGATGGGATTAATACATGCAAATTCAATACTTTCAATAGTTTACTATTAGCTAGTGCGGATGGTAAAGGTTGTGTAAATATTTGGGACATTAGACAACTAGATAAAGAACCTGTTTCAACATTCGAACATGGTTCATCAATATCGGCTTTAGAATGGAACCCAAATCTGGAAACAATTTTGGCTACAGCGGGTCAAGAAGACGGTCTAGTTAAATTATGGGATAGCACCAGTATTGAACCAATTTTTGTACATGGTGGTCATATGTTAGGTGTCAATGATATTTCATGGAACGCTCATGATCCATGGCTAATATGTAGCGTTTCGAACGATAATACCACACACATATGGCGACCTGCTCGTAGCATTGTCGAGGATGCTTAAATGCCTAATATACATCAAAGACATGATTATCATTAAATATTTATGTAAACAAATATGAATATAAAGTGGATGTAAAACATAGACAGTACTGAACGCCCAGTTTCTTCCGCATACGATTCAAGGGAGTCGAATATCACTCAAACCTTCTGTCCTAGGTTGGATTTTAGTTCTTCTTACAAATGTGGGTTCGTTATATCTTACATTCCTGCATCCAGGAGGTGCTGCACCATCTATATTCCAGTCAGGGTCATAGAATATACTTTTGTCACCTAAGACGTCATTATCTTCGGAATTGTTATCCTTTTCAACTTTCCCTATATTATTTCGAACCATAAAATCCAGATCATCTTTGAGTTTGTCCAGTTGTAATTGTTCTTTCTTTGATAAATCTGGTTTACCCTGCAGGTTATCTATTTGACTTTGGAACCTTGATCTGCTAACATTTCGAAGTTTCTGTATTCTATTGTTCCTCCGTAATTCCTTGTTTCTCTCTTGATCTTTCTTCTTCTGCCATTTATCTATAAATGTTCGTAACAATGACACATAATCTAGCAATGTGTTATATATGAAATATGTTAGTAATTTCTTCTATTAGTATTACAAGGTATTCATTAATTCGATGACTTCATTACGCATGAGCCCATGAATAAAATAAATGTAACTATTATACAATTCCAACATACCACCTGTATTCATTGCAATATTAATTTGAAGATCTATAATAATATATTAATGGTTTCCACCGTTTAACAATATGGTTTCTTGTGTCGTTTCGATATGTTGTTCGAGATGCCTCATTTTGTATGTAAATAATTTTCAAACTCTACTTTGTAAAAAAAATCTTAAAATACTTAAAACAAGTAAACATATAACTTTCAAAAGATAACATTAACCGAGAACTACACAGGAAGACATAGTTAAAGCTATATAAGATATCAGTAATGCAAGCTAGTAGTGGAAATATGCTCAATAAACCAACAAATCTGTCACTGAATGCCAATTCATACAAACCGGACTATAAAGGTGTTCCGAGTCAGGCGCTTGACGCTGTTAGAATGAGATTGGCCCAGCTAACACATTCTCTGCGCAAGATCAGAGATGATTTATCGAAGGCTGAGCTTCCACAATGGTACTCTTTACAGTCACAATTAAATGTGACATTAACACAACTAATGTCTGTTACATCCACATTAGAACATTTCCATGATACATTAGATTCAACAGTGGTGTATCCGTTACCAAAATTCCCTACCACATCCCATGAGACACTACTTACAACGTTACTAAGAAAGAAATATACACCTGAGGTTGATGAATGGATCAAAGAAGCTCAAGAAAGTTCAGGATTAGATCCATCTCAACTAAACCAAACTAAGATAAAACGAGTTCTACAAAAGGATAAGGATTGTACGAAGTGGGCTTTGGATACATTCTCTGCAGAGTTCGAGAAGTATGACTTCAAGGGATTAAAGACGAAGAAGGAACAAGAAAGTGAAGATATGATGGAAACCGATTATGTGCCAACAGCTCAGACATATAAGCCATCAGACGCTTTTGTGGTGGAAGATGTCCTCAACTTTGTATACCGTGGCGAAGATAAAGAAAATACATCCGACGAAAAGAAGGAAATCCCTGTAACGAATTAATTAAATAATTAGATATATAAATAATAGATGCATAAACGAAACAATTGTTTCATGAAATTATAAAGAATAAATGAAGGAACATCATATATATAGAAGAACGACAATGACAATATCTACAAGCTAATAAAACATAAAAATAACATCGTTCCAGATTAATGACATCAACAATGACAGAGGTCTAGCAAAAATAACTAGAAGCAACTAGATGAATTACATGGTTTTTCCTTCGGCTTTCATTATTCTCATACTTGTGATAATAGTCTGATCACAAGCTCCCAGGTACCAAACATGATAATACTATTTGGAACGGTTCTCATTAAATGTGGTGTCAAACCACTGTACATAGATGCCAATCCCTCTTCTTTAATAATGACTTTGAAACTTTGTAATAGACCGGTATATTTAGCTTTACCGTTTTCAACAGGTGACTGTCTTAATCTTGTCCTTACAACTTCGTGAGGGTATGTAACTATACTTGCTATGAATTTAGCTAGACCAGCACTACCAGATCTTTGACACCATTCTTTTATTCTTTCTCCAGTTGTCTTCTCCCCATCATTACTATGTCCGAATTTTTCAATTGATCTATTTTTGATGATAAGCTTCATCTGTTCATACAGCAACCATTGTAGGATACCTTCGACGGAACCTAGATATGATGCACTTAGACCTTTATATAAACCTCTTACACCTTCATTTTTTACTATACTTTTTAAACAATCCCATGAATTTGCATATGTTCTTGTTTTTCCTGCTTTATCTAACTGCACACGAGTTTTAATCATCCAAATTGGGTTCGTTGCAGTAGAGGTAGCCCAACCAGCCGTTGCAGCTGCCATTAGATGGATTAATGGTGATTCCTGTCCGTTATTGAATGCCTTTGAATATAACTCTTTAGTAGTACCGTATGTGAAAAAATTAATACTTCTAGCAGGTATAACACCCACCAAATTAGGACCTAAACCTTTGAATAAACTTCTGAACCCTTCCTGTTTATAAACGTTACCAATGATCCCACAAGTTTCCTTAAAGTGTATCGACGCTTGATTTGCAATTTGTACTATTTTGATATTTGAAGTAACAGTATTTTGAGCAGCTTTAGAAACATAAACATTTTTGTAAACATCACTTTGTAGTCTCGTCTTAACCAAATCAAATGGACATGTAACAATCGCACCTGCCATACCACCTATCCCACCGGCTACAAAATGCACCCATGGTTTTACAGTTGGATGTGTCTCAATCTTATTCTGATCGATTTGATTCAGTTGCGTTGATTCTCTAAATGCTGAAGATTTCTCATCACTAGCTAAATATGGAGTAGATTCAACGGCTTCGTCAGCCCATTCTTCAATACTCTTTTTTGCCATGGTGTATGATTCTAAGTTTATGCAATATGAGTATTATAACTTTGAAGGAATAGTATTACTCTTTAAAAGTCGGATCTCTAGGATGGAATATCTTTTAATAGTTACACCAAATAAATGAATGGAGGTCTATAATGAATCTTACTAATGCTGTCTTATATTCGTCAGAGTATTTTACTGAATATAGGAAGAATATGGGTATTTACAAGGAAATGAGGAAAAATATTACCTTTTGACAGGATGCATGCACCAAATGTGGTTTGACAGTTTCTTATATATGTCTAACGATAAGAGGAACTATTCTATATTTTGCATTTCTTGTTCTCGATATATGATAACATTTGCATGATTTACAGTTTTTCTTCAGATTCTATGTTCTGTTTTCGCCATACACCGTGAGAAGAAGATTAGCTTCACTACGAACGATCTTTTGTCACTGAAAAATGAACTAAAAAAAAATCGTTGGAAAATATGATGGAAATTGTGACATGTCAGAATGCAAATACATGCGATTGAGAACATTTAATTCAATCAGTTTACGGTTAAGTTGCTTAAAGTACTGACAGCTGACAGAACAACGTCCCCAGGAATATATCTAAACAAGGTTATTACCTGGTCCCTCTTGAAAAGAGCCAAACTATATAGTTACTTATTTATAATTGAAAACGGATAAATTAAACGTTTCAGTAATATTTTTAATATGACTAATTATATGTGTATTAGAGATATAGAACAAACCTTTGCCCTTCCTATGAAAGTATACAACAATCTTAACTTATAATATGTAGATAGAAAAAACGCGAATGGGATGCACCAGAATAGAATTTAATAAAATAAAGTGAACACAAACATCGTAAACAATATTGGGAAATATCGATAAGATTAGATGAAAGTTTCGTATGGAACTGGAGCTAAAGTTTGTGGAACGTTACCTTCGGTGGAAACAATGCGAGCTTCTCTTGGTTGAGCTGGTTGTCTCTTTAATTGAACAGCAACACCTTGAGCCTTAGCTTCAACACGCTTAGCAGCGTTAGCCTTAACTCTTTCTAAGAACTCAGCTCTACACTTGGAGTGCTTGATGTGTTCAACTCTGATGTTTAGTCTCTTTTCTAGGTATCTGTTACCGACCATCTTGTTGATGATAATACCAACAGAAGACTTGGTGACGTTGTAAACAACACCGGTCTTACCTTGGTAGAACTTGTGTGGCATACCCTTGTGGATGGAACCGTTGGCCTTGATGTCAACGATATCACCAACCTTGTAGGTCTTCAAGTAGGTGGTCAAAGAGACGGCACCGTGCTTTCTGAAGTCCCTTTGGAACATGTAACGAGTACGAGATCTGTAACCGTGACTGTAACAAAAATAATAAAAATTGGAATTTATCTCATAATTCAATTGGGAGTACTCTCAAATAATATGCAGTGATTAATATCACAATTAAATGAGAAACTTTCTTGAAACGAGTTAACACAATTTTAACTATTGTTAGTATATATAATTCATATGGATTACAATCTTTTCATGAAGTTTATTCTGATATTTCTTGGAGGAGTGAAGGATTATCATTCAATAGTTTCAGGTACATCTGCAGTATCTATTATATGTCTTTTTCTAGCTCTATTACCATATGATTTTGTAGTTAACCAATCAATGTATTAATGACATACTCTCGTCCATTAGAATTCATTCATTTAATAATCATATTACTATATCTAACAGTTTCATATACAGGTTAATCTAACTATCCGATGGCATCAACTATGATGTTCATCACGGTTCAATATTATATTGCTTCTAAAGCATCAAATTCCATATATTGCTATTATTCATATCATTAATCAATTCCGCTGTTATATTTTAAGCTGTCTAAGCCCTTTACTTTATTCGTCATTCATCAATCTTCACACTATCCTGAGTTTATAAGACACTTCATTCATGAATTTCTCACTATGGTACATACGATTTACCCATTTTTGCTTATCGTTCTTGTGTTTATTGTCTTCCTTTTTACAAATAACAGAAAATACCTTTAAATATACCTATTTCTATATAAGGCTTAACATATATTAACTAAATTTCACCTAATTGAGGTAGAACGATAGTATTGGCATTCATTAGATTTGGTACCGTACCGAAGTCTCAACTGGTTCATTGCTTACATTTCCAGCCTAACCAATCTGATAGTTACTGGGTAAATTACTACCGGTTAGTGACATTTACGCTCGTTGAAATTTTTCGCTCAGCGTAATCGGTGTGTCTATTGTTCACTGTGCGGACAAAGTTGTGGGAAATTTACGATTTGAAAAACTAAGATTTTTTCTCGAGAAAAAAAAAAATAAATGTAAAAAGATTTGAAAAGTGGTTTTGAGACTGTGGTGGTGTGAGGGTGTAGTCAGAGGGAGCAGTCAAATATTTGTATCATAAGATGTATCTGTTACGTGCAGGCTGTTACTTCTTTATATATTGAATCATCTATGAAGTCATCAAGACACATTTAACTTAAAGTTATGAGAAATGGAAATCAATTAAAATTTTAGTTATATAAGATATAGATGGATAAAGAAAAGTTCTTATTATACAATAATTATACTAAATGAGATTAATTAATTTATTCTTCGTCAGCTTCTTCTTCAGCTTCACCTTCTTCAGCTGGCTTACCGGCGTGCTTTCTAGCAACTCTACCTGGTCTAGCACCACCGAATGGAGAAGTTGGAGCGAAGTCAATGTGCTTAACAGAGTCTAATCTGACCATGAAAGAAGCAACGTTAACAATTTGCTTACCAACAGCAATGTGTCTTTGAGAAATCAAGACTCTAGCGTGGTGAACAGACTTGGCTAGACCTAGCTTGTAAACTTGGGTTTGTAGTCTTCTTTCTAAGAAATCTTCAACCTTTAGAGCTAAGACATAATCCAGCTTCTTCTTATCTTCAGATAAGACACCGATTCTGACTAATCTTCTGATTAAAGCATTACCTTCGAATAATCTCTTTGGGTCCTTTTCATCTCTGGTTAATAGATCTCTAGCAGCACGACGGATCTTAGATAATTGGAAAGAAATTCTGTAGATTTCTCTCTTGTTCTTTAGACCGAATTCACCGGCTAGCTTCATTTCAGCATCTAGACGAGAAGATTCGTAAGGTCTCTTTGGAGTAGAGTAGGTCTTGGAGTAAGTTCTTGGGGCTCCTAATTAATAATAATTTCAATTAACATCACCATATATTAAATATGTTTTTGTAGTCATTACATCGTAATGAGGAAAACATTAGATAATTATCATAATATTAAATTAATATTTGTTAGTAAAAAATGATTCAATTGAAGTCGTTAACGATAACGGTAAATTTGTATATCAGATATCTGATTGAACATAATATAATGATATCAACTATAATGCTATAAGTTCCTGTTTCATTCTAATCGTATCGGCTGTTCATTCATATTTTCACGGCTTATACGTCTAGCATAATTATAAAAGCATCGGGTCCTTGAATCTTATCAATATTATATTAGTTGCTCATCTTATCAGCAAGCATATGGTATATTATAAGTATGTTTTGGATATTGTGGATCTTTATCATTCATTATGTATCAATTCAGTTCATATCTGTATACTTTCCATTTGATATTGTACGTACTTGGCATCTTTGATTCTTGAAAACTGTCTGGTTCTTTTCGTAAATGAGATAAGAAGATTGATAAAATGAAAAACCAACTCTTTTAAAGCATCTGTTCGTATGGTTATGTTAGTTGAATTTTAGCAATATTGAACCATCGATGGTAACTGTCTAACTATTCGCACCATTACCATTACTACCACTATGGTATTCCGTGCATAATGGGGATTTGGTATTCATCTTCCAGAGCATTAGCATTATTTGGTAAAATTTGAAACAGATGAAAATTTCACGAAGCGCACTGAAAAATTTCAAATTTCAAGACAACAGCGCGGAGTTTTCAAGAAGAAAATGAAGAAAATTGAAATTTCAAAAATAAATTGAAAAACAGAATTTTCGCATAACTGAAGAGGTACGGGTGTTAAGGAGCAGTCAAAATATAAGATTCATTTTTCAATCGTGAAAAAGTTATTTCTATAATCATCATATTAAAACAGGAACTTGATGATACCTAAAGAATAAATACTGACAGAACACATACATAGTTGATAATTACATTCTAGGAACCAAGCTGCATTTGTTTCAGCAGTATAACCTATTTTGTTATATTTGAATATTTTCTCGAGAACGATGTCTTTATTGGAAAATTTAATCCAAGAAAGAGAACAACGTTTAATTGCATTACATAAACAACTTACTGGTGAATCAGTAAGTATATCATATGATGAAAATGATACAGTAAGTACCCATAAACCTAATGTTCAAAGCAAAATCCAACCTGAAGCTTCAAGGAATGTAAACCCCCAAATACGACAAACATCACAAGACATACCCATCGAGAATGATGGTACCTCAGATTTAAAAGCTAAAGTAGCAAATGACTTAGCAGAATTGAAGAGAAGAACAGACATATCAATAAGAAATATCTTGAGACGCCGTATTGTCACAGAGACATCTGAGGACTGATCATTCAAAGAAACAACTATAACCACATTAGTCTATGAAGGCAATAAGGGATACTGTCCTGACCAAATGATAACGTCTCATTGGAAAGGATTAAATGGACTACACACAATTATTAATATGAATAAATGATTTCTATAAATTGAATTCTATATACTGATCTAATAGAGGTGTGACGTAAGGGGATGGTCGGACTTCAATAATCTATGGACAATGAGTCTATAAGTGTATCAACAACACACGTTGGTTTTTTTCAAATATGATAAATTGCTCAATCCATTTCCTGTGTAGTATCTAGTACTAAAACATATATACAATATAAGTAACCGTATCCCAGTGATCAATGTGTTTTATAATTTACTTTTTCTTTAAAAAAACTCGTGTTAAGATAAACAGCTTTACTTAAATGGTGAATGCAACATAAACGTACATTAAGGCAAAGATGAAGAATGCTAAAGCACCACATAAAGTAATTGTTCTTATACTGATCTTGTCAGCTAAATATCTACCACCGACTACGGCCATTGCATTACATAATACGTGACCAACAACAGCACCAAAGATGACATTCCAATAGTTACTATCAGAAGCCATAGCAATGATACTAATTTGAGAACGATCACCTAATTCACCAACGAAAATCATAGCGAAGATTTGAATCCATAATGGGGAGAAAATATAAGTAGCTAATCTTTTCAAAGATTGACCAGCTTTAGTAACAGAAGTCATAGCATTCCTTGCCTTTTCATTTTTTTCTTCTACTTTACCATTTTCAATATCATCCATATGTGTATTCATATCCCTTACGGCAATTTCTTCTTCTACTTCTGCCATTTCTTCTTCGACACCAGCATCCTTTGACATTTCTAAACCTTCCATTGTTAATTTGTAACCAAAGACCAGGAATAATAACCCAGCTAAGAATGCAGTATATCTTTCAGGAATGAAATATACACAAGTATGGCCCAATAAACCAGACAAGACAGTCATGATCACTAAAGAGGTAGAAGAAGCAGTGAAGACTAACCATCTTGGATGACGCATAGACATCAAAGCAGCAATTAAAAAGGTTTTATCACCAATTTCTGAGAATATAATCATGGATACCGACATTATGAATGAACTGAAAGCAGATTCTGATGAAACATTAGGGTTGTTGTTTGATGCAGCAGTTTTAGCTGTTGTACCTGTAGTAGATACACCTGCTACTGATTCGGCAGCAGATACAATTTGGAATAGTAATGGAAGAACAAAGGAACAAAATAGAGTTGAGGAGGCCATTTTTATACTTTTCTTAAAAGAGCAATCTGATAACGTATAGGATAAATAATCTAGTAAGAGAATGTCTTGAACTACAACTCTAGTATACCTTTGATGTGCTATGCTCTATATTATCAATATAATATTTATATGTTACGTTTAAATACTTTAATTAAAAAAAAAAGTGTCAAATTATATAAATGATTAACCTCAAAGCTTAAATAAGAACAGTTTTCCAAAGACATTCACTGTGAAAAATTTCTAATTATGGCGTGTGCAGTACTCTGCCCGAAAGGAAAAAAGATTTACAGAGAAAAGAAGCAGTCACAGTAGCAACACGATTCTGATTACGCGTATCTCTCCTTTCTCAGTTCCTCTTATTCTGGACATTCTGCCTCGAGTTACGTGAAGCAACGGTGTGACTAAGGTGGCAGTTGTTGGTATTGTATGGATGTCTGTTGTCCCGTGTAAAGTAGATCAAGTTATACACATAAAGTAAGATGTTCTGAAATTTTATCTGAAAGGTTTCTGTATGGTTGGAAACTTTGATTCCAATGTAAGGGTCAACCATTGGAAGTACTATATATCTAATGATCTTGAAGTACCATACAAGTCGGGAATAAGATACATAGAGCCAATGCTACTGTCGTAAACATAATGCAAGTACATTATGTTCTCCTAATTATACAATTCTGTGTTCTCTTATCCTATCGTCATAGGCAACATCTTTTAAAGGGCCTGAAAATTTCACTTTTGTATGGGCCGATGAGGTACCCGCGTAGAAACAGTTCCTCTTATTCTGATGAATCTAACAGTGAAACCTGTGAAAAAATATATTTATACGTATATACATCGATCATCGATGACTTGCTATGTAAACAATACAGTGGATTGAACGTTCAATAGCCAAGCAAGGATTGTATTATATTGATAAATCAAAATATCACATATACAAAATAAGCAAGGGAGCTTCCAATTATAGTACTACCCTCACGGATATGACTGATTTAAATAAGAATAGCAATGAACCAGAGGTAGACTTAGAAGAGGATGAAATAATACAAGATTGGACAACAGTATCCAAATTCACTAATGACAATCCGATATTATCCATCCCAAAGAGAGGTGAGAAAGATTATGAACCAGATAATACAAATAACCAAGAAATACTTCTATACAGAGCTCAAAAGGCAATGTTTGATACATTAGAGAACTCAATTCGAGGTACAATTATTAAGAATCAAGTTAAGGCTTACTACATTCATGATAAACACATCGGTTGGATTCCACATGCAAAAGGGAATTTTGTTCAAACAATGGGTGAAACTGATAAGGAAGGAACATTATGGCTACAATATTTCGAATTTCTGTATTTGGCAGAAAGAGGTACCATTACACCTTTCTGGAAAACCAATGATGGAACAGAGATTCCATTAAGTATAGAAGATTTATATTCATATTTCAAGAATCAGAAAGAGATGGACGATTTTGCAATTTATTCATATTTGAAAAGATTAGGATTCATTGTACAAAGTACCAATAACTTCATAATATCACAAAATAAATTATCTTTCTATCCATCCTCTGTTTCAAAACCTCAGCGCATTAATATTTTACAAAATATAACATCAATATTCAATAAGACCTACAATTCTTTATTTAACGGAATAATCTTCAGTCGGTGGCATTTTTCTCACATGAAATACACAACTTCACCACAAATATACATGTCTCTAAATCGGTTAATTACCTATAACCGAGCTCCAAATTCTGTCAAAGAGCTTCACCAAGATTATCAATTCCATTCAGGAAATAGAGAATCCTCAGATGAAGCATTACAAATTACATTCAATGTATGGAAACCTAATCCTACATTCAAAAAGAAAATTCCTGAATTACCTGATTTTCAAATTGTCACATATAACAAAAATATTAACGATCAAAAGTTCCCAACTTATAAAGAATTACAAAACCTATTCCAATCACTAAATTATAAGTTTAATTTCCTAATGGATCCGGCAAACTCCGAATTCTGGAATCGAAATACTTATATCAATGACATACAAAGACAGAAAATACTAAATGATATTGATAATAGTCCTAGAAATAAAGGTAAACATACAAAGAAAGATACAAACATACCCCAAAACCCAACTAATAAGAAACATAAACCAAAGAGGGAACTACCGCCACATATTCAACAATTGAAACGATTGAAAAATGGGTATCGTAGTTTCTTATTAGCAATCATGGACAATGGTATCGTTAGTTTCTCTAAAATTTCAGAAGCTGATTTCGGTTCTGAAAATGTTTGGTATGTCCCTCCTGCAAATGGACAGAAGAAGCCAGTCAATAACAGAAAAAGATCTCAGAAAAATAAAACCAAGACATGACATAAGAGTATATACTAATATATTTAGATAAATAAATCTATTTACTATATTTAGAATAAAGATTTTCATCAAAGACTGAGGATTTATCATAAAATGCTGTAGGGTTTCTCTGTAATTCTGCTTCTTCCTGAGCAGTTCGTGATTGTCTTGTCATTTGTCCATTTAAGCCAACAGGTGCTTCCCTTGGTGGTCTTTGAGGAATCATTGGTGAAATTCCAGCTGCCGGCTGCAAATTAGCATTCGCATATGATCCAGGGGTAGGAAGTGGAGGCGCCATTGATGAATATGGAGGGGGTTGTGGCATGTCGTATGTTCTTGAAGGAATAGGTGGTGTGTTCAATGACATGTTAGCCATTTGAGAATTCAGTAAGTTGAAACCTAGATTTACTGACCGTTGATTATCATAACTAGGTTGTTGAGGTAGTGGTGGAGGAACTGAATTGTTTACGCTGTTTGAAGGGCCTGTATTATTTTTCACAGTATTTAGTCTACTAGCCTGTATAAGTTCTTTGCTCATCTTCAAGAGGGAATCATAAAATTGAAGACCCTTTACAATATCATTATTGAAATTTGCAAAAATAATTGAGGCATTCTCCAACTTTTCATAAAATTCTCTTCTATTTTTCTCGTTAGTTGCCTCTTCAGATGCTCTAGTTTTCAGACCAGATATTTGGAAAACTTCGTCTAACTTAACCTTGATCTCATTTATCAATGAGGTTTGTTTAAATACTGTAGCTTCCAGTCTTGAACTCAAAGGAGAGAATTTTTCCAGTTCTTTTGCAAATAATTCCTTTAAATCGTCTGAGTTATTATTATTTGCTATCACTAATGACGTGATATCATCCTCATTAATTTTTTCCTTCAGCTCTGTAAGGATATCAGAACGTTCGCCATTCAAAACACGCAACGCTTCCGAATCTTGCTTGATTTCATTAATCTTTGAAATAATTGCAGCGGTTTGAGTATCATCAACGTCTAACAAACTAGGCTGCGAAGATGATTCTGTATTGTAAGTATTGAAAACTTTCCATAATTTCTCTGGATCATTCAACAACTTAATTTCTTCTGAATGTGGTTTTATTGCAGAAAATAATTTATCATCTGATTTAGATGCTTCAATCAAGGATGTTTTTAATTTGACACCATTCTCCTTTTGATCTGCTGGTAGAGTCGCAAGTACTTCTGTGACCTCTCTCCTTTTATTAGAAATTTCATTCATTGCAGCTGATATATCCTTAAAGTTACTTTGTTGTACAGATTTTGACATTTCAGATAATGAATTCCTCATTTGTTCAATAATTGCATCAAATGCTCCAATATTGTTTCCATTTTTATATTTATTTTCTAAATCTCTTACCAAACTATCCAAATTTGTATAATCAATAAATGATTTATATTCAAAATTAGCAGTCTCTGCGGCATCAGTTTCTTGTCTTAACAAAGTATCCTTTTGATCTGAATATATACTTTCTTTCTGATATGCTTCCATTGGTACTATACCTTTGTAGAGAACATTCGCCTTTTTCATTATTTTCTCATTGAATGGCGCTAATTGTTCTAGCCAGGTTGGTGCTTTGATTGCATCCATAGGTTTAATCGACTCGACAGATACAGTTTGTGGAATTGAATCATGATAAATGTAATCATTATCTTTAATCAGCTGTTGTAATTTTGCTTCTACTGTTTCTTTGAAACCCTCAAAATCGATATAATCAATCAACCACGCTTTAAATGCTAAAGAATTTATTATAGCATTAACCGCCAATTTCAAAAACGCAATTGCTTCACCATTTTTATTTTGTTGTTCTAAAGCTACACCATGGTAATATGCAGAAATTGCCCTAAAGAAGTTGACCTTACAACTGACTATTGTACTCCATCTAGGTTCACCGTATGGTGCAAGTCCACCATCTGGTCTCTTTTGAAACGATATGCATTTCTCATATCCATTATAAGTAGCCAAAGCTAATTTACTAATCAGCGAAGCTTGTTTTTCCTCAGTTGGACCATTAATTAACTTCATTGTGAACATTTCTTGTGCTTCTGCATGGCATAAGTTGGATAAGAACTGTGTACTTTCAGCCTGTATGTCGATAGAAGGAGAATTTAGAAAATTTTCAGATAAGAATTGGAAACACATAGTTGCTCTTGAAAGGTAACCAATAGCTGTTTTATAATCTGTCTCTAATTTCTCACGTGCTGCGTTATTCAAAAGAACAGCAATATTGTAAAGAGTAGCTGACTTTTCAAATACCAGGGTATGCTGCTTATATTTTTGAGATTCATTAGATAATGAATATTCTGCATCGTACCATACAAAATCTAATTTTAGACTTCCAGTGTTATTACCTAATCTTTGATTCAATTGTTCTAGATATGCGTAATACATACAATTTTGTTCTAGTAAAGTATCCAGTGCTAAGTCTCCATTGGCATTATTTCTGATATGATCAAGCTCTGATGCTAGTTTCTCATCAAAGAACTGGCTCCATTGTTGAGTCCCGTATACTCTTTTCAAATACGAGGATAATGCTTTCTTCCATTTCAAATCTTCGGTGTCCTTCAATTTCAATTCAATTACAAATGGTTTCATCTTGGACAGTTACTTTAATATTATGAAAGCTTTATACACTCTCCGGTTGGTAAACTCCTTCCTAATAATCAGACGTATCACTAGCAAAGTAAGGTTTCTTATCTAGTTTACTGGGGTGTTTCCTTTGCAGTTAGGCTGATTCTCTCAGAGCTTCTTACACCTCTTGTCTACATGCGTAAAAAAAGGAGCAATATGCAACTTAGGGTTGCATAGAAGACCTAATCGGTTCGAACTTTTCCCATGAGGCGAAAGAAATTATAATCAATGTAAGAGACCGTTGGTTTCCATTGAACTATCAAATAACGATAGAAGTAAGTTTATTAGAAACACTAAAACATGCTCACAGTATAGTTGACTTCAATCATTTGTTACTCTCTCTCTCATATAAAGTCTCTAAATAATTGCAGATAATCTTTGGAGGTTAACCATTCCAATATCTTTGTGACTGATATATAGGCCAATTTTGAAACCCCTACTTTTGGTTATTTACTAAGAAAATGATGTTAAGAAACTGTATAAGGAGTAATACCATACTTAAAACAAAGAGCTCTCTTTATATTCTAGGTCAAACAAGATTACTTTCAAAGAGCTCTATCGTATGGCAAGAAACTACCACTACTGCCGAAAAAACCAAGAAGAAATCAAAAACAAATGATCCTGGTAACAATTTCAATCCAAGATATCTAGGTGTTACATCCCGTTTGTATGTTCCGACTAGTTACAAAAACCTACCAAACATCTTCACGAATCCAATATCAGTATTCAATTCATTAATTAGACGTGGTTATGTCTTTGGGTTTAATACATTTAAAATTGCATTGTTTAGATTTCAAACTGGGACAACACCAAAGTTTCTATTGTGGAAGAATAAAGCTATCGAACTATACATCCAAGTAAATAAAGCTTTTGCCAACAGAAATATTAAAGCAGTTAGCCCAAACATGTCGTTATGGGTAGAAGATGCACTAATGAACAGAGTCTCAAAACTTCCATCTAATTTAACACTAGATTGGCAAGTTTTAAAGTTCAATAATGTTCCTAAACTGGTATCTATTGAACCTATTATGATGCCTGGTAAGCCATTAGAACATATTCAACTTGTATATAAATTTGAAACCAAGCAGGAATTAATTAAATTTGACAACAATACCCAAAAGGCTGAAAAACAAGTCAGAGATATTGTTGATTATATGGTATTCTTATGTGATGCTACCTCCGACGATATCATTTTGATTGGTTCTGTATTTGAAAGTAAACCTAATGATAAATTACCTAAAAATTCGGAAATAGATAAGAAGCAAGTAATTAAAAATATGAGAGAAAATGGTGATATCTTTAGATTACCTTCGAATTAAAATATAAATCGAAGAAAAATATACTATAGATAAGAACCTACCAACAAATTTTTTACCGAGTAAGAACAGATAGCATAGATGATTATCTTCCAATATATGTAAAAACATCACATCAAGTACATAACCCTTGTATATATAATAAACATTCCTTATAATTTACTAGTTGATGACCTCAATAATGATGAATGTACATAAACTGTTTAAATCTTTCCCATTAAATACGTGTGGCATTCATCAAATCATAACCTTCCTTAGCTTTTACATTTGAATCTATCAATCTTAGTAAAATACTCCCTTCAACACAGGATGGACGATGAATCTATGAATACAATTTCCAGATAGTTCGTGCAGCCCATTTTGTAAATAGTAAAATCAAAATAATAATTAGAAATCATTTCCTTCAGAAATTGACAGTTCCCCCTAAAAATTTATATAATCATTATCATACCAATGTTCATGATGCTGTCAATATTTTCACGTTACTATATGTTGAGAAAATGTCATAATTCTCAACTGGTCAAGCCTCATACTCATGTAAGCCATTAGAAATTACCAAAATAAGTTTCAATATTCGAGGAAAAAAAGCTTGGCAAAACTTTAAATATATTCTATCCCGGTCATAGTCATTTCGAAATAGGTATTATTTACAGTGGATGGCTGATTGACAATCATAATGTAGTAGTAAATGTAGGCTTGTGTTAATTGATCGATATATCAGGTGAATTTTTGCTCTTTTTCATAACTTTTGCGATAGAAAGGGAAACAGCAATATCTCTCGAGTTAAGTTATTGAAGAACTTCTAGTAGAAGTGCAGAATTATTTAAATCTCTAAGGAAATCTAATTAAAAGGAGGCTTAAATAATCATGGTTTGCCAATACCTTTTTCTTCTTTACTAAAAAGAGAATACATTCTTATGTTGGGAATAGTTCTGGCCAAGAACTGCCTCTCTGTAGAAACTGCAAAGAGGTTAAAGTTTCTTGGTTATGCTGAAACTGAATCTTCTTTTTCTTTTAAATTAATTTCTTGGCAAAAATTGATTGGTATATACATGCTACTAGGAATGATGGGGTGTGCTGGGAATGCGATCTCAACAAGATACCAAGCAATCCAACATATTAATTTTAGTTACTTAAATTATGCCAAGTGTAATTACCCAATGAAGATCACCTTGTGGAACTGATACTAAGCCCCATCCCATCATACATAATCTACTAAATAATTAATTTCTTGGCAAAGCGAAAAAAGAAACAAGATGATAATTTTAGATTCCTTTTTGGGTATTCTTTCATTCATTACATCAGAACGTGGTTATCTCTACAAAAACTGAAGACAGATCAAGAAAACAACGTTTCTCAAATAAAACCCTTTTGGTACACTGAAGTTTGACTTTTAAAAATGTTTCTGGCTGCATATATTTTAGTTCTTGTGATACTGTTCAAGATATTGTAAGCATACTCGCCACGATTGTTTGATAACAAATAGCATTTGAGCACTCATGCACTACGTTTGAGAGAACTTCGAAGGAACTGTCTTCTACTTCACAATAGAAACTCTTCCGTAAGAGTTTAATAGCCAATTGCTTTATAGAATGTCAAAAAGAAAAGGAAGCAAGTCGTCTTTGTCGTATAGGATGCATTTGTGTATCCAATTCCGCGCAACCTCTACTAAAATGTTTTCAGACCGAGATTAGAAACAAAAAAAAAAGATAAAATTTGAAGGATTCCACGGAAGTTTAAACTTCTTTTTATTTTACATATTATATTTTGAAAATTCGTATTTCCTCATAAGTGCCACATTTAGTTCCTCGGCCAGGTTATCTTTGTAGTATCCACATAAGTTCAGGATACGTATCTCATTTTTAATCTTTCTTCTGCAGGAATTCAACAAATTTATGAAAGAAAATTGCTAAATATAAAAGTTGCTTGGCATGTTCTTCAAGAAAATCAATTTTGTGCTGAAGTGTATGACAATAGACACAGCCACCGCACATATGTCAGTGAAATTTACGCAGAAATGACATTTTTCTGTACCTTAATTGTCCGTGGAATTTTCAATTCCCTACGGTAAATATATATAACAAATTTTATATTGTAATATTGTGCGGTATTTCACTGTGAAAATATTATTTCTTGTCGGTCGCTTTAGTAATTTTGCTACACGATTCAAGGAACATCATGCTGTTAGATATGTCGTCTGTCATCTAACAGACGTTTCCCATTTTAGCAGTATCCTTTAAGAATGTATGGGTTAACCACAGTTAATTAATTGATTCTTTTCCGCATATTATTAAAAAAGTGAAAAAGTCAGGTGCGCGGTGAAAAGTTCTAGACTTTTACATATGGATAATGCTAGCCAAATAACAACAACGAACAATACTACAGCAAAAATAACAAATAAAGGTAGTCTTTTTACGTTAGTCGCTTTTTTTTCCTACCCCTCTCTCTCACAGAACACAAACAATTATCAAACTCATAAGCCACTTTTGTTTCAAGTAACCACACTTATGAATCTAAGATATGATTTGACCTTAAAAATAGATTCCAACGTGTCTTTATTTTAACTTGTTACCATAATTCTACGAAGAAACGGTATAACTTGGTTCTTGATACTATTTCAAGTATAGAGTATTGACCAATTGAGTTATAAAGCCCTATTTAAAAATAATATATTCAATTTTTTAAAAAAAGGCTTGGCATTATTACCATTTCGATCACCGAAAGCCAAGGATAAGAAAAACTCTGTTAAAAGAGTGGACGACCATTTCTGTGCCAAGTTTGGTTTTTTTTCACGGATGAAAACTGATCCGAAACGCTCGGATATAAAAAACTACGCCAACAAAAAATTATTTCATCCGTCTTACACATTTTACTACGCTGTTATACTGCATCAAACCGTACAGCTCCAAAATATTATGTCCGTTTAGGGAAACAGATCAATTACCCAAGGTTTAAATCAATTTCTATATTTACCACTTCTGCGGTCTTCTCTCTGTGTTTCCGAGCTGACAAAAATTATTTCATTTTACTTGGCGATTCCGATTCCGCCCATTTGCTTAGTGGAAATACAGCAACTAAATACCGATACGAGAAAGATAAGAATATTCGAGAGATGCTGTCATTGTTGACCGATCGGCTATCAATTGAGGCTGTTAAACAAGAATACAAAAAAATGAATATCGGGGAAAGAAAGACTGCATTCGTTGGCTTTTCAATAAATCGTGGATATCATCTCCACGTTTATGATAGTACAACTTCAATTACTTCACAACGACAGTAATACTACGTAAAATTTTTGAAATGTTTTTTTATTACCACTGCAATAAATAGTTTACACCTTATTCCGATAGTAGATCGTATTTTGTATATTGTACATAATTTTCAATTCATTTTTTTTTAGAAACACTTGAAAACTACTACTTGGACTTATTCTTACAATTCAGAAAATAGAACAGTCGTACGAAAAGTGAATTGTTTGAAAACAAATCCATTCAACTTTTCCACAGTTTATATTTTATGATATGTGAACGTTGTTTGCTATCCCACTTAAATAAACAAAATTGTTCGATATCTTCTAACTTCGCCAAGGAATGAAAAATATCTGCTAATTATCTTAGGTACAGTTCTAACCAAGACTACAATACATCAAGGAGGTTCTTTTATTAGCTTCGAATATAAAAATTTATCCAGCAGTGACACTGTTACCATAAACAAGGTTAGATGATTAAACATGATGACTTCGCTGTTATTCTTGCTAACTGTTTCTTAGCTTACATGAGGAATTCAAAAAGTGGCTCATATGAATCTAGCCTCAAAGTTATTTTATATTACACGTTAAATTCCTTACACTGGTTGCCATTCGTTGATGCTCATAAACTGGTCATCATATTACGTAGACGACCAATTATTGCTCTAACTAATATATTCAATCTATATACTTGCACATCCTTTATAAATGTTTCTACGTTCATGTCTTTGCTTACCTAAGAAGTTTCATTTTTTTGCCAAGAAATATTTTCTCTAATAATTTTTGTCGCTAACTTTATCAGCGTTTCTCTCTTTTCGCTTTCCGCTTCTTGGGATTCTTCAGATATCGTTTGTTAATTGTTCCGACTGCGGGAATATTGTGTAAATGACGAGTGTTTTCCAAGTATTTTTTAGAGATGCTTAATTTGGTATATCTGGGGCGACGTGGATTGTCTCTTATATATAGAGGTACAGATAGGATACCTCAAATTTTTGGTATTTAGGATGAATTATTTTCTTGGCTTTTTAATTTATATCATATTTTTTTTTTCCTTTCTTTATTTTAATATTAATAAATAGTTATTATCTTGATTTTTTTCTTTTATCTGGTTCAATTTCAATAAACTAAAACAAATTTATAGTAGATTGACAATTTAACAATCAACTCTAAAAGATCGATATTGAATAGATATACAACTCCTCATAAGAATAAGAAAAGGAAATTTGACTTATCTAATCGCTTTTTTATTTTTTGCTTACCAATTATTTTTATTCACTCTGTTTCATAATTGAATTAGAAAAGTTTCAATTCAGTCACAGTTAGCTACAATTCATATTATCAATAACTATTACAATGGGTAGACGGAAAATCGATATCCAACCAATTACTGAGGACAGAAACAGAACTGTTACCTTTATTAAGAGAAAAGCTGGTTTATTTAAGAAGGCTCACGAATTATCTGTTTTATGTCAAGCGGAAGTTTCACTAATTATTTTAGGTGCTAACAATACTTTTTATGAGTATTCTTCTGTCGCAGTCGATGATTTAATGAAATATTATAATGATGATAAAACTTTAAGACATGTTATTAAACATCCTTCAGATTTTGGTGATTTCAAACAAAGAGAATTTGTTACTCTAAACAAAAATGTTAGAAGAAGGAATTATGCTAAAAATAGAATAGTTCCACCTACTAATACTGATTCAACTGCTACCAGCGAAAATAAAAATGACCAAGATTCTGACGCACGTCCTTTAAAGAGACAAAGAACAGAAGATACTGATAATGGTTCTGACTCAAAAGCTCCTGTCTCTCCAAATAGCGTAGTAAGTCTACCAGATATTAGATCACTTTCACAAAATGCTACACGCCCTACTTTACCTCATCTAAGTGTCATTCCTACCTTAACAACAACTGCTACCTCTGCTGCTACAGTTGACACACAACCAAGAAGCTCAATTACCGACATTAATAATATTCCTCAACCTGTACACGCTCATAGACATTCTGCCACTCCACCTTTCTTACCAAGGAATATGGAATCTTCAACTGGAACAACTCCGACACCTTCAGTTACAGAGCCACTTCCAGGATTGAAAATGGATCCTAGTGTCCACCATCAACAGCAATCACAACATCCTATTTATCAAACTACATTACCTACAGCAATGAACCCATCTGGTTACATTCATTCTCATATCCCTCTATCATCTCCTGTGACACAACCTGTGCCAGTTGGCTATCAACAAAGAATGATCCAATACACACATGGTCAAAGGTATCTACAACCAATCCCAAATGGCTCATTACCAAGACAGAATATAGGTGATCCAAATATTACTAATGCCGCAGGTGTTCCAATTATTGCTTCTCAGGACTGGTATCAAGCTAACAACGCAGCTGCATATGCAGGTATAGGTAATGGAGTTCCAATATACATAACAGCACCAGGACCAGCATATCAAGGGGATTATTCTAGATTACATGCATACCCTCAATCGATACCGATGGCAGCTCCACCACAGATAGATACCAATACAGCAGCATCAGTTAAGAGATATCTGCCACCTACTCCTACTTCTTATGAAAGAGTAGTACTTCCAAGTGTAAGGAGACCAAGTAGTACCGCTGCAACAGCGACGACACATGAATCGGATGCAGCTAGTATAGATAATAGTCATTCTCACCAATCGCCAAAGGCTCAATTAGCAGTGACTAGCGAAGCTGAAAGAGCATAATTAGACATTTACAAAAATGTAGCTCCAAAAAAAGAACCTAGGTTTTATATATACATATGCATACTTATTTAAAGATATATAAGAATTTTCTTTAAAATAAACAACAACAACAACAGCAACATATAATTAATAATATCTTTCATTAAATGATACATTAAGTTTTGACTGTCACTTGAGGTCTATAGTTAAATCAGAATCCTTAATTCTCCTCAGAAAATGACTGGATCAAATTTTATCCTTTTTGTGACGACAACATCCTTACACCCACATGT
Organism: Maudiozyma bulderi; assembly: GCA_031590215.1. Classification (NCBI taxonomy): domain Eukaryota; kingdom Fungi; phylum Ascomycota; class Saccharomycetes; order Saccharomycetales; family Saccharomycetaceae; genus Maudiozyma; species Maudiozyma bulderi. Next base: position 494,993 of record CP134442.1, on the reverse strand, counting down.
CTAGAAATAATTTTCATAATTTTCTTATCCGAAAAAGTTTTTGAAAATTTATTTTTTTTCTACTTAATGGGACCCAACGAAGACGCGACAATGAAAGAAATTCAGACAATTAGTGCGTGAAACTCTTTCAGTTTACAGTGCTAACAAAATCTTGGTGTAATGGAGAGAAGCTTGCAAAATTAGCCCTGGGAGTTACCAAGCTGTTTCGGTAACTGACTATGATGAATATGCTAGTAGAACGCTAATAGACTCTCGGTTAGGTAAATTGTATGATGGATGGAGACTTGATAAAAGAGAGGTTATTTAAATAGCTATTAAGTTCTATCTATTAAAATTCATAATAAGAAAACGTTAAGATAAGTGTGAAATCATGAAGGTATGTGGAGAGATAGAATGATAGAATTAATCGATTTGATTTATTGTAGACCTGACAACGAATATGATAAAATATTAGGACGAAATATCACAAGAAATATGCCACTAGAATGTCAAAAACGAAAGCTTAAATGATGAACGTGAAGTAATTGTACGATAAACAACAAATAATGAAGCTAAGAGAATGATAAATAGACATAAACATGTAAAATTTTGGGTAAACAAAAAAAAAGAAAGGTCATACAATATCATAATGTAATCGAACTTGAGGAACAACGAACGAATGTGACCAAGCTACATGAACTATAGTGAAACTTTGTTGTATTATTGATTAATGTGGAGCATCACGTCATTATATTCAAAATCCACGGAATACACATAATCATTCGAATTAACAATATATTACAAACCTATAACAATTTACTAACAATGAATATTACTTTTTGTAATTACATTTTATTCAGTTGAACATTTCCTACCCAGTTAATGGTACTCAAAAGACCTACGAAATCGATGATGAACACAGAATTCGTGTCTTCTTCGACAAGAGAATCGGTCAAGAAGTTGAAGGTGAATCCGTCGGTGACGAATTCAAGGGTTACACTTTCAAGATCTCCGGTGGTAACGATAAGCAAGGTTTCCCAATGAAGCAAGGTGTTCTATTACCAACCAGAATCAAGTTGCTTTTAACCAAGGGTGTTTCTTGTTACAGACCAAGACGTTCTGGTGAAAGAAAGAGAAAGTCCGTTAGAGGTTCCATTGTTGGTCCAGATCTAGCTGTCCTATCTTTAGTCATTGTCAAGAAGGGTGAACAAGAACTAGAAGGTATCACTGACTCTACTGTTCCAAAGAGATTAGGTCCAAAGAGAGCTAACAAGATCAGAAAGTTCTTCGGTTTAACCAAGGAAGATGATGTCCGTGACTTCGTTATCAGAAGAGAAGTTACCAAGGGTGAAAAGACTTACACCAAGGCTCCAAAGATCCAAAGATTAGTCACCCCACAAAGACTACAAAGAAAGAGAAACCAAAAGGCTCTAAAGATCAAGAACGCTCAAGCTCAAAGAGAAGCTGCTGCTGAATACGCTCAACTTTTGGCTAAGAGACTATCTGAAAAGAAGGCTGAAAAGGCTGAAATCAGAAAGAGAAGAGCTTCTTCCCTAAAGGCTTAAGTTCGATTGTAGAAAATCATTACATATCTATCTACTTCATACTTCTTTATTTGTATAATTTTGGCATTGCCTAATAAATCTTAAACTTTTGATTATTATATTTAATCTTTTTATTGTTCTTTTGTTATTAAATAAATATGACAGCTACGCGTAATTATATATATATATATATATATATATTTCTATTTGGTAATAATTCTGATAGTTTAGAACCTAAATATGTTTAACTTTGTTCTGCCAGATACCATTATATTTAATTATGTAGCAATTGAACACCAGTGCTATAATATTGCATAAGCCTAGTATGGTGAACGAATAACCAACCCCAATCATTTCAGTAAATTTTATTATCACAGCAGAGCTTATCGTAGCTGCTATATTTCTAAACATACTACTTAATGCAACTGCTCCAGCGGCTCTACGTGAAAGTAATTCCGTAAGATATGTCATTGTAGTATTACTGCACCATGTCAAACCAAAAGCATTTAACCCAGAAAATACTAGTACCACAGCTAATGGATAGTGCTTTTGGATTGCCCAGCCATACCCAATACATCCTAAAGTATTTAGTAGTATACCTGGAATTTGTAGTATTAATCTTAGTTCCAGCGGATATTGCTTACCATCATGTCTCTTTAACCACCTTTTTCTTAAATAATCCGACAAGTGGCCACCTGTTTGCGATCCTAATATCATCGAAATACCAGGACAGACATAACAAGCACCAATCTTCAAAATAGACATATGATAATTCTCTTTCAGATAGTGAGATAATGTAACACTAAATGCGTAGTAATTGGCGAAAAGGAAAGCTGTGGCGATTGAGCTAAGGGTTACAGGCAAAATACACACAAGTTTCCAATATAATTTCAGATTAAATTTTGGTGGACTGGGATACAACTCTTTAAAATCTTCACAGTCAGTAGCTGGTTTGAATTTACCGATATCTGCAAAGAACTTCCATTTTTTATGGTGGGGATTTGTAACAGGATTTGGTCCATCTTCAGTTTGTATACCATTAATTCCAGGAAACTTTTCCCAACCGGGATCTCCATTTCCAACCTTACAACGTAACGTTTCTGGAAGAAATACAATCACTAATAACAATGCAACGCCTCCTAAAATTGACGTAAAACCAAATAACCACCTCCAATGTTCTCCATGCATCAGAATTAAACCTGCAAAAATGGGAGCTAGAATTGGACCAAGGTTAGGGCCTAACATGAAGTATGCAATTGCTTTACCACGATGTGTTGGTTTAGTTAGATCAGTAACGGTGCCTGCCCCTAAACTCATCACTGAGCTAGAGCCAAATGCTTGTGCAACCCTTAGCACATATAGAGATACTATATTGGCAGGCATAGTTGCTAGCAATATATTGACAACTACCATTAAAAAAAGGGAAATAATATACAATATTTTTCTTCCACCAACATCTGCAAAAACTCCCCAAAATAATGGACCAAATGCAAAGACTCCCATGAATACAGACACAGTACTGTTTATTACAGTAGTTGAAACCTTGAACTCCTGCTGTAACAAAGGAAGGGCTGGAATATAGATGTTCCCCGACATTGGTCCCAAAAACCCAATGTATATAACAATAAGAAATATGGTAAGCACCTGCCATTTTGTAAAACAACTGTATGGTATAGTATGTAGTGAAAGGGAATCAACTACCTCCACGGTAGAGTCCTTAATCGGGGTTTTGTCCTGGGCTACATTATACGGAAACTGAGTTAATGTATGTTCCAAATTTGAAGACGAGGTTGCGTTTTTTTCAATATCAGTATTAGGATTTCCATTATTCAGTTCTTCTCCTGATGTATTGACTGAACGAAATGATTCATAACTTGAGCTGGATTGCATTATTATAGGCTGAGGTTGTTCATCCTTCGGTTCAGATCGAAATAACATATTTTCTAACTAATTTATTTATTTTTAATATCTAAATGATTCAGTTTATTCTATGATTGTGAATTTTGTTATAGTAGACTAATTTTTTTTCTACCAGAGTTTTTCTTTATATTTAATTTGTGACACTAAACACTAAATAGGAAATTCTTTCGGTCACATACTAATTCTGAAAAAAAAGTTTTCTACGTACGACTGAAAGCGAAGAAATAAAACAATCTAATAAATGTCGCAAAATTCTCGAAAATATTAAATATTTTAAAGCTTCCAATTATGCACTCGTATTATAACGGAATATAATTTCCTAAGTACCATTTAACACCGGTTTAGGTTCAGTATACCGCCTGGACAACTGCTCATGGATGTGTCTTGTCAAAGTTAATTTCTACATCTTAGCCGTAACAGTTTATACTGTTAAATTGTTATTGATATTTTATTAAAAGTAGATAATATACAAAATGTTTAAGTGAATAGAATTACTAAAACTTTCAACCTTTCTCCTTTACAGAGTAACATGAAAGATATAGACAGTTTGGAATGCATACATGTGAAATAATATTTTTTTTCGATGTTGTTTTTTATTTTTTTCAAGAGAGGTAAGAAATGAGACACATCTAACGGAAATCAGTCTTACCATTACCACGCTTACCACTGAATAGATGCTTTGGTAATGATGCGGTTTCGTGTCTATCAGCTTCACCAGCTCTTGCATTTCTGTTTCTTTCTCTTCTTTGTAATTTAGCCAATCTTTCTGCCTTAGATCTTTGAGAACCATCAGCAACACCATCTAGCAGTCTATCAGATTGTCTCAACTTACCACCGTTAGCATTAGTAGCAGAAGCAGCTTCTGCACCACCAAATACAACATCAGCACCGGATTCGACATATCTGTTTTTAGAAGCTTGTACTCTTTGTTTATCTTGTAATGTGGTTAATTCATGACCTAAAGTAGACATATGTCTTTCCATATCACCGAATGATTTAGAGATCTTAGAACGTGGCATAATAGCTTTGTTTTTCAAAGATTTTCTATTTCTAGCTTCCTTGATCATCTTCTTTTGTCTATCTCTAATCCATTGAGCCTTTTCTCTTATATCATCAATTTCTTCACCTTCAAAGCCGTCAAAGTTTTCTTCCTCATCGGAATTATAGAAACCTTCGTTTTCTAATTTTTCTTCTTCTTCTTCCAAAGCTTGTAATTTGGCAGCAATTTCAGGATCTAAGAAATCGTAAACATTCTTACCATCCATAATTTCTGGCATGACATCATTCTTCCAGTCATCATCTTCTAATAAGTATTTGTCTTTTAAGTTAACGTTGAAAACACCAGCACCACCATTTTCTGCTTCTATATCTCTTGCTAGCATTCTTCTTTCTGGATCTTCTGGATTGTATTTCTTTTGTTGTTTGAATTGATCTGGAATGAAAGGTTCTCTCTTAATATCATCTCTAGCTTGAGGTTGAGAAACATGAATCTTATTTAAGACGTTATTAATTCTAGCTTGAGATTTTAATTTGTTTTCAATTCTGGATGCTAATAATTTTTCACAAGCTTGATTTCTAACTTCCATGACATTTTCCTCCAATTGACAAGAAGTAGCCATCACTTCGACACCTGGGGTATCTCTGACAGATTGTAACATCTTAGCACGTTCTTCATCTAAATCTTCTGGAGCGATAATATCGGTCTTGTTAATAACAACCATGACAGACTTGTTAGCGAATAAAGGTTTAATAGAATGGAATAATTTAACTTGAGCTTCAACGGTGAAACCACACTGTTCTGAAAGATCCATGAAATATAAGACACAAGATCTTAAATGAGCAATTGCATAGATAGATTGCATTTCGATATTGTTCATTTCTTCAGTTGGTCTATCCAAGATACCTGGGGTATCAATAGCTTGGAAACGTAAATATTTATAATCGAAATGACCGACGTATAAAGATTTAGTAGTGAAAGCATATGGTTGAACTTCAACATCAGCTTTAGTGATACATCTTAAGAAAGATGATTTACCAACGTTAGGATAACCACAAATCAATAAAGTTCTAGTGTTTGGATCAATAGATGGCAATCTACCTAAATGTTGACGAACTTGTTCCAAATAGTTCAATGGATCCTTCAATTTTTTAACAATAGTAGCCATTCTACCTAATGCAGCTCTCTTTAATTGTTTACATTGGAATAAAGATTGACCGAATTTCAATAATCGAACATAATCTCTGGCGACTTGTTCGACAAGGGATTTAGCACGAGAGATAGCAGCTAAGGAAATCTTATAATGATTTTTTTCATATAAAGTATCCATTAAATCTCTGTGGAAAGGATGAATATCATTAATATTTGGGAAACCTTTTAATAAATCATCGAATTTTTCAACAAAACCTTCACCAGTGAATCTAACTTTACGCATGTAAAATGCTCTAATTCTAGTAATGTTGAAACCTGGTCTGATAACAGTTGGAGTCTTTCTTTGAGTTCTATTTAGAACAATATCCAGCAAATCATTAGCCGGCGGGACTGTTGGGATATCTTTCCAGGATAATTGCATCTTTGTCTTGGTTTTGATGATGATTAGCTGACTCAAGCAAGAGTTAAGATTAAAGCGCAATATAAACGTATGTGGATACAGATATCTTTTAATATAATATGATGTTTATGTGTTTCAATATCACAATCATACTTCAAACTGAACCTGTCCTACTACTAAGAAAAAAAAAATTTCATGCGATGAGATGAGCTAGATTAAATTTTTCGCAGAGAATTGAAAGAAAAATTTTCATTTTTTTCTTTTTTTTTTCAGATGGTTCGGTGAAGGAAAAAAATATCACGATACACGACACTGAGATGAGCAAAAAATCACGTGAATCAGGGCTCTTTTTCCGAAGTTAACACAAATAAACACATAGAAGTGACTGATTAGCTGTTTCTAATGAATTATACATATATATTACAACGTTGCTTATATTTTAGGAGTTTTAGTACTATATTATGCAGTTTAATATCAACTCTTTTAAGTACTCAAGGTATCACTACTCAATCTTGAAATCAGGGCTTTATATCCCCGGAGCCTTTCTTCAAAATATCCGACAACCAAACAAAACGAAGTAAGCGAAATCAGAAAAAAAAGGGAATCGCTGTGAAACTTCTGACTGCCTGTAGATGGTAAATGGATCTATTTACTACCGGATGATCAATACCATTAGTCACCCATATAATACATTGATTATTTTGTGGATTCCATCATACCTATTAGCTATTTTGTAACGAATTCTTGGAAATTAATAAGGAATAAATAATATTTCGTTAGAGGATCAAATACAAAACAAATTTATTACGGAGAATATTACCAATCAATAATGTCGCAGAGAGGTATTGATCAGAATAATGATTATAATAGAGACGATGAGATAATTCGAATGAATGATTCAGATGATGATAGTGTAGAGGAGCCCACAGATAACAATCCATTCTCAAATACAGTAACGTATTCTAGAGACACCGGAACATTTTCGATGGGTGACACTCATGTCTATGAAAACTTATATGATAATACGGAGGATCATGAAATAGATTTCGCTAATGTTCATGGTTTACCTAGATCACAAAATAGAGCAGATAGGAAACGCCGTGTTTCTGCATCAACAGAAAGATTAGTGTCGTCACAATTAAGTCAATGGAATTATAATAATAACAGATCAAAATTAAATGGCTCGATTAAAAACTTAAGGAAATATTTATACGAGATGCTCGATGAAAATAATTCAAGACCCATTCAAGTCGAACCAAGTTTAAATGATTTACAAGTATTACAACTGAATCTGAGAATTGACGGTAATTATAAATCTGGTACTAATCCAAATGATAACACTTTAAAATTGGATAATCAGGCTATGAGTGTATTGCTACAAAGCCAGATTGAAAAAGCAATGTCTCACTTAGATTCATTAGAGAAAAGAGTAGATGATGTATCGTCAAAAGTTTTCATCACTGGTGATTTAAATACAGGTAAATCAACATTTTGTAATAATTTGTTAAGAAGACATTTATTACCGGAGGATCAGTTACCTTGTACCAATGTATTTTGTGAAATATTAGAAGCTAGAGAAAATGGGGGCATCGAAGAAGTACATGCCATACCACTTACTCTGGCTTCATCAGTAAAAAAATGTGCTGATCTATATGATTCTGGAAACAGTAGAACCTATGAAAGATACCCATTAACTGATTTAGACAGTTTAGTAACACAAAATGAAAAATATGCATTATTGAAAATTTTCATTAAGGATAATAAGAGACCACCAGAGAAAAGTTTATTACGTAATGGCATTGTAAATATCTCATTAATTGATTCACCAGGGTTAAATATGGATTCTGTTCAAACATCAGAAGTTATGGCACGTCAAGAAGAAATTGATTTAGTTGTATTCGTTGTTAATGCAGAGAATCAATTAACGTTATCCGCAAAGGAATTTATTTCATTGGCATCTAAGGAGAAAAAATTAATGTTCTTTGTTATCAAAAAATTCGACAGAATCAAAGATAAAGAAAGATGCAAAAAATTAATATTAGAACAAATTAAAGATTTATCGCCAGAAACGTACAAGAGATCACCTGAATTTGTTCATTTCTTATCAGAGTCACCAGAAGAAAATTTCAATTCTGAAAACAATGATCCGGATAATAGCGGCAGTGATGATGACAATGGGGATGATGACAGTATCTACCCAGATCCTGATTTTGAAAATTTAGAGAATTCGTTACGTAATTTTGTTCTAAAGAGGAGATCACAGTCAAAATTACTACCTGCAAAGACATTTATGTGTAAAGTATTATCAGATATTACATCCATTTCAAATTCAAATCTGTCAATATACAAAGAAGAAGATGATAAAATTAAAGATGAACTAACACAACTGATTACTGAAGTGGACAAAATTAAAGAACATTATCACGATTTCACTCATTCAATCGATGCTTTGTCGGATAGTAGTGTTACAGATATTTATGATTATACTAAGAATACAATTATGAACTGTCTTGATATCGATCAACAAGATTTACCTCAATACCCTGGTATTTCACGTTTGTATGATTTCATATTCCAAACCGAACATTATTTTAAGGATCAAATTAAAAATAGCATTGTGGCTAGTGAGCTTCATGCAAGACAAACAACAAAAATAATTGTTGACCAAATATGTACTGATGGTAGAAATGAATTAGGTGACGAATTTATGTTAGGTAGAGAATTTGATGTCGGATTAATGTTCAGTCAAGATAATCATCAACTATCAAAGAATTTCCAAGTGCCCCTATCCATTAATGACTTATATGCACCATCATGGAATGGATTAGTTGATTATTTATCATGGGCTATTTTCAGTCCCATGACGATTGTCTGGCATAAGAAATCTCAGAAGTCGATATCTGATAATAAATCTCAAACAAGTAAATCTGTGACAACTGTAAATTCTATGTTAGGACTTGGAAATTATCCATTAACACAATATTGGAAAAGACCATCATTAATATTTACATCTAAATTACCTGCATTAGCAATTTATTCCTTAGGTGGATCCAAGATTATTACAACTATAATTTTCAATGGTATAAGTTCATTTTCATTGAAATCATTAGGACAAATTACAGGTTCCATCATGGCTGTCGGTTCTTTATTAGGTGTTGCATATTTAATATATGATATTCCAAGAGCATTACCACAAAATCTGTTATCCAAATACAAGGATCAGCTATTACAAATGGACTATATCCATACAAATGCGAAACGTATCAGTACTGAAGTCAGCGAAGTACTAAAGACACCAACCCGTGAAATAGTTAAGACATGCGAGTTAATAGTGGATAAGAAACAATCCAAGCAACGTGAACTGGAGAGGAAACAACAGGATAACAAGATATCCATCCAGTTCTTTAACCAGCTGTTACAGAACGCCACCAATGAAAGATCCATCGTCGATGCCATCAACCTCGATGTTGAGTAATCAATTGCAAGAACACAAACTATATATATATATATATATACAAATAAATATTCCACTTCGAAACACGCGGAGATATTACTTGTTAAAACCGATCGGTCTATGGGACTCGGAAATCGCGCTCGTGAAATCCAATTTCTTACAGTGAATATGCCGTACAACACGTCTCGGACCCGAACATGATAAACAAAATGCGGAATTGAAAATTTCATATGCTCGATTACAAAATGATTACCAAATTGTACGTAGAAAAATAATTGGTTTCTTTATTTACGTTAAAGGGCACAGAAGATTATATATAAATCAAGACAATCTTAAATATGTCATATCGTTCGCAAAAATCTTTACTTGAAATAGTCTAACAGTTCTGACTTGATTTACGGCAGTAACAACAATAACAACGATTTCCTATTCGCAATGCTAAACCACGGAATTAAGACATATCCTATGATTAACCCACTTCACTGGGGTTTTAACGGTACCGTCGAACAACATGTAAGTGATAACGGATCAGTTCAAATTCCATTAAAGGATGATAAAGCTTCAGTGTCATTCCAAGATTTTGTCACTGAAAATGTACCAGCTTTGAAAAATGACGCAAAATTTAAATTAGATCCTAAAATCTTCACTGGTATTTTACAAACTATGTATCTAAGTACCGCTGATTACACCAAATCGTTCCCAATTTTCTACGGTAGAGAAATCGTTGAATTTGAAGATGGTGTCTGTACTGCCGATTGGGTTAGATCCGATTGGGCTACTAAATACAACCAAGATAAGAAGACTGGTTCCTTTAATAAGGATGCCTTCAATAAGGATGAAACTGAGACCCACCCTGAAAACTGGCCACGTTTACATCCACGTACCAGATATATGTCTGATTCCGAATTGAATGAAACTCATTCAGATACTCGTCCTGTTGTGATAATTATGCATGGTTTAGCTGGTGGTTCTCACGAACCTATTATTAGATCTCTTGCAATGCATTTGTCTCAGATTGATAACGGCAGATTCCAAGTCGTTGTTCTAAACACTAGAGGTTGTGCTAGATCCAAGATCACTACCCATGCTTTGTTTACAGGTTTACATACTGCCGATATTGAACATTTTGCTCTTAGAGAAAAAGACAGACAACCAGAAAGAAACTTATACGCTGTTGGTTGTTCCTTTGGTGCATTAATGTTATCTAACTACCTTGGTCGTGTCGGTGATAAGACTCCATTGAAGGCTGCCGCTACATTATGTAATCCATGGGATATGGTTTTATCTGCAGATAAATTACAAAATGATTTCTGGTCAAGAAACTTATTCTCAAAGACGATTACACAATTTTTAGTTAGACTAGTTAAAGTTAATATGGGTGAATTAGAGGTCCCAGAAGGTACTGAACCATCCCATCCACCAACTGTTGAAAATCCAGAATTTTATACATTTACTAAATCAAATTTAAAGAAAGCTTTTAAACTAACCAAAATCATCGAATTCGATAATATGTTTACTGCTCCATGTTTAGGTTTCAAGAGTGGTATGGATTATTACAAAGAGGCCACTGCTTTAAATAGAATTCAAAATATTGCTATTCCACTATTAGCCATCAATTCAAAGGATGATCCAGTTGTTGGTGATATTGCAATCCCACAAGAATTCTTAAATAAGAATTCAAATGTTTTATTATGTGATACTGATTTAGGTGGCCATTTATCATATATCCAAAGTGATGGTGATTCTTGGTCAACAAGAGCTCTAGCTCAATTCTTCGATAGTTTCGATAAGAATGTTTTGTAGATAATGTTTTGTATTCACTATATATATATATATATATAAAGTAAAAAAAAAAGTAATACGATGGATAGTATAAATTTTGTGCTGATTCGACACATCGCATCATCGCCTTGTCTCTCAGCAAGCATATCAGTTTTGGTGATAATTTAATCAGGATCTCAGGTTCCACTAGGAATAACTACATAACACAGGGAATTAAGAAAAAGGAGGTTCTAATAAGTTCTTGTTTATACTCATAATAGTAGACAGGTAGTACAATCCATGGAGATAGCTTAGAGATGAAACCGAAAACAGCAGGATATTTAGTGTTAACAGGTACGTGGTCAGTTTTATTAATTGCAATAATATCATTTTTCTTTTCATATGATAAGGAAACTGCATTGTATTATTGGTGTTGGATTTGGTTATGTCCATTTATGATTTGGAATTGGGTTACGATTGCATGGTGCGACTCTGAATTATTTGGTAATTCGAAACGTAGATTAGTTAGTTAGACCTCCCCCATTGAAACACTACTTTACAAATGTCATAATTATCTGAAAGGGATGTACTGAGGTGTATGATAAAAAATCTTTAAGGAAATCGATACAAACTTTTGGACATTGGAAGTTTGATCATTATTTCATGTACTTGATCACAGATCCGAGAAGGTTATAGAGATAAGTATGACAGAAGCAAATAAAAAGGAAATTACAATCGGCAAGTTATTGTTAAGAGCTCATATTCTAATTATTTTGTTGGGAGATGATACTCAAGAAGTTGTACACTTGTAGGCTAGATTCGGCGAATTTTACAGTATTGTATTGGGTCATGGGATAAATACACGAGAACAGAGCAAACAATGAAGAATTTCGCAACATCCAAGTAATGACAGTAACATCAACTCGATGACAATACTAAGGTGATAATATATGCTTCCTTATATAATATGTACTACGTAAGAATATCAATATAATACTTAGCGATGACCCATTTCTTGTTCGCTCTCTCTGTATGAAATTTACTGTGACTACTTATTGATCAGCCAATCCTTTTTTATTTTCTTGGGCGAAGTAAAGAACCAAACTAAACCAAACCAAACAGAAACTATAAGAACAACACAATATACTTTGAATCAACAGATCCAATACAAAGTGTACATCAGAAGAAGTAAACGCATACAACACAAACACACAACATAGTAACAATTTTAAAAATGCCTCCAGTCAAGCAAGTCTATGGTCAAGAAGAAGCCTCGAATTGGGATAAATTCAAAATGGGTTTATTAATGGGTACGTCTGTTGGTGTATGTACCGGTGTATTATTTGGTGGTTTTACAATAATGACGCAAGGTGCTGGACCAGATGGTGTTGTAAGAACTTTAGGTAAATATATTGCAGGTTCTGCAGGTACATTTGGTTTATTCATGTCTATAGGGTCTGTGATTCGTAGTGAAACCGATGGTACAAATCCATTAATGATGAAACAAACTTATGATTTACAACAAAGAGCTCGTTTTGAAACATGGCGTATTCGTTCAAGATTCAATCATGGTATCAATCCAAACATCAAATAAATGACATACGATATATTTAAATAATGTAAATAGCAAAATATCTATTTTTTTTTATTGTTGTCCGACTATATATATATATATATATATATATATATTTACATGTATAAGTGACAGAGAAAATAAAGGATATATATATACGTGACAAGTGTTATGATTTTTCCATTAATTGTAAGAAATCCTTCCATATCGTTTCCTTCATTTTGAATGAATGTGCATCTCTTTCTGGAAATGTTCTTGATTCAACATCACTATTATATTGTTTAAGACCACTAGTCATTGTTGTCGATATATTCTTATATTGTTTAACAAAACGTGGTAACGAATTATTTTCATCCTTTGAGATCATTCCCATCATATCACTCATTACAAGAACTTGCCCACTTGTCCCATTACCGGCTCCAATACCAATAGTTGGAATTCGAAGATGTTCAGTAATATAAGTAGCTACTTTATATGGGACACATTCAATTACCAAACCCCAACATCCTGCCTCTTGTAATTTTTTAGCAGTCTCAAATAATTCCAAAATTTGTTTTGCAGATTGATTCCCTTGAACTTTGAACCCTCCTAATGAATTAGCCCTCTGTGGAGTCAACCCTATGTGACCCATTACAGGAATACCCCTCTGACATAATTCTTTAATGAAGGACATTGTATAAATATCCTTGTCATGTGGACCACATTCTATCTTTACACTATTAACTCTGTGATTCAATTTCATCAATTCAATTGCATTTTGAATCCCCTGAGAATGATTTTGTTCAAATGTACCAAAGGGCATATCTGTAACAATCATCGATGCACCTGGTGCCCTACATACACTTTTAACATAATATTTAAATTCATCAAATGATAAATCTGTAGTGGAATTATAACCTAATGCTGTCATCGCTAGGGAATCACCTACTAACAAGATATCAGTTTGACTCTCATGGACCCATTTAGCTGTAATGTAATCGTATGCCGTCATCATTGTTAATGGTTTCCCCGATTGATATTTGGTTTGAATATCTGCAAGGGTGTTATGTCTCGAACTGTTGTGAGTTGAATACCATTTTAAATTATGGAAAATTGGGGTAAACCTTCTGGTAATTGGAGTACGTAACATTTAATTTTTGGGGAATCCCTAATATCTCTGGTGACATCACCCCTAAGGATAACCTTACTATACACATTTTTTTGTTATATATGTGTATATATTAAATGTTCCATATGGGGGGGGGGGCTATTACTGTTTTGCCTATTGTTCTCGGGCTCATCTCTTACTTTAGTTTGTCTGTATATATGATCGCTTAAACTAATTTGTTTCCGGTCCATTCGTAAATATTGCAGCGGCCGTCGCGTGTGATAACGGCTAGTGTCCCGTTTAGGCAAGATGCCGCCATTACAGGGCTCCGTGAACCCGAATCCAAAGTTTGTAAAATCTGTTTAGTATTGGAATCCCAACAAGTGATGTAACCGTCTTCGTCACCACTGATCACTATTACTGTGGAAGTTTGTCCCTCAATGATGTAACTCATTGTCATCCCACATGAATATTTACCAATCTGTGTTTGTCCCAGTCTCTGTTGTTGTTCAGCTGTAATAAAAGTTCTTACCACAGTGCCTCGAATACAATCCCATAATTTCACTGCACCATCCAAACTTTTCACAAGTAAAAATTTCCCGTTCTGACTAAATTGTACCTGAGTAATTGGTACAACCCTCCCACTATTCTGCCAATCTTTATCATATGTTAACGTAGACAAACAATGCCCAGTCTCTGTATCAAATATTCGTACCAAACCATCATATGATCCACTAGCCATCACTGAGTTATCCATTGACGGTATATTAATTGATACTACCGGATCTGAATGTGCAGAGATTGTACGTAGACATTTCCCATTCAATACATCCCATGTCTTTACACTTTCATCCATCGACCCGCTGAAAAGTAGATTGCCCTTATTATTATAACACAAACAAATGACAGGCCCTGTATGATTTTGTAAAATATGTAACAATCCATATTTCTCAATGTGATGAATCTGTATCGTACAATCATTCGAACCACTAGCAATACATTGTCCGTCCGGCGACCATACTATATCCGAAATCGAATCGATGTGGTTTGTTTGTACATTACGATATAGAGATCCATCTGAGATATTATATATTTGTATATTTGTATCTATTGGTATTGCAATCTTGGTCCCATCGGGATTAATCTTGACTGTAGAACAAATTACAGGTCCATTATTCCACGCTGGGATATCCGGTGAACAGATTAGGTTATACATCTTTGGAAGGTCTCTGAAGGTATGGTTTCCTGGTAAACTCGTATGAACTGTGGAGGGGATTCCTTTTTTGTTTATATATAAATATATATGCGTATGATTGAGCCACTTAGGGCAACATCATTTTTTTCAATTTCGCCTTTGGCAAGAGAAAAAATGAGATTGTGCAATTTAAGGTGACGGAGGGGTGGCAAAATATAAGAAACCTTTGCATTATAACTAACTATATATATACAATTACAAATAAATATATGCGAACTGCAAACAATATATATATATATATATATAACTACACTTATAAGATGAACGTGATTCCAAACAATTCCTATCAAGCTACTGTTGCTTCAAATCAAGATAAATTACATCAATCTAATGCTATACCTTCATTACCTGATACTTTACGTCAACAAGAAGGTGGTGCAGTACCATTATCCAGTCAAATCGGTAATAAACATCCTTTAGAGACACGTATCTCCGAATGGGATCAAACTCAAAGGGATAGACAATTAGAACAATATCGTCAAATCTTTGGTATCGCTGAACCAATGAAAAGAGTAATGGAATTAGAAATTATCGAAAAGACAGATTTTAATCCATTGAACAATGCAAGCTCAATACATAAAGATATCCTATTGAATAAAGACACATCGATTGATTGGGAAGATATATATAAAAATAATGGCAGTACAGGTGTATCTTCCTCTAACATGGTTAATAATGATATTCATACACAAATTGAAAACAAACTACAATTATAAAAGAAATCTGCAAATTAGTTATATATCTGTATACACACACAAACACATATATATATACTTTTTAATAATTACGAAAACATCATTAATGTCATTGATATGATTTATGACAATATAAGTCGTTGTTTCTCTATATTGTTACATCAGAACCAAATTTATCTATCGGTGGTCCTTCCTTCTCTTGTTCTGGTTCGATGCCAGACTCGCCCGCACAGCTCTTTCCTTTTTTGCTTTTTTTTCCTCTTTTCACTGGTCTCTCTTCCAGTGGGCAAAGTGAACAAAATTTTTCACTCACATACTGACGATCACTTACATCTATGAATATATATATAAGTATGTGAAACTAGAAATTGGAATATATCTATGATTTGGTATTGATAGGCTTTCCCTTTTTACATTAGTTTACGCAGATATCACTCTCATAGTGAACCGAACATATTTCAACAACTCAAACTTACAACTACCAAAATGAACAGCGATAATTTTAACCAAGATCCTTTAAGTTATCAATTTCAAAATTTACAATTTAATCCCAGTGGAAACAATAATCCTGCTGCAAACTCTCCAATGGCTCAACATCCTTTGTTAGGTAATAGAATTCCTTTGTCAAGAACTACCTCAATGGGTATTCAAAGATCATCATCTCCATTTGCCAACAATAGTAATACTTTAGCCAATGATCCGTTATTAAATCAATCTGCTACTCAACATTCCCAATCTGCGTTATTCAATTCATGGCAACAACACGATTCTGTCAACAGTACTCCAACTACGTTACATCCTGCATTGGCTACTCAAGCTCCAGTTGTAGCAAACCCAAATGCTACTTCTGTCTTCAACCAACAACATAACCCATCGGCTCATACCCTCTTACAGATGCAACAACCAAATACTCCACAGATCAATCCCTTGCCACCTGGTCAACAAATACAATCACAATGGAAATATAAGGATATGCAAAATAATATTCAAGGTCCATTCGATTCACAAACAATGGCAAATTGGTATTCATCAAATTATTTCCAACCTGATTTATCATTATGTAGACTAGGTACGACTTATGAACCACTAGGGATCAATGATAGATTTATTACATTAAGTGAATTGGCATCCTTGGTACAAAATGTTAAGGATCCCTTTGGTGGATTCGATCACATGGTTACAATGTTTAACAATTCAAATTTTAATCCAACTGCCAATGCAATGAATAATATCGTTAATACAAATAATGTTTTACCAAGAGTGTCTAACTTCTTTCCTGTTGCCAATACTGAACAGGAGAAAACTAAGGAAGATGATGATGGTGCATCCTTAGCGGAAAGGATTAATAAAGCTAGGAAAACATTGACTCCAGAAGCAAATATCAATTCTGGTGATTTCACTCAAGATGAAATCTTTAATTTAACTTTTAGTGATGGCTCGTTTTATCATGAAGTCAGTGTTCCTGTTCCAGTAAATAGAAAACATGTTAAAAAGATCGAACCTACTACTATTATTAATACAGATGTCGATTTAGGTAATTACTGGGAAATTAAGGAGACTCCAGAATACTTAAATAAAAAGAAACAATATGAAAAAGCACAGGCTAAAAAGGCACAACAGGAGGCTTTATTAGCTGAAATGAGAAGGAAGGATGAAGCTGCTTTAAAAGCTGCACAAGCAGAAGCTCAAAAAGTTCGAGCAGAAGCTAATGCTAAAGAAGAACAACGTATTGCAGAAGAGAAAAGACGTCAAGATAAAGCAGAAAAGGCTGCAAGATTATTACTCGAAGAACAAGAAAAGGCTGATCGTGATGCACGTAAAAGAGAAGAGGTTAAATTACAAAAGAAACAAAAAAAGTTAAAAGAACAACAAGACAAGGCTGCTAAAAAGGAAAAGAAGAAGCTCAACCAAAAACAGAAACTTGAAGCTATAAAAGCATCAGAAAGACAAAAGTTGGAAGCTGTAAGAGCATCAGAAAGACAAAAAGAACGTGATGAGAAAAATGATATCAGAACTGAGCTAGAAATCGTTCAAACTGAAGCTGCTACTGCACTAGAGACTGTTATCCCTGCTGTATCTGCTCCATGGGCTAACAAGACTGCAAATACTACTACTATCCCAAAGATTAATCTAAGAGAGCAAGCTAGTTTGGCACAAAAGAAGTTAGATGAAAAGGAATCTAGAGAAAGACAAAGAGCTCTTATGTTAAATAACCAAATCTTACAAGAACAACAAGAAGAAAACAGTAGAAAAGCTATGCTAACATGGGCATCTAAACCTGCAACCAAACAAGCTCCAGTTTCCATCGATATCAAATCTCAGTTAACTAAGACTACTCCTAAGAAGCAACCACAATCACAACTACCAGTAAAATCCAACGGACCACTAGAAGATCCAAGTTTCATTGAAGAACAAAAGAAGATCTGGGAGCAAGTTCAACGCAATAACAAGGGTAAATCTGCTACAACAACTAGTTCAAGCAGTGGTGGTGCATGGAATACTGTCACCAAGAAATCCAATACAAATGCCGATAAGAATGGAACATTAAAACCCGTTGGTCATTCAATCAGTGTTCCATCCTTAAAGAAACCTGTCGCCGCAGCAGCAACTAATCATTACCCAGGTAATGCATCTATCTCTGCAAGACAGGAATTCTTGAAATGGTGTAAATCTCAAATGAGATTAAATCCCGGTATTTCTATGAATAGTGTCTTGGAGGTTCTGTTAAGTTTACCCTCTGGTCCAATTGCAAATGAAATTATCGCCGACACCATTTACTCTAATAGTTCGGTTATGGATGGTAGAAGATTTGCTACTGAATTTACAAAGAGACGTACCCAATGTGAAAAACAAGTTAAGGATCCATTAAGTTGGAGCGAAGCGTTAGCATTACCAGAAGGTAACGATGACGATTGGGAATTTCAAGTTGTCTCAAAGAAGAAAGGTAGGAAGCATTAGATTGGGGATGTTACTAATATGCATCATATACCACTTCTTGCAACCATGTACAATAGCACCTAAATTAAATAAGTCGTAAATAAAAATCGAAATTCACTGATATATGTATCATCGACTAATAGTTTGTAAATATATAATTTGTCAAATATAAAAAAAGTATATTTTTTCTTCTTCCCCTATCTGTTTAATTATTTTATATCTAGATATATTCATTGCATGTCTATAGAAATTGTACTTAATAAATTATGCCACATATATGTAATCTTATTTAGCTAGAGTACCGTCACTATTTATCTTTAAATCCCATTCTTCTATGCAAACTTCTTTACGTTTCAAGATAGATTGATAACGTCTACTTAAAGCTTGATTGAAACAAATTTCTTGACATAAAGTAGCAAATAATTTTGGCCAGCCAGGTTGTAAATTTTCTGCTTCTTGTATAGTTTCTCTAAATTCAACTTCGACAAATTTAGTTTCTGCTTGGAATCTTTCCCAATAGTCTTCACCAACTGAACCATTCTTATACATCAATTCAATTTGTGGAGCCAATTCTTTTAATTTTAAAGTACGTCTTATAGCTTCTGCACCACGATTCAACAATGCGGCTTTTAATACCTTTTCGTGTATTTTCTCTGTGGTACTCAATTCTTGTAATTCAAAATATAATTCCTTAGCGTCATGTTCATCAAAGATTTCAGGTTGTTCAGCTAATTTTCTAATTCTACTAGCTTTATAACGTCTTGAAAAGATCATTAATGAAACAATTAAAATGACTGCATAGATGATTGGTGTGTAGAATGAAATTGGAATAGTCTCTACTTTTTCCTCAGCGCCTGTGAATGTACCATTGGTATTATTACTGTAAGTACCATTGAATGTACCATTGAAGGTGCCATTAAAGCTAGAATTATCGGCGTATGTGTTATTAAAACCTTCTTCAAAGGTAGAGTTGTCAGCCATATTTTTTTTTTTTTTTTAATTAGTACGTATCGGATTGGCTAACGTTATATATCGCTTGTGAAAGAATCCTACGACGATTACAGAATTTCGATATAACTAGATCTCAATAAATTCTGAAATAGTTGCCCTTGCTGTCAGTGTTTCTTTAATTCGATCACTTACGAATTTACCAAAATTTTTCAAGTTTCTCGTGTACGATCCATTTGTTCGCTGTCTTCTTCTCTCGCTGCTCGTTGACGCATCGAATGGTACTGTTTTGGACAAAATTGAGGGCTGCCGCAAAGGTCTCTTAGCGGTCTTGTCAATTTTATTTTGTACCCGGAGCGGGTTTCGAACGGAGGCCTTACGTTGATGAGGAAACCCTATTGTTAGGGCTGCTACTTCTTTTCTATGCTACGTCATTTTGTGTGGCCACTGGTGGAAAGAAGGGACTTGGGATTGACTTTTTGCCACTAGACATATAACAAAGGATACTGAATTGTATTGAATTGAGAGGCACTAGATGGATATATGAATTGGCAGTATCTGATAGAATCCATTATTAATACAGGTACAAACAGGGTCGAAGTGTTTTATTGAAGTGCGATTAGATCTCAGTTAGTTTTCTTTATAGTGTCCAAAAACAAGAACTTCCACGCATTGAACACAAAATGTTAGTTAGATTTAGATCTAAGGATGGTATGCAAAGAGTCTCCTGTCACGATAACGACACATTTAATAAACTGATTGAAACGTTTATTACACAACTGAAGAAAAATATTGATATTTCATCTATCAAAGTAAATGATAAGCCAGGCAATGAAGGTGGTGAATTAGCTACTAATATACTTGGAAGAACTGTGGCAGATTTAGGTTTACATCATGGTGACATTGTGTATATCACATACAATGATATTGATGAACCTTCAAATCCAGTATCTGCAGTCAATGAAACCGCAGCTGCAGTGGCAACAACACATATTTCAGAAGGATTACATACCATGAAGGCTGTCGATAATAATTCAAACAAGCAAACCATCATTAATAAACCTGAACTGCCAGTTGATACTGTATTAGAAAAAGAAGAAGGGTTAATTCCAAGAAAGAGATCCCCTTTATGTAAACATGGTGATAAAGGGATGTGTGAATATTGCTCTCCATTACCACCTTGGGATAAAAATTATCATGAGGAAAACAATATCAAACATATCTCATTCCATTCATATTTGAATAAAATCAATGAAAATACAAATAAGAAAGAAAATGGTAGTTCATACATTGCACCATTATCTCAACCAAATTTTAAGATTGATTTACAGTGTACGAATGGCCACGAACCTTGGCCTCGTGGTATTTGTTCCAAATGTCAACCTTCTGCAATTACATTACAACAACAAGAATTCAGAATGGTAGATCATGTTGAATTCCAAAATAGTTCATTGATTCATAACTTCATAGAGGCTTGGAGATCTACTGGTATGCAAAGATTTGGTTACATGTATGGTACGTATCAGAAATACGATTCTACACCTTTAGGTATAAAAGCTGTAGTCGAAGCCATATATGAGCCACCTCAACATGATGAACAGGATGGTTTAACAATGGATGGCGAACAAGTGTTGAAAGAGATGAAAGATATTGATACAATGGCTTCTGAGATGGGGTTAATGAGGATAGGGTTAATGTTCACAGATTTAACTGATTCCGGTAATGGTGATGGATCTGTATTCTGTAAGAGACACAAGGATTCGTTCTTCTTATCATCTTTCGAAGTGATAATGGCAGCCAAGCATCAATTAGAACATCCTAATGTTTGTCGTTTCAGTGAACAAGGTGTATTTTCATCTAAATTTGTTACATGTGTGGTATCTGGTAACCTTGAAGGGAACATTGATATATCAAGTTATCAAGTATCTACAGATGCCGAAGCTCTAGTGGATGCTACGATGATCAGTGGTTCTACTCATCCTTCAATGGCATATATCAATGAAACTACAGATAAAAGATATGTACCTGAAATTTTTTACATGAAGAAAAATGAATATAATCTAACAGTTAAAGAGAATGCTAAGCCTGCATTTCCAAATGATTATTTGCTAGTATCATTGTCTCATGGTTTCCCTGCAACAGAAAATACTACAGACACAGAAGATGGAACCTCTACTTCAGAGGTAACTACCACAAATAAGCCAAAATTCATTGGTAAAGGTGGATTCCCATGGGCTAATAGACAAGCGATGGGCCAATCTCAAGATTATCAAGAATTGAAGAAATATATTTTTAAAGCTGCAACCAGTGATAATTTTAATGAATTACATGAATATATTTCGAATTTCCATTTCTTAATATATGTGAATAGTTTACAAATTTTGAATCCTGAACAATGGAAATTGTTAGTGAAAGCAGCTACCATGACAGAACCAACCGATGATTACGAGACACCATTATTACAACTGATCACTACTCCAGAATGGCAAACTCTGATCATGATTCTACAAGAGAGTGCTTAGACATACGCATATGGAAAGTAATGTACGATTGAGCCTCCATAGATCCATTGGAAGTTGAAGTACAGTGGGAGCTAAAATAAGACAAGAATTAAGCAACGGATACTTCGCGAATCACATACTTGGATATACAAAGTGCCTAATATGTAGAACAAATTTATGTAGTACATAATATCATAACGAGAAATAGAATAAACCAACATACATAGAAACTGAATATCCTTCCTGAGAAAACTAACTCATAGTGTGTATCACATCACCATCCTGTGAGGGTACTCGGTTGTTAGAACTTGAATATACGGCCCTGCCAAACCCTAGGTCTTGCAACCAAAGAAAAACAAGGGCTCAACAAGGGTTCGCAGTATCTTTCCGCGGCTCCTCTGCCCTTTCCTCTGCGCAACTCTCTGTGCCTTGTTGCTTTTCTAGAACCTTCCTGAAATATCACTCCAGACGGGACCGCAATCGTCACCGAAAAGTGAAAAATTTTCGCATCTTCTGCCCGTCCTTTGCGCAAACGGCAGGGAAAAGAAAAGAAAGGAAAAGAAACCAACGGAAGCATCACGATGAAAAATTTTGCGATGCGTGCAGTAAGTGATGAGGGAAGGACCCCGAGAGACCAACACAACAGGCTTAATGGATACAATCACAGTTTCTTACACATCATTCTGCAAAGAATTGAATAATCTTCAAGACCTTTTCACCACCTTTAATTAACTCTTTTGTATATAATATAATAACAATTCTTATTAAAAGTAGTCAATTATTTCTAAGTACAGTTTTTTTCTCTTCTTCTGTTCAGTTTCTGTCTTTTAAGAAAAAGCTAAATAACACCATCCATACCTTTATTAATTTTCATACATAATGAGTACTCCATTTGGTTTAGATTTCGGTAATGATAACTCTGTTCTAGCTGTTGCCAGAAACAGAGGTATCGACATTGTTGTCAATGAAGTTTCCAACCGTGCCACTCCATCCGTTGTTGGTTTCGGTCCAAAGAACAGATACCTAGGTGAAACAGGTAAGACTAAGCAAACTTCTAACGTTAAGAACACTATTACTGGTCTAAAGAGAATCATCGATCTAGACTTCGATGACAAGGACTTCGATACCGAAGCTAAATACATCACTTCCAAGCTTGTTAAGGTAGACGATGGTAAAATCGGTGCTCAAGTTAGATTCGCTGGTGAACAACAAACTTTCTCTGCTACTCAATTAGCTGCCATGTATATGGACAAAGTTAAGAACACTGTTATTGAAGAAACTAAGGCTAACATCTCCGATGTCTGTATCGCTGTCCCAGCTTGGTACACCGAATCTCAACGTTACACTATGGCTGATGCCGCTAAGATTGCTGGTCTAAACCCAGTTAGAATCGTTAACGATGTTACCGCTGCTGCTGTCTCTTACGGTGTCTTCAAGACCGATTTACCAGAAGGTGAAGACAAGGCTAGAATTGTCGCTTTCGTCGACATCGGTCACTCTTCTTACACTTGTTCCATCATGGCTTTCAAGAAGGGTGAATTAAAGGTTCTAGGTACCGCTTACGATAAACATTTCGGTGGTAGAGATTTCGATCGTGCCATCACTGAACATTTCGCTGATGAATTCAAGACTAAATACAAGATCGATATCAGAGAAAACGCCAAGGCTTACAACAGAATCTTAACTGCTGCTGAAAAGTTAAAGAAGGTTCTTTCTGCTAACACCGCTGCTCCATTCTCCGTTGAATCTGTTATGAACGATGTCGATGTCTCCTCTCAAATGACTCGTGACGAATTAGAAGAGTTAGTTAAGCCTCTATTAGCTCGTGTCACTGAACCAGTCACCAAGGCTCTGGCCATGGCTGGTCTAACCGCCGATGATGTCGATTTCGTCGAATTGATTGGTGGTACCACCCGTATCCCAACTTTGAAGAACTCTATCTCTTCTGCTTTCGGTAAGCCATTATCTACTACTTTGAACCAAGATGAAGCTATCGCTAAGGGTGCCGCATTTATTTGTGCTATCCACTCCCCAACTCTAAGAGTTAGACCATTCAAATTCGAAGATATTCATCCATACTCTGTTTCTTACTCCTGGGACAAACAAGTCGAAGATGAAGATACTTTAGAAGTTTTCCCAAAGAACTCTACATTCCCATCCACTAAGATGATCACTTTGCACAGAACTGGTGACTTCAACATGGAAGCCTACTACACCAACAAAGAGGAATTACCAGAAAACATCGCTGAAAAGATCGCTAAGTGGGAAATCACTGGTGTTGAATTAGGTGAAGGTGAAGAATCCGTTCCAGTTAAATTGAAGCTAAGATGTGATCCATCTGGTCTACATACCATTGAAGAAGCTTACACTTTAGAAGACATTGTTGTTAAGGAAGAAATTCCATTACCAGAAGATGCCGCTGAAGATGCTGAACCTGAATTCAAGGAAGTCACCAAGACTGTTAAGAAGGCTGATTTAACCATCACTGCTCACACTTTCGCTTTAGATGACAAGGCTTTGAACGAATTAATTGAAAAGGAAAATGAATTAAACGCTCAAGATAAACTTGTTTTCGAAACTGAAGACCGTAAGAACGCTTTAGAAGAATACATTTACACTCTACGTGGTAAGTTAGATGAAGAATACTCTGACTTTGCCTCTGATGATGAAAAGACCAGATTAAAGGATATGCTACAAAAGGCCGAAGATTGGTTATACGATGATGGTTACGATTCCATCAAGGCTAAGTACATTGCTAAATACGAAGAATTAGCTTCCTTAGGTAACTTAATCAAGGGTAGATACCAAGCTAAGGAAGAAGAAAAGAGACAAGCTCTAAGAGCTAAGCAAGAAGCTTCTCAAATGGCTGATTTCGCTGCTAAGTTAGCTGCCCAAAGAAAGGCTGAAGCTGAAGCTAAGGAAAGCAAAACTGATGCTGAAGGTGATGTCGATCTAGATTAAATATAGGGAATTGTTTTAAATAAGCAACTTCTTATTCATGTCTTTTGTGAACATTTCTTTTTGCAACTACCTAAGTTTTATGATACTTTGATGTTTAGCAACTCATCTATATAACATAATTTATACAACCATATATATACAAAAAAAAATATAATTATAATTAAGATTTATTAAAAAGAGATAGAGTGTGCAAAGTAATGATATCAGTATATTAAGGTACATTAAACAATCGATTATATCAGAATTTTATAGAATATTATATATTTCTTATGAAAAAATAGTATATGACTGTGGTAGATTATTTCTTTTGAAAATATCTTAAACTCCACACCCTAGTTCTTGTGAAGCACTCAGGCGAATCTTTCTTACCTATGTAACTCCAATCTTTGTCACAATAATCCCATGAAGATTTATGCCATATATCATCTAGTTTGATCCAATTCAATGGTATCTGTTTATCGTAGGTTAATGGGTTATCTGAATTGAACGACGTTCCGTAAGGCGACACTATTGTGAAATTACTTCTCTCAAATGGTAATGTTTGGTCTTCCCACGTCTCATTATTCCATTTCCTTTGATTCTCTTTAACGCAAATTTTTAATATATTGAACTCAATGGACGGTATTACTGGAGTCTCTTCTATATTTTCAGTTTCTATAATGCCATTTTCATTTCGATCTTCAGCTTCACATAATTGAATCAATCTCTTTCTTAATGTTGTGAATTGTGTTATCTCCTCCGAGCTGTGAATGATCATTTTTACAGTGACGTATGATTTATCTGAAATCAACATATCGAAATAACCCAAGGGAGTTATTTGTCTCTTTGTGTATAATTTATCCTTGTCATTACTCCACCAGAAATACAATGATCTTATGAATTTTAACCTCCATATTATTTCCACAAATCCCTGGAATGTATGTGTATGAAAGATACACATCAATATGAAACACATAATCAAATATGATGTGGTGTCTGTCACGTATGGAACTAAATTAAATTTAAATATTAAAATTTGTATGGAAGTAGCTAAAGTTATCCATTGAAATGTTAATTTATAATTGTTATCTCGTGGGAATAAATTAAGGAAATCATTTTTGATGCTAAATAATTTATCTTGGACATTTTCAATTAATATTACCAAATCGTCTGCTGTTGGAGGTTCTGAATTTTGTATTTCTGAAGTGACACTGCAGATATAGTATGCAAATGAACACATATAGAAACCTGTACTCAATAATCCAACATAGTCGATTAACAATGAATGACACCCTATGTCAAAGACAGATATTATATCAGATATTAGTAAGAACCGTATGCCAAAACTAACAAATACTATATGAACAAATATAAGTGGAATGTCATTTGTAATCCATAACATATTATTTAATGTTTGATCGATGACTATTAATAAAGGGTAAATATTTGATAATGCTTTTAATACTATAGGAGGTGTTGACATTATTAAGGGTTCTCCTTGGTTTATTGATGTTGTTAACTGAGCATAATGAACTGTTTCCATATCTACTCGAATATGTCTATATATATATGTTCCTTTACTAAATCCTCCCTAACTTAAATTGAATAAAATGAATGTATAAGATCTGACGCAATTTCAGATATTTCGGATTTCTTTTTAAAATGTGTCGTACTATTCTTGAAAATCAGAACAATACGATATACTTACCTAATTTATATATATATTTGGGTCAAATATCGATGTGTTTATGTATTTACCCCAATGTAATAATTTTCGGTTTTTGTCGTTTGCCTTCAGCAGCTGTACACATGTGTGGGGTTCTTAGTGGTCAATTATAAGTATTAGTTCAAATATATGAAGAAGGTTTCGGATGTATTAAAAATTGTAAAACTTTGGTTCAGGTGGTGTGTGACTTTTCAAAGTATACTCCAAGCTTAACATCGAGTAACCCAGTACATCTTTTGCTCTTGTTTCCTCTATCAATCATCATCAGAGATCCCTACTACGGAGGACTGCGTACGTGCTGAGAAGAAGCAAAGAAAAGCAAAAAAAAAATATTAAAGAGAAGACCAAAAAGCCAAAAAGTGCTGAGAGTTCGATTCAATCCAAGGTCAGTTGTACAACAGCAACAACTGTAAATCGGGTATAAGTGCATTGGGAGGCCACATTAACAGATTACGAAACCTCGATAAGACTTACAGTCAAAACGTAAACGCAAGCTCTTACTGATTACATTTCGCAGGTATATAATATATCAAAATGGCCATATTACCAAAATTGAGTAAAGAGCAAAAGAAAGCTAAAATTATGAAAAAACATCCCTCTCTAAAACAATCTACACATAATGATATCAAGACAATAATTTATATCAAATCGTCGACGCCGTTTGTAAGTGGGATCAAACGGGTAAACAAATTTTTGAAGAACCTTGAGAAAACTAAAAAGGATCCAAAGCTACAATGTATTACATTATTAGGGATGGGTAAAGCTGCTGAAAGGACAATGTCTTTAGGATGCTATTTCGCAGAGAAGAAAGGGAAAAGAATCGAAATTCGTACGAAAAGTGTAGATGTGATAGATGAAGTTATATCACCAGGTCAAGAAGGTGACACACCCACTCCACTATTAGACGATAGAGATAAAGAGACAGAGTTAAAGAAAAGGAGTCTCAGTGGTGTTGAAATAAAGATATATCCATAGTTACATGAGTCACAAGTAGATCCCCATTACAGACAACAGAGAGCAGGGGGTTGTCTAAGAAACATAGTCTCTATAATATATATCCACATTCCCATAAACAAATGTATAAACAAGCATTAATTACATAGCATTTCAACGAATCACTGAAATTTGTAATGTACGATGACACATAGTTTTTTGTATCATCTGTTCTTCATATATGGGTCATCGCAGTTACACGTCAACTAACCCTTCGAGAAAAAATGATTTTTTTTTTTTTCAGTGATGATAGCTGTTTATGTAAGATACAAAGATCTGCATAACCATGACTACATATTATATATATGGGGAGACTAGATCGTGATATTTATGTTGTGTCTCTTATTATGTATATTTGATTATACCACTCCAACATCATTACGGCAGGAAGTTTGAAGACACAATGGCAATCGGTACAGAGGAACAAATTGCACAATGGAAGAAAGAGAAAACTGTGGGGATCATTGGTTTAGGTGATATGGGTCTCCTTTACGCTGAAAAGTTCTCAGAAGCAGGTTGGAATGTAGTGGCATGTGATCGTGAAATAATGTACGATACGTTGAAACCAAAATATGCTGACTCTAAATTTAAATTTGTCCAGGATGGCCATCGAGTCAGTAGAGTTAGTGATTTCATTATTTATAGTGTAGAAGCTGCAAACATAGAAAAAATTGTTGCAGCATATGGTCCTTCATCTAAAGTGAATGCAATTGTCGGTGGTCAAACTAGTTGTAAAAGACCAGAAGTCACCGCATTTGAGAAATATTTACCAGATGACACGAAAATCATTACTGTACATTCATTGCATGGTCCAAAAGTTAACACCGAAGGTCAACCATTAGTTATTATAGATCACAGATCTAATGATAGTGGTGAATCTCTTTCGTTAGTGGATTCTATTCTATCATGCTTGAAAAGTAAGCATGTTTATTTGACTTGTGATGAACATGACAAGATTACAGCCGATACTCAAGCTGTGACACATGCTGCATTTTTATCCATGGGTAGTGCATGGGCTATATCTGGAATTTATCCATGGGAAGCCCATGATAATAAATGGCTTGGTGGTATTGAAAATGTGAAGATTAATATCTCCTTAAGAATTTACTCAAATAAATGGCACGTCTATGCAGGTTTGGCAATTACTAATCCACAAGCTCATCAACAAATTTTACAATATGCTACAAGTGTCACTGAACTTTTTGCATTATGTATAGATCACAAAAGAGATGAACTGTTAGATAGATTGTCGAAAGCCAAAGAATTTGTATTTGGGAAACATACAGGTTTGCTATTATTAGATGATTCACTATTAGATGAATTCTCGTTATCGGAAAAGGGGAGACATGAAAAGAGTTCGGTGCCAAATTCTCATTTGTCACTATTAGCTATCGTCGACTCCTGGTACCAGTTGGGTATTAACCCATATGATCATATGATTTGTTCTACACCTCTCTTTAGAATATTTTTAGGTGTATCGGAATACTTATTTTTAACACCTGGTCTATTAGAACAGACTATCGAGGCCGGTATTAATGACAAAGCATTTAGAAGTATTGATTTAGAATTTGTTATCGCAGCAAGAAAATGGAGTTCAATTGTATCGTTTGAAAGTTTTGATTTATATCAAAAACAATTCGAAGATGTTCAACGATTTTTTGAGCCAATGTTCCCGGCTGCCACTAAGATGGGTAATGATATGATTAAGACCATATTGGCTCATTCAAAGAAACAAGAAGCAAAAGAAGTATAATGTAATGAATTTTATTATTTTTGATAGCTGAAAACGTATGTATATATATATAATTATATATGTAACGATTAATGATGTCTTATTTTACTTATTTTATGATGGAAACTATTCTATATGTGTTATTTTATTTATATACATGCGATCCTTCTCATATCTTACGTCTCCTCTTACTGGAGACTGCTGATCTCGTATCGACTGAGCGTTTGTATTTTGGATATTCATGCTCCAGTTTATCGAAATCAGAAATATCCATTTCATCAATTTGTTTATGGAAAGCACGTATCTGTTGCTGGTCGAAGGGATATGAATTTTTATTTGTATAAAATGGATTGCACATATTGGGATTCCTTTGATTATTTGTATCACATGCGAATCCATCTTTTGGTAAACAACAGTTATTTGTTGATGATTTATTATTATTGTTATGATTGTCTATTGAATGCTGGTATATTAAATTTTGGAAAGTGTCTGTATTGATGCTAATGTTGTTATTTGGATATAATCCACAATAAGAGGGATGAACGGTTTTTAACCACTTTGAATATGTTCTAATTGTACGATAATCTCCTGGTTGTAAACATCCTATCAGTTCTGGGAAATAATATTTGAAATTTTTACACATTATTCTATTCCATATCCGTGATGTTGATGCATTTATTATTTTGGTATTGTTTGTATCTTGGTAAGCTAATGTTTCAGTGAAAAATGTATGCCATAAATTCATGATAAATGCGTGTATGCCTTCTTCTACAATGATGTTGCTTAAATGTGATAATGATATGTTCTTATTCATAGGTAATAAGTTGTTTGGTGTCAAACATCTAATAATAACAGTTGATTCCTCTTGTAGTGATCTATCCATTCTATTCGAATCTGAAATATATAGTTGAATGTATACTTCTAAGGATGTGTTGGGTTCAACTAACAATATATGCCAAATGCAAACGTTCGAATCTTGAGGTCTTAAATGATAGAGTTGCGGTTCAGTTATGGGCACACATGTAAGGTTTCTCCATTCTCGCATTACCTTCTTTGTAAGTGTACTAGTCATATTGCGTTTTGTGTATTATATATCTTTCTTGAATCTTTTAACGTTTTTAGTATGTCAAATGGTCAGTTGGTGAGTAGTTTGATCTGGTAGAGAAACGCTCCGAAACTAAAGAAATGTACGACGATATGTTTCCTCGGGTGCCTATTCTGTAACCCTTGGCTATTACCCTTTATAATACTTGTCTTATATCTCCTTTAGGTATCCCTTTCGTTAGATATGTTATACCTCACCAAGTGAGTTTACTCATTCTTTTCAATATGTTGCTTACAAAAATATGACTATTTATTTCTTTGTATTATGCCATAACACAACAAAATTTTCACCGCGAATATTTGTCTCGCTTATAATAAAGACTCTTTTCTAAGTAAAACGGAACAGCAACTATATAAAACAGACTAATTGGAACTAATTCTATACTAATTATATATGATTCAGGTGATTCATTGTAGCGATTCCACCAATTCTGTTCAATACATGAATATATTTATCCTCTTAAGAGGTAAACAGCATGGTAATTTAACATAATTTGGTGACCCTAGTTTCATCTAAGGCACTCAATGTCATGTCCTCGAGCAGTAAGACGCTTTTTGAGGCGATCTATTTGCATGATCCAGACTACATTTGCTGTGTTAACTATTTTATCATTTCAAAGCAACTGGATCCAATGTAGTTGGAGCTGCTCTGTTTGTCTAGATAATTTCTAATACAGCACAACTCGGTACTATGTCATGATCATACCTAAAGAAGACATATTTCTAATAGGGACAGATCAAGGTGTATCTTCTCAAGGGCTTAAAAACTAAATCTTGTAAAGAATATCTCATTTCGAAAATAAGAGAGGATATTAAAGTGTGTCTAGGATTCCTATCGGAACCTAGGGCATATTCCAAGGACACTGTATAAGTTTCCTGTCGCACTTTCTTAGAATCGAAAGAACTATTGAGTGTACATTCTTGACAAAAGTGTTTCATCATTTTTAAAATAACTGCTCTCTACAGACTTTTCCAAATTGTTGAATGTCATATATTGAGCCTTATTATTATCAATGTAATTCTACGTTGACTAATCACAACTAATTTGATTTGTTCAGTAAATTTTGATTGCTGTTAAAGTTATTCATCTCATGTTACAAATAAAGCAGTACTATTATGAATATATACGACAAATTAGAATGAACTCCATTCTTTAATTTTCCGTGCACATCTTATTCAATTGCATCAATGAACAAATATTTGTCTGATGTATTTTACAAAACCACATCTTTTCATATACTTCTTCCGATCACCAATATTTCTTCCTAAATTGATAAATTTCGAACACAATCATAGAATTTAATACTCTTTTTTTTTTTTACTTCTTAATATAAAAGAATAAGTTTATTTATGATAAAATTTCTCTCTTGTATAACCATATGCTAAGTCAAATGACAAGGTTTAACCATTGGATTCAAATAGGTAAGACAGTTGGAAATAACAACAAAATAAGCTCTTTTGGTTTTTATTGTCATAGTTTAGTTTGCCGTATAATGGTCCGCCCATAATAAACGTATGTACCTCATCTTGATTAGTACCTGCAACTATATATAAGTGTCTTAGGTTTGAACAAATCTTAAGTTTTTTGAAAACTACGCATGGTGTAATCAATTTATATGAAATATTCATATCTCTAATGCCCCGTAATTTAAATATTTCTAACTAAAAATGGATTCCAATATTGACTCATATTTCATTTAATATTGAGTATTTGATATATTGCTGTTCATATTTAATGATTTAAACTATTAGAAAGGTTGTTGACTGTATTTCGTCTTGTTCTTTTATTATATAAAGTATAAAAATAATATATAAGAGAATTGATTCTGGATTATAATTTTTAATCCTGAATCGTGTTATTTATATATAAAATAATTTGCCACTTTTCTTATCATGATTATGTAATAATTTTATAATTTGATAGTGTACAATTATTACCTAATAATATTTTAATTTGATAGTTACCAAATATTACGTAATAATTTTCTTAGTAATGTCGTGATTATAATCTTCAACCACCAGTGAATGTTGTAATTGTTTCTAGCTTGTAATCTTGGTTATTATCATAAATAATAATAATTACCTTACCAGTGTATATTATTTCATTTCCAACATTTAATATAATATCTGTTAATAGCGTCATAATCTTTACCTTTTCTGGGCTATATGGTTATTTAATGCAGCATCAGGAGTCAGTTGTATATTTCAATTCTCATTATTCTATATGTCACCTATCTGGTCGGTATAGTTACTTGTATTGCCTTTACAAAATTATAACATATCGTCCCTATGTTCACTGTAACTCTCAGCACAGTTACTAACAAGATGAATATTTCTATAAAATGTTTGTCATATAGAAAAGAACATTTTTGATATTTTCTTATAAAATTCCAGAATTAGCTTCTATGTCTCTCTTCAATATAACATATAAGAAGGAGGGCTATCGGGACTACAGTACACATGGTGTACTTATTCTGCTTCTAATACTTATATTTGGAGTCTTAATTATTTCAGATTTTGGGGAAGAAGTACATTTATGATATCATTTACAAGAAAAAACTAGGTAGATCGTTGTTTCGCATGCCATCCCTTTCAAGTAGTGATTGAAATTCAAAATTAGTAACAGTTAAGAGTCAATTTAGTCACGTGAATGATGTATAACTCTGTAATTGTTCTTGCTAACTATACGGCTCACCAATAGAGTGTCAGTTATTAGAAGTTTAAATCAAATAAGATGGTGTTATTATAGTTTACCGATAATAACGTGATTAAAGATTATTCCGTATTTCCTTTTTTTCTCTAATCTTCTCTGACCCTTTCTCCTGAAAGGAAACTCCTAGTAACCAGCAGTTACATATTTTATATAAAAGTGGAGAACGTCTTCTCTTTATATATTATTATTTAGTTTTTCCTTTCCCTTAATTTTCTCCAATTTTCTCCAATCCCATCCGTCACGGCGCCACTGAATTATTATTTTTTCAGAGCGTCGCGACTAAGTATTTTAGTCTTTCGCTAACATGGGCTACATTACGTCATTAAGGTAATGTACATAAGCTCATGGCCTAATAACTTGTAGGACTTTATTATTTAGCTACGTAAGCAAATTTCTACTTAATATTATATACACATGTGTTAACTGGTAAGTAGTCCAGAGCTAGCTTATATAAGGTGTCTGGTTAATGATAACGTTACGACACTATGTCTTGTAATGACACTATTAATATCTTAGTATACTAACGACGCTATACATTAAGTATGACGTCTTAAAAAAAAGTTTAACTTCTTTTGAAGAAGTATTATTACGACTATAACATACCTGCCTTAGAAACCCTCGGAGAGACGTATAAAATGACATAGGGCTTAAAAGACGCCTATGTTATAAAATTTCTCCAATAATAGCAGCGCCGTGGCGCAGTGGAAGCGCGCAGGGCTCATAACCCTGATGTCCTCGGATCGAAACCGAGCGGCGCTATTACCTTTTTGAAATTTTGACAGGTGGTCACGTGACCAATAAATCTGAATTTGATAATTTTAGCTCTAGGTATAGTATTCGGTTCATATTTGTCTTATTATAGCTTAATAATGAGTGTGTGCCTGGTTACGGTAGCTTTCTTTTTTCCATTAAATCTTACAGTCAAATCACCACCAAGCAAAGCAAATAAACATTTGATAATCGAGTTCAAATGTATTTCTTCTTCCCGAAATTGTAATACCGTTACACAAAAGACACATTCGCTTCCTGAAACGTCATACACCAACTAACTAGAACATCTCACAAATACTTATCCCTCACGACTAGAAACACTCATTACCTTTAACAGTTATATAATAAACAAACTGTGTCACTCTTTATACCCCGATTCTAATATCCTATCCCCGACTTAACTATGAACCGAATAGATATATCGGGTTGTTCTTTGTCACTTTCTGTGGAGGGGGGGGGGACAGGGCTAAATAGAGAATTTATTTCCGTTCGCTTCGCTTCTTCAACCGTTGGACATTTTCGCTCTTTCGTTCTTCGGGTTCATCATATTCAAATGAAATCAAATCACATTTGGACAGTCATTCATTCAGTTGATTGATTATATGTAAACCATCTCTGGTAGGTAGGTATATTATTGCAACAGAGAGACAACTATTCAAATTTATAAAGTGTAATAGCCTTTTTTGGAGAAATAGAGGGTGTGAGTGTGTTCATCTGCTTAGACTTTGTTATAAATAGATAGGATAATTACGTTCGGGACTAATGATGGATCCATCTTATTTACATAGTGAGGAATTGATACATAATCATTATGCAACAGATATTGAAATTGGTAATATTTTTAATCAAACACCGATGAATGAGGAAGGTGGAATGGTAGAAACCATTCTTGAGAACCCGAATGATAATTATAATGATCAGGAGAAAACAATGAAGATTAAGATACCTAAACATGATGAGGAGAAACTCATAATCGATAATATGGAAATTTTGCAATATTTGATTAATTCCTTAAGTGGTAAAGATAAAATCGCAAAAGTATTAAAATATATTTTACAAATAGTTAAAATGTTCATTACTAAATTTATTAAACAAAATAAAATTTTAAACAATGGACAAATTAAATTGACTCCCCTGTATAATTTACAAAATTTGAAAAATTTATTATTACAACCAAATTTATTCATTGGTTTAATATTTTGGAAAATAAATCAAAAATTAAGTTATGTGATTGAACAATTGGGTACATATAGATACATTCTAAGATTTGGGAATAGTCCATTTCTAATTTATAATATGATGAAAAATTGTTCAAAGTTATGGAATTATAAAGACAAAAATATATCGTTACAACAAATTTTCCTCAATGATTTTTGTAATGAAACTACATTTAGAGAATTGATTAATTTATATTATACAATATGTGATGAATTGGTATTATTACATAAATTTAAAATTTGGTCGAATCCATCTTTATACGATACTATCATGAAACATGAATGTTGGACATGGCAAACAGATATTTTACTTAGTATGAAGGATTCACTCATTAGATTATCAGATTTACAAAATAAAGAACTGGAATATACAATTCAATTACAAGTGAAACGACGTGCAACAGAACTTTATGTAAATAAAGATGAATCACTTGTTTCTCCGATAAGGAAACAATTATTACATGATTTAAGAAATTTTAATGAAACAGATAATGAAAATATTATAATTAATCGGAAACTGAAAGAAATAAAACAAGAAATTAGGTTTGTTTACTTCGATTTAATCAAATTGTTCTTTGATGGTTGTGCTAATTCCCTAGATATATTCAATATCAAGACCCCACCATTAGTTTATCCATTGTTATCATTGGGTTCAGGGATAACAAGTTTGATAAAGATGTGGAAGCAAGCACGCATTGACATTATAAAGACCAAGACCAAGGAGAAATAAACAAACTTAACAGCATGAACATACAATATATATATATATATATATATATATATACTCATACGATACCATATAAATATATAGATCCATAAATGAACAATATCGCTTAACCTTCGATATATATACATTGCACTGAATTCAGTGAGAGGCACCTTTAAGTTGAATTTGTTTACGCGACGCGTCCTCATATTTTTTATTGTTCGGAAAAATCTAAAATATAAATAAACAAATCCAACCATCATAGACATGAGATATATATAGAGATAGATAACCTCGGCGTCTAAATATTAGCAACATCATATAATTGAACAAATTGAGTCTAGTCTAGTTTTGAAATGATACCAACTACACCAGAGAGAAATACGCCAGAAAACGACATAGTTGACGAGGATTCATCATTGGTCTTATCACCATTATACAATGATAATAACGTCGGTTCAGATGAATATCAAATGAAAGGTTACGGTCATGGTTTATCATCAAAGAAAAAAGTAGATCAACATTTAATGAATTTCAATCTCGTTAAGGATACAACTCCAACTTTATTTTATGCAGACAAGAAGCAAACTACTAGAAATGTACCACATGTGAATAATGATATATCTGATCTATCCTTAGAAACGGGGAGAAATGAAGAAGATAACAATAGGATTAACGATGAGCCGGATGTATCAGCATTAGAACACACAGTAGGGAAGACTTTAGAACAGCTAGATGTTAATAAGCCTCTGATAAGCAAGATACAGTCAAGCGGCAAAACATTAGATATATCATCTCCAGAAAAACATCAGTTAAATCATACCCCAGATGAGAATGATCTGTCTAATAAGAGACAGAAAATTGACATTTCTCAACCTACTCAGGGAAATGACTCTCCTGCTGTGATAGAAATGATGGAACGTCAAACAGAGGGTACACCTGAATTAGAACCAGAACAAAATATCGGTACAACGACAGAACGAAACATTTTCAACATTGAAAGGTCAAGTCCTACATCCAGTAATCATATGTTATCTCCAATTATTCAAACGAATGACAGTAAAACATACTTAGCTGACAAAGAAAACAATAATGATGAACAAGATACAGAGTTTATTAATATGGTTTCACGAAGAAACATGGAACTAAGTGAGGACATTCATCAAGTTAATATCAAGATGAATAATTTAGCAATGGATTATCAAAAATTAAGTAAAAAATATCAACAATATCAGGATAAAATTACTGATTTAAATAAGGAGTTAGAATTGGCTAATATTAAGAAACAGGAACTTCAGGAAGAGAACGATAATCAACAAAAATCAATTGAACCATTGAAGATTAAATTAAAAGAATTTGTTAATGAAATTAAAATGCTAAATTCGAATCAAACATTGCTACAAAAGAAATATGATACAATAAGTTTACAATCTAGTTCATACGAAAAGGAACAAAAAAAATTGGAGGAAACTATCAACGATTTAAATAAAGAGATTGCACAGAATAAAATATTGTTAGAGCAATCATCTGACGATATTGAATCCCATAAAAACCAATTAAGGGAAACTAAATTTGAATATGAAAAGTTGCAAGAAAGGAATGAATCATTAACAGAAGAAAAAAATAGGTTTGAAACAGATATTCATATGAAGGATGAACAGATATTGGAGTTGCAAGAAACTTTGGAAAAGTTAAAAACCTCCCAAGATAGTAATTCATCTGAATTATTAGAAAAGATTAAAACGTTGAGTGAAGAACACAAAGCCTTGACCGATAAACTATTTAATTTAGAAGAGGAGAAACAAATTGAAATGAGAAATTTGATCGAAGAAGCTGACAAATATAAAAAGACAGCTGATGAATTGTCTCAACAAATAGGCGATCTTTCCACATCATTGGATCAGGCCAATGAAGCACTTAAGACAAAAGACCAAACAATAACTGAACTTAATAAAAAACTTGATGAAAGCAATGATGAATGTAATGTTAGAATAGCGGAGGTCACTGAATTAAACATAGAGATTGAATCTTTAAAAGAATCTAAGATTCATTTAGAGGAAGCCAATAACAGATTGCAAGAAGAATTAAATGCTAGTGAAATAAAGACACAAAATGAAACAGATCAATATAAAAAGACATCTGTTGAATTAGAGAGTGTCCAACTGAAAAATAGCAACATTGAAACACAATATTTGAAAGAAATCGGTGATCTTCAAAGTACAATTGCGGGTCTTGGAGATACACTTGAAAATGCTCAAAAATCGACGGATGATACCATTAAGGAAAATGACGATTTGAAAAAGGAAATTGAACAATTAAAGAATAATCAAGTTGAAGCTACCATAGATCATTCTCAGAATGACGAAATCATTGAATTAAAATCAAAGTTGGAGGCGTTACAAAAAGAGCTGAACGATGCCAAGACCACATCAGATATGCCCTCACAAAACAAAAATTTTGAAATAGAAACATTAAAAGAACAAGTTGAAAATTGGAAAATGAAACTTGACGAAAAGGAAAAGGATACAAATAAAAGATTAAGATTACTTGCGGAAGATCTATATCATCAATATTCTTCCAAGCATGAACAGAAAGTTAAAAGTCTAAAAAAATCGTATGAAAAGAAATATGAGACACAGATCGAAAAATTGACAATCGAACAACAAGCGCTGAAGGAAGAAATTGAACGTATCAATAAACAATTGCATATAGAGAGAGAAGAAAAAAGGGAACTATTAAGAACAATGGAAGATTCTGCTAAATAAATAAAAAATTATGCATTATTTTTGCAATGAAAATAAATGTATAAATAAGTAGTATATAAACATGGTATGCATATGAATGTGGGTACCCAGCGTATCATATCTATTCAACAGAACGTTTCTTTAAAATGTTTTCAATGAATGCTTCACCTGCTTTGTATGATGATCTAACTAATGGACCTGATGCGCAATATTTAAAACCAAATTCATTTTCGGCAACATCCTTCCAATGCTTAAATTTATCAGGATGGACGTATTCTACAACTTTCATGTGTCTCTTTGTAGGTCTCATATATTGACCGAATGTAACGATATCACAGTCGATCTCTCTAAGATCCTTCAAAGTTTGTCTAATTTGTTCATCAGTTTCACCCAGCCCTAACATTAGGGATGTCTTTGTAAGTAATGTAGGTACTGTTTCTTTAGCTCTCTTCAAGACAGATAATGATTGTCTGTAGGTAGCTCTTCTATCTCTTACATAAGGTGTCAATGCTTCGACAGTTTCCAAATTATGTGCATAAACGTCTAATCCACTTCTGGCCATTACATCTACCATCTCTAAATCACCTCTAAAATCACCAGATAATGTTTCTACCAAGACTTTATTTTGTGTCTTTTCTTTAATCATTCTAACGGTTTTAGCTAAATGATTTGCACCACCATCTATTAAATCGTCTCTATCTACAGTAGTTAGTACAACATAACCTAGACCCCATCTTTTGATAGCTTCTGCGGTATTTTCTGGTTCCATTGGATCTGGTTTAGCAGGATTTCTATTAGTTTTAACAGAACAGAATCTACAACCTCTAGTACAAGTATCCCCTAATAACATAATTGTAGCGGTAGCCTTTGATTTATCCTTCCCACCCCAACATTCACCGATATTTGGACATTTAGCCTCTTGACATACTGTACTTAGTTTCAAATTATTAACATCTTGAAACAATTTATTAAAATTTTTACCCTTTGGAATTGGAACTTTTAACCAATGTGGTAATTTTTCACCATTTGAACCATTTAATTCTGCATTCATTAATCTTTGTTTCTCTAAGGGATCATAGACATAATCTGCAGCTTTCCCACTAACGAAATCTTGAAATGATGGTCCAACATTAACTGCGTCTCTAAATTCAGTCATTCTTCTTCTACTTCCCGTAGCTTTAGATTTTGTTGTTGTGACATATTTTATAGATGTTGTAGAGATTAGTCGTTTAGTAATATTATTCCCAGATTGTTTAATCATTCTTGCTATTGTGTGATTGGTTTTATCTCCTTCTTCCTTGAGGTATGCAGCGACAGTGGCAAATGAATTCAATAAATAGATTATTCTTTACTCGACTATTTATATAAGATATCTGAAGTTGAAACTGTTGTGTGGGGCTATCAACATCACCACGATCACAATCACAACTCCCCTCTAATCTTCTTTATCGCTAACTGGCCAATGACAAAGAAAAAGATAACGGTGAAATTTTCTGTTGCTGCTGCAATAGTTGACTCTGTTACAGGCGCGCCGCTTCGAATCCCGGCGGGTGCACAAAAAGATGAAAAAGAAGACCCCGTTTCGATCCGAATGGTGTACGGAAGGGGCGGTGTAGTGCGGTGCCTGGATGTGTTCAATTAGGTATTCCATTCTTGTTACAGGAACCAGATGGTATATGAAAAAGAATGTATTGATCAGAAGTGGGTGTGTCTGTCATAATTGTAATGACAGTTCGACCAAATACCACTATAACTAAGTGTATTAAGTACTGTCAAGATGTACCCTGGGAACGGCAATTATTCGTATAATAATAACAATAACAATGGGGGCTATAGCAGACCAATGATGGCACCTCCATCTACAAACAGTAACAACTATAATAAGTATAATAATTATAACAGACCTCCTGGTCCTCCTCCTGGCTCAAATTATAATAACCGTGGTAGCAGCGATGACAATTATCAAAGTCAATATAACGGTTACCAGAGACCATCAGGTGCACCACCACAAAATTTGAATAATCCAAGTTACTCAGGTGCACCTTCCAATTATTCTCAACCTACAAATTTCCAAGCTCCTCCGAGTCAACCACAATCGTTTAATGGTGATTTTACCAATGAACAATATCAATATTCTCAATGTACAGGTAAGCGTAAGGCTTTAATCATTGGTATCAATTATATCGGTACACAGAATCAATTACGTGGTTGTATTAATGATGCTCATAATATCTTCAATTTTTTAACACAATATCACGGTTACTCTCCAGATGATATCGTTATTTTGACCGATGATCAAACCGATTTGGTTCGTGTACCAACTCGTGCAAATATGATTAGAGCAATGCAATGGCTGGTTAAGGATGCTCAACCTAACGATTCGTTATTCTTCCATTACTCCGGACATGGTGGACAAACGGAGGATCTGGATGGGGATGAAGAAAGTGGGTATGATTCAACTGTTTATCCTGTAGATTTCCAATCTACTAGTCATATCATCGATGATGAAATGCATGATATCATGGTTAAACCTTTGTTACCTGGTGTTAGATTGACTGCATTGTTTGACTCCTGTCATTCTGGTACTGCCCTAGATTTACCATATGTTTACTCTACCAAAGGTGTTGTCAAGGAACCAAATATGTGGAAGGATGTAGGTGGTGACGGTTTACAAGCTGCAATGGCTTATGCAACTGGGAATAGAATGGCTTTAGTAAGTTCATTGGGTTCAATGTTTAATACTGTTAGGAAAGGTATGGGTAATAATGTCGATAGGGAAAGAGTAAGACAGATTAAATTCTCTGCCGCTGATGTTGTGATGTTTTCAGGTTCTAAGGATAATCAAACCTCGGCAGATGCCATTGAAGATGGTCAAAATACAGGTGCAATGTCTTATGCTTTCATTAAATGTTTATCTTTACAACCTTTACAATCTTATTTGTCATTGTTACAAAATATGAGACAAGAATTAAGTGGGAAATATACTCAAAAACCGCAATTATCTGCATCACATCCAATGGATGTTAATTTACAATTCATTATGTAAAGATAATAAATATGTACATAACGTTTTCGTATTTTTTTTTTTATCAATAGAAAAGAAGTAGTTTTATATACTTAACTTCTCCATGTACAATTGTATCTACGACTAGTGAGTCATTTGGTGAAATGATTTCATTTACTTGTATGTATTTATTTATTTAGTATTGGGTTTATTAAGTGATTTGTATAAAAAAAAATATTCTAGTCTAATTGTTATGACATAACAGTTAGACTAATGACAATGGTTAAGAGAATGGGCGATTAGGGCGTTTACTGTATACAACTGATTTAATTTTCAGTAGTTTCAGCAGCAGCTTCTTGTTCCTTAGCTCTCTTAGCTTCTAGTTCTTGCTTAATTTGTTCTTCTTTATCATCATAAGCCTTCTTAACTTGAACAATTTCGTTTTCAACAGTTTCGATGTTAATCTTGGTTTGTTCATCTTGTCTACCTAAGAAATCTTCATGTTTAGCCTTTAGTTCATCAATACTCTTGCTAACATCGTCGGCACTGATTGGAACAGTGACATCTAATTCAGCTAAAGTAGCAATTAAAGTTGGTTCCAAGGAGAATTTACCATCAACCTTAGTGAACGCACCTTGTTCAGCAACCTTTTCTTGCTTGTGTTGCTTCTTCTTGTGTTTCTTAGATTTAGATGGGGCGGTGTTCAAATAACCAACTTCTTGAACCTTTTCAACTCTAACTAAATCATTATTTTCAACTTTAATAACAGCTTGATGGGTATCTAATGCACTATTACTTTTGTTATCAACATCGGATGAAATAGTTCTCTTTGGCTTTTCATAAGTTGGATCTAATACTAATAAAGCGTTTTCAATGGCTTCAATTTCATAAGTGAAAGCTGGTACCTTAACATGATTTAATTTTTCTTGTAACTTACCAATCTTACCATCTTTTTCTTCGATTAATTTAGATAATAATTCATCTTCTTCGCGTCTTTGACGTTCTTTCTCTAGCTTAGATCTGAAGGCTTTGAATTCATTATCAAAATCAGTTCTAATTTGTCTAATTTGAGCATAAATTTCATCACGCTTCTTATATAAAGCGGAACGTTTGTTGAAAAGAACTTGTCTCTTATCATATACGGATTGAGAAGAGGAATGCATTTCATCCAACTTCTTTTGATTGGTTTCAAAAGTGTTGGATAATTCCTTGGAATTCAAAGAAGTTAATTCTTCTTTCAATTCAGCAATCTTGGCCTTATCATTTTCTAAGGATTTCTTGATTGGATCAACTAAAGAAATATCCTTCATTAGCTTATTTAAGGATTGAATTTCTTTAACCATCATCTTTTCTTGAACGATAGATAATTCACCAGTACCGATCTTTTCATCTAATTCATTAATTCTTAATTTAGCTTCAGCAAGAGTATTGTATTTATTCTTCTTACCAATCTTTTCAGCAATTTCATTATTCTTTCTTCTGATTTGAGCATCCAATTGTTTGATGTTGTCATGGATAGCATTTCTACGATGTTTCAAATCAGCTTGAGTCTTGATAATTTCTTTATTTTGATCTTGTAAAGTCTTTCTTGCGTTAGAGGTCTTATCATTGACTTGGAATTGATCAATTTGTTTTCTCAATAAAGAGACATCTTGATCGACTTTCTTCAATTGAACATTTAAAGTGTCTAATTTCTTATCTCTAACGGAGACATCTGGACGCTTAAATTTATGTTGATTCTTGTTATTAGCAGAAGCGTTGTTGTTGTTGTTGTTGTTAGTGGACATGACTTCAGAGTTATTTTGATTTGATCTGGGAATATATACGAAGAGACAACTAAACCCAAAATTTGAACAAAGTAATATATAAATATATAAGTTTGAAGAAGAACTCTTAATTATATAATAAGAACAATTTTACAAAGGTTAGAAATTGGTTACAACACGATAAGTTGCCTCTGTGTCCCCCAGACTTGATCGATACTGTCAGAGTGTCCACTTCTTCGTTGTTGAAAGTGAAAAATTCCAATTGAACAACAACGACGAACAAACGATAAATTTGAAATATTTCGCGTGCGTCTGTTACTCTGTGTGTGTCGACCGTTGTGTGCGATCAATGCGCGACGTGTCATAATAAAATGATAGAGAAAAAGCCCTAACTTGTTGGTTGTTATTGATTATGTGAGTGAGTTATGCGTTTGTATGTACAGGATGCAAGCCCTTGGTATATGTAAATATATATATATATATATGTATCTATGGATGATTGGTAAATAGTAAAATGTGCTTATGATTCACCCAGGGGAAGGATGAGGTGACAATCAGGGACTGTTGTTCATGGGCAAGGCAGTAAATGGTTGATTAGGATTGCTGATGCAACACTGACGTTCAAGGAATCTACTGTTTGAATGTCCTGTTGTGGTCCATTATATGGGATCTCTACAAAATAGTCACTAACTTGACGTAATGAGGACCGAACACCTTTACCCTCATTACCCATGACTAGCATCACAGGTGTCTGTTGAGCCATACCGTTTAGATCATGGATATCTAAAGTCTTATCTCTGACGAATTGAGTCACGGGTTCGTTATCTGTCCCACTTGTACAATGACTTGTAATAAAAGTCCAATTACCATTTGTTTCAAGTTGAGATTTTTGGAAAAAACTTAATGGTTCATCTACATGGAAAATTGGTAAAAATTCCATTGAACCACTACTTGCTTT
Organism: Maudiozyma bulderi; assembly: GCA_031590215.1. NCBI lineage: Eukaryota > Fungi > Ascomycota > Saccharomycetes > Saccharomycetales > Saccharomycetaceae > Maudiozyma > Maudiozyma bulderi. Next base: position 450,416 of record CP134442.1, on the reverse strand, counting down.
AGATACTACTGGTGTTAACGATGGGGAATTTTTTTTTGTCATAACAATGAAATCTACCCCTAAGAAATAAGCACTTCTAATAATTGCACCAATATTATGAGGATCCATAATTTCATCAAGGAATAAACCTACGGGGAACAATTTCCCTTGATTTTGTTTAATTGTAAATGAAACATTTTGAGTGATATCATTTTTAATATCATCAGCAAATATTGCTGAATCATTTGTAACGTTGATACTAAATTGTGCTGATTCATTATCCTGTATGGTTCCCAAATGATTAATCTCAACGATATCCAATGGTTTGGTCTCTAATATGATATTGTTATGAAGATTAAATCTACTTAATTGATTCAATTCTTGTTTGTTACTTTCTTGCAAAGGAATCTTTGTCTTATCATTTAGTCCCAGCGATTTCAATTTTTCAATGATAAATTGATGAGTATCTTGTCCATAGTAATATATTTTATTTAATGTATCCCTTCTTCTTTCATTATTTAATGCAGCAATGACACTGTTGGTACCATAAATATATTCTAATAATGGATTAGGTTGTAATTTCCCCCAAGAATCCTTTCTATTAGGAACTCTGGCGAAGCTTTGAAGATGTTCCTTACGATTTAATTTTTGATCTTGTTTAATTTGTTTCAATTTATTTACATGTGCAATTTTTTTACCATATTTATCCTCCTTAGGTTGTAATTTCTGTCTTGAATGAATATGAGCAAATTTGGATTTAAAATATTTCTCCTTTTCAAATTTGGTATCTGTAAAATCGTTGTTCCCTTTTGTTTTGTTCCATACCTTTTTAGGTTTCTCTACATTTAAATATTTATCAAAGGATGTCCTTTTGTATTGTTTCAATAATGGTATTGATCCATTTGTACTAAACGTTCTTTTCCACATTCGAGAGATGTAATGTAGATACTGGACTTTACTTTTCTCTGTATTTATGGGCGGTACTTAACCTTACGGGACTGACACTTCACTTTATATTGCTTGTCTGTAGTTCCAGGATGTGTCCTCAGTTTCATGACAGTTATGAATCCGATAGAGTTGAAATTTCCAGGACACAATGCTGCGATTTTACAGAAGCGATTTCTCGAAGAATGGCATATAAAGGGTGATGACATACAAGATACCAAAAGAGCAAGAGTGCACAAAGGCTACGCGAAGTTATGACACGATACTCGATATATATATATAGTTGATATACTCAATACTGGGAGAGGGGTTACAAATACATGTATTGCTGATTCCATCCAAGATCTATTCGTAATATTAAGTACTGGGAAATGCAAGGACTGCGACATGCCCATCGCTTTACCAAATATATAAACATCATTAATAAATAACGACACCCTTATATAGTAAGACAGACAGTTATAGAACATGTCCATCATCATCAACTCTGTATTCTATTAAACGTATAATAATTAATAATTAATTAATTACTTATTCCGAAGAAGTCAAAACATGAAGACCAAGAGAGAGAGAGAGAAAAAAAAACCCGCAGAGGGCAACAATATCCGATAATCGCTCTGTGTTCCGCGGATATTTCACAGTGGAACCAGAACCCGAATTTCATCTGTGTTTCTCCGAGGAATTGTTTGCAATTGTCGTTCCCTTCCAAATTATTATGACTAACTTGAACAAGATTTCATTGAAACGTTACATTACATTATTATATAAGGAGACACCCTGTCAGGGATAGTCCAGAGAGTGTAGGTGTGTGTCCTGTAGGTCACCTAATACAAGCCACTGACAAGAAGGATACAAATATGAGCAGAGTAGCACAAGTTAAAAGAATCACTAACGAAACCAAGATCAACGTATCCATTTCATTGAATGGTGGTCCAATTCAAAGGATTCAACCAAGTTTACTACAAGGTAAATCCGATGGCAATGATGATGTAGCTAGTCAATCTACTAGTTCTCAAATCATTGATATCCATACAGGTGTTGGGTTCCTGGATCACATGATCCACGCGTTGGCAAAACATGCTGGTTGGTCTCTGATCCTTGAATGTATCGGTGATTTGCATATCGATGACCATCACACAACAGAAGATTGTGGGATTGCATTGGGGCAAGCGTTCAAGGAGGCCTTAGGTGAAGTACGTGGTATTCGTAGATTCGGTAATGGTTTCGCACCATTAGATGAAGCATTATCAAGAGCAGTCATAGATATTTCAAATAGACCTTATGCAGTAATAGATTTGGGTTTGAAAAGAGAAAAAATCGGTGATTTATCCTGTGAAATGATTCCACATTTCTTAGAAAGTTTCTCAGATTCGGCTAGAGTCACTTTACATGTCGATTGTCTACGTGGTAATAACGATCATCACAGATCTGAGTCCGCATTCAAAGCATTAGCTGTTGCAATCAGAGAAGCAATCTCATCTAATGGTACCAACGATATCCCATCAACTAAAGGTGTATTGATGTAATTGTAATTGTAATTGTATAGGATACATAACGTATATAACGATGACTGCCGTGTGCAGTGACACGAAATTCTGCTTCCTTTTTTGCTCTTTTTTGTTTCTGCGCTGAGTTCTTTGATTCTTGCAGCCCAGCGGAACAAAAATTTTCTGGCACGACGAACCAAAGACAAAATAATAATTTTTCACTTTTTTTTTTTCTCTTTCTCTCTCTCTTTTCAAGACTTCCTTCATTGGGAATAATTAACAAATTATGGAGTTGATGACCACCCAGAAGTTATACCACTTGGTTACTAAGACAATAAGTAGTATATAGATATATACAGAAGGGGTAACTTTATATTATATTATATTATACTATTTAAAAACAGTTCTTATTAAAAGTTTCCTTTTTTCTCTCAATACACAACAGACTAATATTATTCTCCATTTATTATGGCTGATTTATCTGAACAAGTTCAAAATTTATCTATTGATGAACATGATGACAAGAACGGTTATGTTCCACCTCATTTAAGAAATTCAGGTGGTAACAGACCTCAAAGATCCTTCGATAACGAAGGTGGTAATGGCTATAGTGGCCGTGGTAACCGCGGTGGCAACAATAGCTTCTTCGGTAACAATAACAGACGTGATGGCGGTAACAGTTTCTTCGGTAACAATAACAGACGTGGTGGTTTCGGTAATAACAATAACAGAAATGGACCAGGTGGCCAAAGAGGTGGTAATTTCGGTAGATGGGTCGATGGTAAACACGTCCCAGGTAAGAAGAATGAAAGAGTCGAATTAGATTTATTCGGTGCTCCAGATGATCCAGGTTTCCAATCCTCAGGTATTAATTTCGATCATTATGATGATATCCCTGTTGAAGCCTCTGGTGAGAACGTCCCAGAACCAATCACTGAATTCACTTCTCCTCCATTAGATGAATTATTGTTTGAAAACGTTCAATTAGCTCGTTTCACTAAACCAACTCCTGTTCAAAAATATTCTATCCCAATTATCGCAGAAGGTAGAGATTTAATGGCTTGCGCTCAAACTGGTTCAGGTAAGACCGGTGGTTTCCTTTTTCCTGTCTTATCCGAATCCTTCAAGAATGGTCCATCTCCAGTTACTAACAACGGCGGTTACTCTTATCAAAGAAAAGCTTATCCAACTGCCGTTATCATGGCTCCAACTAGAGAATTAGCTACTCAAATCTTCGATGAAGCTAAGAAGTTCTGTTACAGATCATGGGTTAGACCTTGTGTCGTTTACGGTGGTTCTCCAATCGGTAACCAAATGAGACAAATGGACCAAGGTTGTGATTTATTAGTCGCTACTCCAGGTCGTTTGAACGATTTATTAGAACGTGGTAAAATCTCTTTATCTAACGTCAAATATTTAGTCCTTGATGAAGCTGATAGAATGTTAGATATGGGTTTCGAACCACAAATCAGACACATTGTCGAAGATTGTGACATGACTCCAGTCGGTGAAAGACAAACTCTGATGTTCTCTGCTACTTTCCCAGATGATATCCAACATTTAGCTCGTGATTTCTTATCCGATTATATCTTCTTATCCGTTGGTAGAGTCGGTTCCACTTCTGAAAACATTACTCAAAAAATCATGTACGTTGATGACATGGACAAGAAATCCGCTTTATTAGATATCTTATCTGCTCAAAATGATGGTTTAACTTTAATCTTCGTTGAAACCAAGAGAGAAGCTGATAATTTAACCGATTTCTTAATCATGCAAAACTTCAGTGCTACTGCTATTCACGGTGATCGTACTCAACAAGAAAGAGAACGTGCTTTAGCTGCTTTCAGATCCGGTAGAGCTAACTTATTAGTTGCTACCGCTGTCGCTGCAAGAGGTTTAGATATTCCAAACGTTACCCAAGTTATTAACTACGATTTACCAACCGATATCGATGATTACGTCCATAGAATTGGTAGAACTGGTCGTGCTGGTAACACTGGTACCGCTATTGCTTTCTTTAACAGAAACAACTCTAACGTCGCTAAGGGTTTATTCGAAATCTTAACTGAAGCTAACCAAGAAGTTCCACAATTCTTGTCTGATGCTGTCAGAGACTCTGGTAGAAGTAGATCTAACAGAGGTTTCGGCTCTCGTAGCAACAGTAGCAGAGATTACCGTAAACAAGGTAACGGTAGTTTCGGTGCCAAGGGTAGAGATAACTCTTGGGGTGGTTCCAGAGGTGGTTCTGGTAACTCTGGTAACTCTGGTTGGGGTAATTCTGGTAACTCTGGTAACTCTGGCTGGGGTAATTCTGGTAGCTCCGGTAGATCTAACAACAGTGGTTGGGGTAACTCAGGCAGCTCTGGTAACAATCAATCCTGGTGGTAATCGTATTAGATATTATTAGAAATAGCTTATAATATTCTTTTGAATACTTTTTTTTTCCTATCTCCTTATTGCTGAGGAAATTCCGAATTTGTATCAAGATAATGTAATGTTCTCGTTACGTTTTAATGTTCATATCAATTAGTTATATTTGATATTTTAATTGAATACATTGCAATCTAATATTTTTTTCACCATTTTCTCATTTTCTTTTATTATTTTTATCGCTTTTACACCTCTCCTGTTTTGTCGTTGTTTAGTAAAACAAGACCAGTATCCATTTGCACTGTTCAATACTTGTGGAACTTTTTTCTCATTTTCTTTTTCCTGTATATCCACTTTTTTTATTATTTTAGGTTAATAAAACCATTATAGAAATTTCTAGAATTGTTATGAAGAACAATACAAGAATAATCAAGATTTATTCGCATAGAAAACAAATTAAACGAAGACAACTAAAAAAAAAAATAAAATAAAAAAAATGTTTTGATTAATAAATCTCACATTTTTTTTAGTCTTTATTTATCGCAAATACTAATGAAACTTAATTCCAATAAAGATACATAACGTAATTATGTCTCTTTTTTTAAACTATAATATTCAAAACAAGTCTAGCATACTTAATTTTTATTAGTCTTAAAATCTAGTTTTCTTTTTAGGGTTAAAAAGGTTGAAGAGACTTTCAATTTTAAAAGTTTCTTTAATTTATGGTGCATTTATATTTATTGTATACTAAACTATTATTACTATATTTGTTATTTTTTTAAAAAAATATATATATATATTACTATCAATATTTAATATGTAGTTACTTAGTTAACAGATTGGATCTTATATTTTTTAGTCACTTGTATATTCTTGACATCCCATCGACATTATTGTTAATTGATGTCTTTTTAAAATTATGATAATCCTTCAAATGTCATAAATTAGTCTTTTTTGGTATTGCCGTGGAGAAGTATGGGGTATAATATTTCTTTAAGTTCTAGCCACTACTTAAACAAATTTTCCAATATTATCTCTCATTAAGATTAAGTATTCAAATTTATCAGATTTATTATTCGTATTAGTTCAATTTTTAGTAGTAACTTGTTATTACAAATTCAAAAAAGTTTTTATATTTTTGAAGAATAAATTAAATTTTACAGTTTGGTAGTTGTCCAAACAATAAAAACAAGCGATACTCATTTAGAAAAAAGAAACGAAAATAACTTAGGCATACCATATGATATTTATTTATCTATATACTGAGATGCTATGCGGATAATAGTTGAATGAATTATGAATTTTTATTTACAAAGGCCACACATAACATTACGATAATAGTATGTCACCTAGAGATCACAGGAATTATCATGAAGAATATGTAAAGCCACAATTTTAATTCAAATGCTAATTATATCTATTTACAAAAGTTTACCATTTGTAATACCAATATATGTTGTGATTTTCCTCTGCTTTGGTATCAAGTAGTTTTATTACATCAGTATCTCTATGTCTACGGGCTGACAAATCATGACCGGTTCTTTCCAAGTACATTTCTTTCATCTTATTCAATACATCGCTCTCATCATGATCCATTGGATACACAGAACTGATTATTGGTCTATTCCTTGGACAACTTGGTATTTTGCCCTTTGAATCTATAAATTGTCGGTAATTAGTAATAATCGTCTTTTCAAGCGGTTCTCTAATACAAATATCTATCCCTTTAGGTAACCATATTTCATAAAGTCCTTTAAAATTATAGGAACCAGTTGACCTCAATAAGAAATAACCAATGTCTTTCATCACGACTTCAATACTGCCTTGGAACGGAGGAAGTATGTGTCTTACAAATCTGGATTTATCACATGCCGTATCTGTTAATCCACAGAAATTCTTCAAAGGATGTGTTGAATATGGTTGATTACATTCACGGAATACCTCTAAAGCCCTATCTATTGATTTGAATTCACTATGCTGTCCTGGAATATAACTTACAACTTGGTTAATTGTGCCCTTTGGGGGGACTAAGAAAAATATACCACCTACGGTATAACAATAACCGTTTTCAGTGCCCTTAATACTTACATAATGTTTCTTTTTAATTTTCTTACTATCAAATAATTCGGTCTTCCTTATTTGTTGTAACCAATCCTTGGCTATAACATTTTCTAAAGAGGTTGCATGAGTGTCATTTGTATAACCAGGTAAATCAAACACAATCTTTTCATTGATATTAAATGCTTGTAAAGTCCTTGTCATATTTGGAACATGATATACACCTGCACTGTTATTCTTTATATGTTGTTTCATATCTGTTACTTCATATTTATTATTGGGAACCATATTTCCCTTTTTGTCGAAAAACATTCTTCTTCCAACATATTTCTTTATCAATGCATTGATCAATGATGATTTACCAGCATTAGCATCCCCCATTAGATATGTCCTAGATTTTAATAGAGAGTAGAGTGTATCGAGGTTCCATGATTTCACAGATGAAACTGCAAGGCCCTTATTTGTTACAATATCAAGGTGATATTTGAGGAAACCTTTTAGAAATGATGGCACCTCTTTTTGCAAAATCGATTTTGTTCCGATTACCTGGTCTGCTTTAGTCAATACTAAATCTACGTTGTATCTCTTATCATGAAGTAAATCGCTATTTAAGCCCAATGGAAACTCCGGTAGTGATACTAGATGCATTATGTTACCTTGTTCCGGAACGTTACGAATTATTTCATTATATGTAAATTTACCAAAATCTTCAACATTATATTTATTTTGATGTAGTGCATCATTACACCTTTTACAAATAGGAGGAGATTCCACTTTCCTTTCTTTATCTGTTTCATGATTTGCCGTTAATCTCTGAATATCCTGACTGAACATCGCATATTTTATTTGGTTGATATCTGGCTTTTTTAAGTCACTATTCTCCACCCGTTTTGTAAAGTAACCTTTCTTATGAGCATTCGTACTTTGCAACTCTACACCACATGAGTTACAGTTTATGAACCTTTTGAACAGAGATGCGAACCTTAACGGGTTACAATTCGGTGCTGTTCCGACTAACATCACTTTGCAATTAACAACTTCTTGCTAAATTATTTCACCTGAGATTTCACTTATAGTAAATTCACTAGCTGTTATCTCCACTGTTGTTACACTGAAATATATAGCTGTTTCTTGAAGTTTGTGGTTCTTATTAAAGTATCAATATATAAATTCTAAAACTCAGCCCTAACTCGATAAACCCTAATGAAAATCACTACGGACGAGTTGAAAATTTTCAATGTGAAAAATTTCGAAAATTGAAAGTTTTTCATTTTTTTTTTTTCATAACAATTTTGAGATGAGATGAGATGAGCTTCGTCTCTCTCGCACTAATGCTTAGTGGATTCATGATATTCTATATACTTTACATATCAAAAGTGTACAAAAATTATATCAATCATTACATTAAGTAGGTCTTATTTTGTTTTATAATTGGTATATAAAATCGACAACAAATCAAGAACGCAGAATCAAAATGGGTAGAACATCTAAGGCCACTAAGAAGTTCCAGACTAAACATCTGAAGCACACTTTAGATCACAGAAAGAAAGAAAAACAACACAAGCAAAAGATCCATGGTCGTCGTGGTAATAAATCTGAGGAAGAAAAAAGTAGAAATGCTTTGACTAGAGAAGAACAAAAATTGAAGAAATCTGCCAAGGAAGAAGTTTTCAAGGACATGTCCGTTGAAGAATATTTCGACAAAGGTATCGAGATTCCAAAAGAAAGTAAAAAGTCCAAAGCAGCAAAAAAAGAGAAAGAAGTTGAAGACGAAGACTCCTCTTCAGAAGAAGAAGATATGGCCACATCCATGGCTACATTATCTAAAAATGATCCAGAATTCTACAAATATCTTCAAGATAATGACAAAGGCTTATTAGATTTCGGTGCTTCTAACCCATTAGATGCTATCAATGATAATGAGGAAGACGGTGAAGATGATATTGAAAATGAAGGTAAAGAAGCTGAAACTGAAGTTGTCCAAAAGACTGAATTAACTGTTGCCTTAGTCAGACAATGGAAGAAAAATCTACGTGAAAAGCCATCCTTGAAACTACTGAGGAATGTAGCTGTTGCATTCAAGGGTGCCGTAAACATGAACAATGATGAACATCTAGAAGAATACAAATACACAATCTCTGAAGAAAAAGCTTTCCAAGAATTAATGTTTGTTGCGTTAAAAGATTTCCCATCTGCCGTTCAAAAGATGGTTCCATACAAAATTGTTAAGGAAGCAAGAACACTACCATCCAATAAAAACGTTTCCAAGATTTCTTCAATTATCAAATCACACTGTGCTTCTTTATTAGTTTTATTAAACGACATCACTAATACTGAAACTGCCGCAATGGTCTTACATTCTGTCAACCAATTATTGCCATACATCATCTCTTATAGAAGAATATTAAAGGAAATGATTAAAAGCATCGTCGAAGTATGGGCTACCAGTAGAGATGTTGAAACACAAATTGCTACCTTTGCGTTCTTACACAACGCATCTAAGGAATTTAAGAAGGCCATGTTAGAAACTGTTTTAAAGTCCACATACTCTACTTTTGTTAAGAACAGTCGTAAAACTAATATTCGTACAATGCCCTTGATTAACTTCCAAAAGAATTCTGCTGCAGAATTGTTTGCTATCGACGAAATGTTAAGTTATCAAGTCGGTTTTGAATTTGTCAGACAGCTAGCCATTCACTTAAGAAATACTATTAATGCGACCACTAAGAAAACAAGCAAAGGTGACTCGGCTGAAGCATATAAGATTGTTTACAACTGGCAATTCTGTCATTCTCTAGATTTCTGGTCTCGTGTCTTATCCTTCTCATGTAATCCAGAAAAGGAACAAGGTCACAGTTCCCCTCTAAGAGAAATGATTTTCCCATTAGTTCAAGTCACTATTGGTGTTACTAGACTGATTCCAACAGCTCAATTTTTCCCATTAAGATTCTACTTAATTAGATCTTTAATCAGATTATCTCAAAACACCGGTGTCTACATTCCGGTGTTCCCATTATTATCTGAAATCTTAAATTCTACTGCATTCACAAAGGTTCCAAAGAAGAAAGAAAATCTTGAAGCTTTCGATTTCGATCACAACATCAAATGTACACAAGCATACTTAGGTACAAGAGTCTATCAAGAAGGGTTAGCTGGTCAATTTGTTGATTTATTAGGTGAATTTTTCACCCTATATTGTAAGAGTGTATCATTCCCAGAATTAGTTACCCCAGCTGTTATTATTTTACGTCGTTATATCAAGAATTCCAGAAATGTGAAGTTTAATAAGCAATTATCCAATGTTGTTGATAAATTGCAACAAAACTCTAAGTTCATCGAGGAAAAGAGATCTGAAATTGATTTCAGTCCAAATAATAAGACCGAAGTAAATAGATTCCTAAATGAAATTACATGGGAAAAGACCCCATTAGGTGCATATGTTGTAGTTCAACGTGAAGTCAGAGACGAAAAGGCCAAATTATTGAGAGAATCTGTGGAGGAAGATGACAGAGAAAAGGAAAACTTCAAGAAGAGAGAAGACGAATTGTTATCTGAAGATGAAGATGAGGAAGAAGATGTTGAAATGTCCGACTAAAGAATTATGTAACTATTATTCGTGCATCCTAAATAAACATTACATTTGTAAATTATATCATATAAGAGAAAAAAAAACATTACCTATTTCAACGTTAGATAAGGACATGTAACGGCAATATATTATAAATACCTATTGTTTTTGAAATTTTTTTATATACAATATAAATGATGAAATAAAAATAAATATACCAATGAAACCCTGAAACAATCAATAAAATATATATTTATCGAATTGCTTATTCTTGGAAAATATCGTCCAATTTTAATCTTGGTGCAATGTTCATAGATAGTAATTCTTGGAACAATAATTTAGCTGCGTATGGAATGGTCATCTTAATGACATTCTCTGCACTTTTACAGGTGGTACACCAACCACTGTAACCCATTAAACCACAAGAGTTACACACATCTACTTCAAAAGCATCTGAACTGATCATTAATCTTTCCAATAATAGTTGAGAAGCACCATACGCGATAACACAATCTCTTTCCATTTCACCTAATCTCAGCCCACCATCTCTAGATCTACCTTCTGTGGGTTGACGAGTTAAAACAGCCCTTGGACCTCTGGCTCTTGCGTGCATTTTATCTAAGACCATATGCTTTAACTTTTGATAATAAATAGGACCAAAGAAAATGTAAGCTTGTAAACATTCACCAGTAATACCGGAATACAACATATCCTTACCAGAATAGTTGAAACCTTGGTCAACAAGGATCTTGGACATATCTTCTAGTTTAGAACCACCAAAACATGTACCGTATTCTAATGAACCGTTCAAGACACCCGCTTTACCAGAGATCAATTCAATCATCTTACCGACAGTCATACGAGATGGGAAACCATGAGGATTCATAATAATATCAGGTGATATACCTTGATCGTTGAAAGGTAAATCCTCTTGCTTAACAATGATACCACAAACACCCTTTTGACCATGTCTGGATGAGAACTTGTCACCAAGCTCCGGTCTTCTGTTTTGTCTTAACAAAACTTTAATCAAAGCTTGATCATTATCTGAGACAGACATCATTACTTGATCAATATGAGATGCCTCCGGAGCTCTATAAACAACTGGTGTTTCCTTAAACTGGGATGTGGCATCACCAGAAAATGGTTCAGTAGAATTTAATGGAATGGATTTATTAATATATATTTGACCACTTTCAACCTTCATACCAACTTCACCTAAACCATCAGGACCCAAAGATTTGTGTTGCCATATTGGTTCACCATTCTCATCAACACGCATACCACCAATGATATCCTGTGTGTGATTTGGATATCTTTTCAATATTGTTGTTGTCTTTCTCCTGGTTTCACATCTACCAAAACCTCTATCAATGGAAGCTTTGTTTAGAACCAAGGCATCCTCAATATCATAACCAGAGTAGGACATAACAGCAACTGTAGCATTCTGCCCAGCCGGAAGCTTATCGTAATCGATTAGCTCAATAGTCTTTGTTTTCACCATCGGTTGTTGTGGATAGATCATTAAATATAACAATGTATCAATTCTCTTGAACTGGTTGTAGGCAATAGCCCCAATGGCTTGCTTACCCATCGCACATTGATAGGTGTTACGAGGTGATTGATTATGATGTGGATATGGAATCAAACCAGCAACCGCACCCAATACTGTAAATGGTTCAATTTCTAAATGCGTAGAGGCCGGTGATATATCCTTCTCGTATAATGCAATAAAAGAATCATTCTCTTCGTTAACATCCAGGTATTCAACTAGGCCGAGTTTTAAGAAATCATCAAAAACTAACTCACCATTCATTAAATCTGCTAAATGTTGCGCAGTTACACGAGATTTACCACCACTAACAATGATCAATGGTCTACAAATTCTACCACCATCAGTAGCAATTTGAACAGCTTTTTGGTGTGTATTGATATGGATAGAAATGAACTCCGATACTTTCCCACTTCTTCTCAAATTTCTAAACTGGGTGACAAATTTGTTTGCAAATCTTGTAATACCTATCAATGTACCATTCAAATAAATACCATAATTTAGATGAAGGGAGGCACTGTCGATCATTGAAATATCTTCAACACCAATAATATAGCACAACTTTTTAATAGGTTCTTCATCATAATCTGTTGTGATATGTGTCATCAATGCTAGGTTCTTAACTAAACCACAGGCTTCACCTTCTGGAGTATCAGCAGTACACAACATACCAAATTGAGAAGGTTGTAAAGCTCTTGGGCCGGAGACTTTTCTTGACTTTTCAAATTGCGAGGATATTCTTGTCATCATACCTAACGCAGAAATATAAGATAATCTTGACAAAACATGAGTAACACCAGCTCTTTCCATCTTAAATCTCTTTAGAGACCAGTTACCAGTCGAGATAGCTCTGTTCAAACCACTTGTAATGTTGTTAGAATGAACATTAATCGACAATAGCGCATCGTATTCCATAGCTCTGTTTGGTTTCTTCAAAACCTTATCTATGCTAGCCTTGAAGTCACTGTTAAATTTCTTAAACAAATCTTCAAATAATAGAGAAATCAACTGACCAGCTAATTCTAAACGTTTATTACCAACGTAATCTCTATCGTCAACCATTTTTGGATTATGAATAGCCATGACTACTCTACGTGTCATCATTGCCATGTATAAGGCCTTTTCACGGAAATCTAGAGCTTCAACTGTTAAATGAGCTACAACAGTAGTAGCAATAGCTTCAATACCTTCTTGTAAGGTAGACAGTTTTTGTCTTCTCATAGTTTTAACCTTAGCACCAATATACTCTAGGGCTTGTTGCTGCGTATAAATATTCAATTTAGATGCTTCCTCTAAGTTAACAGCAAATATATCTTGATAACTACTGTCATTACCACATACTAATTGCATGATTTCTAATTCAGAGATAATACCACAAGCTTTCAAGACAACGACGATTGGAATTTCTTCTGCAATAGAATTATGCTTCAAATAAATCTTACCATTCTTGGTAATAACATACGTCTTGGATTTTCTCTCGTGAGTAGAGGAGGTTACAGAAGCCTGGACTATCTCCTTCTTTGGGTCTGCTTCAACAATGATACGATTTTTAGATAATTGTTCTTGAACTAAGATGACTTTTTCGGTACCATTCACAATAAAATAACCACCTGGATCTAATGGACATTCATTCAATTTAGCCATGGTCTTTTCATCTGCTTCATGAAGAATACATTTGTTGGATCTTAACATAATTGGCATTCTACCAATTTCGACGTCCTTATGCATAATAATGTTTCTACCTCTTGTATATTCAATATCAACATAGATCGGAGCAGAATATGTCATATCTCTTAATCTGCATTCATGTGGTGGAGTCAAATAATCTCTAACTGAGGAAGAAGACTTCTTACCGATTCTGATATCGACATATTTCAGGTAAAATTCTGGATCGACATCTGACAGGATCAATTGATTAGCCTGAATGATTTTCTTCAGATCGTCATCAACAAAGTAGTTGAAGGAGTCTAAATGTTGCTTGACTAAACCTTTCACCTTTAAGAATGCAGGTAATAGATTCCACTTATCTTCAGCGGTGTTGATTTCGTCTGTTAACTTCTTACCTTTGAAGACAGGTTTTAATAATTCATCAAAATTCTCATCCTTACCATGGGTATGTTCTACACCAGAAGCTGTCTTTCTCTTCTTTACCATTCCTTGCGACATTCCTACTGTTTAGTCCTTTAGCTTGGCTAATTACTTATGCAATATAAGATATTCAAGATTGTTAAAGACAAACAACGCTTTATGTTATAGATCATTCAAGTGATGATGTCTCTATGATTTATTGTTTAATTTCAGAAAATTTTTCATTTTTTTGCCTTACCTAATGATTTCTTACATAATAAAATTTCGATGCCCTCACGGCAAGATCAAATTCAATTTTAATTTCCACTTCCTGGAACTTTTCTGCTGTGGTGCATGGGTGTATGATATCAAAGAGCAAATAGGATAACTAGTTATAAGGGCGTCGATTACATTTAATGGATGCAACGTATATTTAAAAAATTGTTACCTAATTGAATTAGTATTACATAAACTGATACTATTTACTTATATAAAATTTGTCTGAGGTCTTCTTAGTGTTTACTCATATTCTTGTAGCTTCTCTTAAATACTAGAATAGAATCAATCTTTTGTAACGCTAACTCTAATAATTCTTTTCTCTTTTGTAGTTCAATATGTCTGGCAATCTTTGGATCTTCCTTTGCAAACATCTCTATTTGTTCATTGCTTAATGTGCCCAACTTTTTATCCAATTCGATAGGGAAATTATAAAAGAAATCACTTAATAATTCAACATTTAAGAATAATACAGCAGTTGCTGTCAGTTTTTCATTGACTGCATTCAAAAATACTTCAGGACAACGGTCTTTATCACTTGAGCTGTAGCATTTATTCTTTAACATTTTCAATCTGAAATTCAACACTTCGGATCTCTTTTTCAAGAATGCAGCTTCGGTACCTCTTTCCAATAGAATTTTTGACATCCCCAGTGTTTCCTTTTGGGAGGACCCATCATTCTCAAGATATGTCATTACACGATTCAGTTTTTTGGTACCTACCGAATTCTTAATAGTGTTAAATTGTTCATTGCACTGTGCCAACTCCTCCTTGACTAACTTAATTGAATGAGTTCTTGCAAGATCCCAATCACGATCCTCTAAATCAATTTCATATTTGAATGGTTTGATACAATTCTCAACTTGGTCTGCGGTTGAATAATATTTTGTGTTCAGCACATTAATTGCAGTATTGTTCACCAAATCCTTGATTAAATCATGATTTCTTAATTGAGTCTCGTCCAAAATATTTTGAAGTTCCCTCAAAATAGAATTTGTGACTAAAACTGTGGATAATCTACCAATACCGATCTTAGTCAGACTCGATGATGCCAATTCTAATTTCTTGTGCCAATATAGCATTTCAGTTTCGCTATTTAATTGGGTTGATAATTCAGGTAGATTATCATCCTTCCAGTATCGTTGTGCTAATATATCTAATACTTTCTGATCCAGATCTGCTTTTAAGATAGATTTTAATTCATTTCTAGTAAAATTCTCTTGGAATTCTTTGATAGATAACTTCAAGATATCAACATTATTCAATAGGTATGATTTTGGAGTAAGCTGTCTATCATTAAATTCAACTTTGAATAAATATGATGTATCGTCTAACTCCTGTTGAATAATGGTAGATGTAGGCTCCAAAGCGTTGGACATTGAAATTTCTAGAATATTAATTAATTTTTCACGTAACTTTTTTGTTGAAACTTCACAATTTGAAAACATTTTTCTATTTTCCATGAAATATTGTTTTTCGAACTGATATGAGTGAATCTGTTGTAACCCTAGCTGGGAAGTCGATTCAATGAATGAGTCATCTTGTGGATGTTGATTTTTCTTACCAAAAATTGTGCCAAGTGGGGACGCACCTGTTCTGTGGCCTGTAGTTGTATCCTCGAATAATTTATTTGCATTCAATTTGTTGAAACCGCCAGGAGCTTTGGTGATGACACCGACATAACCCATTTTTAGAGGATACTTCCTGTTATTCAGAATCTTACTCGCAGCATCCGGTGTTACTAAATCTAATTTGGTTATGACACCGATTGTTCTTAAACCAGCTGGATCTGCAGTCTTGGCTGCTCTCAGAGCAGAACTGTTAGCCAAATCTACATCTGCCGCCGATATAGCTAAAATTATATTTGGAAATTGTAGGTATTTTTCACATAATTGTTGAATTTTAGATTTTAGTTCCAATGGTTGATCTGCCGCTTCAATTTGGATATAACCTGGTAAATCCACTAACGATAAGTCTGGTACTCTGGCTGACTTGATGGTTAATTGAATTGGATCTTCAGATACTGCTTCTGAACTTGGAACGGCCATGTTAAGTTCCATTAGCAATTTCTTGACTTCATTGAAATCTTTGATATTGTATAATCTTTGGGATGGAAAATCTGCAGTAATTTCTTTGGCATTAGGTGTATTGACTAATGTTAATTCGATTGGTCTTCTTGTCACCATATTTGATCCCTTTGGTAAGAATTCTTTCCCAACAATAGACTCTAAAACAGAGGATTTACCTGATGATTGCGAACCTATAACAACAATAGAAGGCAATGTCAAATGAGCTGATGACGAATCAACTTTATTCAAAATTGATCTGATTTCTATCATTTGTTTAGTTAGATTTAGCATTTCATCTTGTGTTGTATCTTCCGTTTCAAGTTCGTCTTCTTCATCGTCGTCATCATCGTCATCAAACTTTCTCTTCTTATCCGTGTCATCATCTGATAATGCACCTAATACCGTAGCACCAGGTATAGATCCATCCGAATTACTATTATTGCTACCACCACTATTGTTATTCGACTGCTGTTGTGCAGTATTCGGATCAGGTAACCATTGATTTATCTTATCTTTCATTGAATTTGACAAATCCTGTAGTTGTCCAAACTTATCCATTGTATAATTTGTAGTTTGTTCGACTTTGTATGCAATATAACTACCAGTAGCAGCCATTGCACCACCTAAATAAGCTGGAGCTTTAATGATCTTACCTACCATCTTTGGAAATATCGACAACAGTCTTTTTGAACTTAGTATAGTCAATTTGTTTAACTGTCGCGTTGAATTCAGATGTATAAATTGGATAAATTGCGAGGGAAGTAATGGCATTATGAATGAGTGATAATGTAATCTGTTTCTTACCAATAAGCGTGACTGTGTTGAACCTCTGAGCAACACAGCTCTTGCGACTGTTTGCGTGGAACGAATCCCTACCCTTCCAGCTGCAGATTGTATCGGGAACATTGTGACGATGTGTATTTGATATATAATTATCACTAGATATTGCTCCTAGTTATTTACGTGAAGAAATTTCAACACACGTTTGTTTTTATCTAGGTAATAGTTTCTAATTAAAATATTTGATTGATGATACATAATAACGAAAATGTTTGTTTTGTTTCTGAATTTCTACTGTTCGCATAGAAATGATAGGGCAAGAATACCCGGAGCTAACAAAACGAGGGCATTAAAAGTTCATTGGACATACAAGATATAGTAGTAAGTTGTTATAATATTGATGAGAATAACAAAGGAAGATAACAACAACTTTATACTGACATGTATGTACTTTAATGGTAGGTGAAAAAACAATGTGATATATTATATATCCATCAAGAAAGAAAGATATATGGATAATGTTTGTGAAAATTTACGTAAGAGTGATATGCTGAACACAGCTGCAGTAGTGATCCATCACAAAATTTGAAAAACATAGTCCCGATTATTGATATGAATAAGAGTGAACTAACTAATTAGAATATGCCCTGTTAGAAGGCCTCTGCTGGATGATTAACAAATAAGGAAATTGCTGTAACTTTCTATCCGATAAAGGTGTCATTCATGTTACGAGATGACGTTATGGAGTTCTAAATTCTAGTACCTTTATTAAAAATAGATCATTATCCAACAGTTCTAGTATAAAATAATCCTATGATTTTACAAAGAATTAGGTTTAGATTCTATAACCATTGTACGTTTGAGAGACTTACCCGTAGTTAATTATATTCCATTTTACCAAATGTATCATTTTAGCAGTTTGATTGCATAAGGACGACATAATCAGAAGACTGACCTTTTTCGATTAGTTTTTGAAAAATCGATATTTAGACTCATTGAGTTGAAGATGTATGAACTCGCTATTAAGATTAAGATTAACTTTGTTATTCTAAACTTGTTTTGCATAAATATACAATTTTTCAAGTTACCGCAAATGAATTTGATGTAATTTTTAACGCGGCATGCGCAGGTAACTGATAACTTTTAACTACGAATATACTCTCTGGAATTGAAAAATGTTAGCAACCTAATCCCAAACGGTTTTTGAGGTTCATTTTTATGCATTGTTCAGAATTTATAAACCCAAGTAATCCTCGACAATTTAATAATTTTCACTAGATGTACACCCAAGATATTCAAATGTAGGCTTATATGATTTGCATCCAGTATCAACACACACAGTTACCTTTCCCTGATTTAATTAAATTTTAAATTTTAATATTTTAAAATTGCTTCTTATAATAACGATCGTATTCATAATCAAGAAAGAATATAACATTAGACATTGTTACAATCACTCTAATTATTATCAATTAATACTATTATATTTTGCAGTCGTAACAAACCAAAGTAATAAACCAGTGATAATTCTGACCAGTGGCGAGACCATTCAAACATATCAAAGAAGGGCAATTCTAGCAGTATCTATACAAATAAAACTAAAATGTCTCAATCATACGAAATGGAGACATTCAATATCGAACCCACACAACCAATAGTCCCTCAATATATAGAAGCTGAAGATCCGAATGGATTGAATTTAACAACTTTAAATGAAGAAATTCAACAAAAAGTGAATTTAGCCAGACAAGAAACCAAAAACCTTTACTCTCAAGTTGATAAAGTTAAGCAAAATCTCCGGGATGCTAATCTCTTCGAAATGGCAAACAATGTACAACAACTGAATAGTGGTACAATAAATTTAAGTCCAACTATAACGTTAAAAGGACATAATAATAAAATAGCAGATTTTAGGTGGAGTAAAGACTCTAATGCCATTTTAAGTGCAAGTCAGGACGGTTTCCTATTATTATGGGATAGTGCAACAGGTCTAAAGAAGAAAGCTGTACCGTTAGATTCGCAGTGGGTACTTTCATGTGCGATCTCCCCTAATGGAAAAGTAGTAGCAAGTGCGGGTCTTAATAACAATTGTACGATATACGGTATTTCAGGTGATTCAATGATACAACAAAATGTTCAAACAATATTTAAAGGGCATACGTGTTATATCTCGGATATTGATTTTCTAGATAATTCCAATGTGTTAACTTCAAGTGGTGACATGACATGTGCTTTATGGAACATTCCAAAAGCGAAACGAGTACGGGAGTTCACAGATCATTTAGGTGATGTTCTAAGTTTAGTGATATCGCCAGACGAAGGTAATAAAAATGTATTTAGTAGTTGTGGTTCAGATGGCTATGCTTACATTTGGGATATAAGAGAACCAGGTGCCACTCAGCATTTTTACGTAAGTGAATGTGATGTAAGTACTGTTCAATTTTTCAACGATGGCAACTCTGTTGTAACAGGTAGTGATGATGGTATAATAAATGTCTTTGATTTACGTTCCGATTGTCCAATTGCTTCATACTCATTACAAGAATCGTTGAATACAATTACCAATCAACCGACATATACAGCCAGTACAATTGAATATGGAAGAAGCCCAATGTCACCAAAATCAACAGTTATAAGTTCGAGTTTCTTGGATAACCAAGGTGTCACATCAATTGATTTCAGTTCTTCCGGTAGATTAATGTATGCTACATATACTGATCTCGGTTGTGTCGTATGGGATACCTTGAAAGCAAGTGTTGTAGGTAAGCTTGAAGGACACAGAGATAGAGTTACTAAAGTAAGATCCAGTCCTGATGGATTAGGAGTATGTACAGGTTCATGGGATACCACTTTAAGAATTTGGTCCCCTAAATGAAGTAATCTGTATACAACAACTGGCGACAATGATTGGAATTTAGACATTAGCAGAAATATAATAAAATCACCAAAAGCGTTATCGATTATTCCAGACTATCAGGAGAAAATGATTAGAATGAATACGAAGTCGCCATGAATTATTAATAATTGTCCCAAATTTTATTCGATAGGGAATAGAAAAGGATAGAAAAATGTGAGTATATATACATATGTAATGATATTTTCTTCAGAGGCTATTTAAAAAACTTCAATATAAAAGAATAACAGTAAATGCTATAGTTTCGTTATATAGCTTAAACGTATTAGAGCTATTTTAATTCTTTTGATTTTTTTGTTTCTTCCGCGATCTTTTATTCATACTTTCCTTTAGAAAAATTGAAAGGTTTTCCTGTAATTCCATAGGTAATTGTCCTAGGTACATGTAGAATGGTTCCCTTCTATCATATTTATTTATTTCACCTTGTACAGCTTTATCGTCTAACATAATTTGTACAAATTCGGTAATTTCTTCTTCGTCAAGTCTTCGTATATCTCTCCATTTATTTGGAATTTTTGTGTAGTCTGGATAACTATCCTTTATTTCAGGTATGTCATAGTATGGAAGCAGTTCATTCCGGAGATTTGGTGATTCATTTGCAATGTGTACTGTGTAATCGCATATATATGCATCTTCTTCAAACAATAAATCATGGACAATCTTAAAGCTGCCACCATGATATTTTAATGTGCACATCATGGTTATATCAAATTCACCCCACCCTGTTTCCTGAACTATGAATGGAGGTTGTTTAATTATACGAGAGCTATCTTCAAATGACGGATGTAACAACATTGTACATGAAGATAGTATATTTGCAGTTAATTCGTTTCCACTCTTATCTAACAACAGTAATTCTACCTGCCATCGACGAATAGGAAGGTCGAATTCTTCTGTAGCGGGTATCAGGATTGTATTTTGTGTTTTTACTCTAAACGTGATCTCAATGGTATCTCTGTCCATTTTAATGGTTCAATCGTAACAAAGTAAAAGGAAAGAGTTCAAGTATATAATGGGTTGGTTAAAATATAAACTCTAAATAGTACATAAGGAAATTAATATAATATAATACGATGTTCTTTTATCTGAACTGTTTTGTATAGTTTCTTATCACATCTCATCTGAAACTGTCTTCATTATGACAGTTGTATAAGCTGAGTGCAAAATTTGTTCGCGTTCGGTTAGTAACAGGTCCATCGCCTACCTAGCTGGCTCATCTGAAGTTGTTGCCGGTGATGAAAGAGAGTCATAACGAAGATCGGTTGCATAACCTACTAACGTCATATAGAAATGTAAAGTCAAGTTTATACTGTTACATAATATATCATTTTGTATATTTACATCTTTACGTATATGAAATATATAGACTAAGAAAATAGGAATTGAACAGATGTCACTCCTAGTACGAATCTACTCGACATTCTTTTCAACATATTCCCAAAGACTCTTTAACAAACTTTCAGGCATACTAAATAGATCCATTGTGAATTCACCTTCTTCGACATCATTTGTTACATTCATTTCTGGTGTCTTGTTATCTGTGATCATTTGCACAACGCCAACTAAATCATCTTCCTTTAATTTGGTTAAACCGAATGCTAATTTTTCAATATCAACATCACCTTTAATCATAGGGGCGGCAGTTGGTTTTGTTCTCTTGGTCTTAGGTTCAATTGCTACAGTTGCTGCCACTGTAGCCTTTCTCTTTGCATTTGTTATGGCTGCTAATTCTTCTTCGATTGGTCCACTTTTGGCCAACTCTTCGATTAATGAAGGTTTACTATGTGGTACTTGGATTTCGTGATCTACCTCGTATGTATCTTGTAAAAAATTTAAATCATGTGTAATTTTTCTTTCACCACCTTTGTCTATCAGGAATAAACTAATGTTTAATGGGAATCCACCCCAACCTTGTTCGGTAATTTTAAATGGAAGTTCTGTAAATGTTCTATTTGGGTTTTCAAACGTTGGATGTAGATGATATGTGACCTTTTCGAATAAGGAGGCAGGTATTTCGTTACCATCTTTATCTAATTGTACTATTTCGATACTCCATTCACGCATTGGGAAGTTCTCTACTGGAGGTAAATCAGGTAGGATATGTTGAGAAGTCTTAACTCTCACAGTTCTCTTAATTGCTTGTTTTGGCTGGTTTGAAAATAGATGCTCTTTGGAACCTAGAGTGATTCTCTTACTGGTTAGTAGGAATAAATACCACAAAATGGTCCCATTACAATCAATATCATCGATGTCGAGTCATTCGACTTAGATAAAGATATCATTTCGCACATTATTGTTAGTATTCTAATTTCTTTAAGGGCAAGTGAAAACTCTTAACCAAGTATAATATGAGTGGTGACTGAATTATCTTTGGTAGTATGAGTTTAGCAATGGAAATCATGTACATACTGGAACCATTGTTGGATGAATATATCGGCTAATTTAGTTAGAATAATATCTTGAAAAACAAAATCGGAACTGAATGATATCGTCCCTAACTATATATAGTTTCGTATATGGTTGTAAATGATATTGCTTCAGTAATTATACTGAATTTGCCAGTTATACGTTTGTTTTAAGTAACTTCTATTTGAAAACCCATTTGCAACTTGGATTGTTTATTCTGTTTACTCATGTCAATTAAATTCCCAACTGAAATTTTCACTCGGGCTCGCTCTCTCTCTCTCTCTTTCTAAGGTTTAACGCGTAACTGGTTAAGCGAAGAATGAAAGGCCGAACTTAACTATGGAATGTCATCTAACAGACAGGCAAGTGACATGAAATTCATGTTACTCACCATGTAGTTATTATTGATATAAAGTTTCATTTTGTATTATTTTTATAAACTTATTTATATATTCCAATCGTTCACGAAGACGTTTATGTATCCACTGATATTTACGTAATTATGTGTCACTGATCGAAATACAATAAAATTAAAAGAAAAATTAAAGTAAATAAATAAATCGACTTCATAAAGGAATAAAATTCATGGTTTGTACCTAAATTTCTTTCAACTTTTAGAATAGTGTTATTTTCTTTGGTTTGAGTTTCGCTAGTCTGACTTGTCACAACGAACAACCTCGAGGGGAAATGTGTAGTGATTGTATGAGACCTTGGAAACGTCGAACATGTTGTTGTAAATTGTGTAGTGTTATGTAAAATTTCTTTGGAAACAATATATGAATTACTAATGAATGATGTCCTAGTAACCTGATAATTTTCTTGTGTTTCCATTGATGATGTGATAGTAGACGGTATACCATCTATCACAATTTTTTTTCTTTTATTCATTAACTGATTAGCCATAACATAGTATGACTCATCTTCTTCATCTTCCTCAAAATAATCTTCATCTTCATCTTCATCTTCGATATCGTATCCATTCTCATCATCTTCATCATAGTCATAATAGTCTTCGTCTTCGCCAATATCTTCAATGATATCTTTTAATATATGTCTTACATCTGCAAATCTGCCATCCTTCATAATAACATCAAGGAAATCAGTTGGATCATCCATTCTACCTAAGCTCTCTGGAAATAATCCTTTAATTAAGTCAGAATCTGTATTAGTCCTTTCCGCATTTACAAATACGGGAGATCCCAGTTTGTCACCAAATTGCAGTGCATTAGCTTTAAATATTTGTTCTAATATATCTGTAGATTCAGGCTCATCATTCAGTTGAATCCTGACACTTTCATTGTTAATTTTGTTATCTATTGGTGTAATGGTTTCTTCTGATGAGGTTTCAGTAGAATCCCCATGAGAATCCGTACCTTCAGAAGTAATTGTTATAGAATATTTACTAGCGAAGACCGTGGCACAGTAAATTGTAAATAGAGCAAATACGGTAGTTTTTAGAAGCATGAAGAAGATATTATTGAGTTGTTCGATTATAAGCAATATTTAAGAGTGATAAAATGTAGAAGAAAGTAAAATATGAGTTCAAAATTTAACCAATACAAAAAATATTTCAGAGTAGATATCATTATATATATTACTAGCATAGTTTTAAATATATAGAGCAGCTATTTTGAATGATAATAAACTGCATTACTGTCATTTCTCTAACGTAAAACACAAAAATTGCTGACATCTGTAGTGTGACACATCTGCTCTGAAAAAAAAAAAGAAAAAAAAAACAGTAGATAATTGAAAATGACGTAATTTTGTTCACTGAAGATACACAGATGAACTGTCGATTAAGTTTCTAGATCAGTAACAATTGATTGACAATATATATGAGATACTTTCAAAATTATTTACAAGCGAGATATTCTATATATGCTTTCTTCTTTGTTACGATTAATTTGATGTGAAAACACTTTTGAATTGATTCACTATACTACTTCTAATAGATTTTGCCGAGGTCTTCCACTGCGCTGGAGTGACTTTCCAATTAATCTTGCCGAATGTTTGTTTCAATTGTAAACCTGGTTCAGCTTCTTTCATAAATTTCAGTAATTCTAGTACTTTAGCATCAACTTCTTCCTGAGTAGCAACTGGCAAATCCTTCTGATATTTCTTGATGATTTCGATTTCTTTCCTTTCCTTATCGGCCATATCTTCTCTTTTATTTGCCAAATAATTCTCAATGGAATCCTTTCTTTGATGGATTAACTTAGAGTATGTATCAAATAATTGGAATTCGTCATTATGATTACTTTTATTATCGATTTCAGTGTTCTTAATTTCGGAAAGTAAGCCCTTAATAGTATTCTTCTCCAGATCATTCTTCTTGATCATGGATTGTTTCAAATCTTTCTTTAAACTAGTAATGGCATTGGTATAAGCTTCTGTACTGTTGTATCTTAGTGTACGACCAACTCTTGGAACCAATATAAGGGAGCGTCTGAACATTTGTGGCGAGAGGGTATTATATGTCGGATATTATGCAAAATATCACAGTCAATCAGTTTAAAGATACTGTACAAAGTGTCAATTAAACTTAAACCTGAATAAATAACTGTTACATCAACTTTATAATTAGGTAAGATGATAGACTTAATCTGTGTACCCATACTAATTCGATTCACCAAAAATCCCCCAGTTAACAATTTTCGAAGTATCAACGGCCGTTATGATTCGCGCTGTTTCCCACAGAGTCAGTCTGACCGATGATAATAATATTAATAATGGTAAATACCTTGATACTTACAAAAATGAACCTCATAATCAATCCACTTATGCATGGATATTAGTATGATAATGTCGTTTAGTATTGTTATTTATTTCTATATATTTATGTGTATGACTCTTTGGAGAAAATTTCGATTATACATCCTTTTCACTTTCTCGTTCAAGGAACTCAGTCCATAAGGCTACAAAACTTTGAGTCTTCGAGGTATTTTGATTATTCCCGTTACTATTCTTCTCGGAGTCATATATCAAACCAGCCTGTCTCTTTTTATCGTCATCCCAGTTCAGGAAACTTGATAGCAATTCTAAAACCTCAAATTTCTTTGGATCTGCTCTTGGAATAGAAACAAACGAAATTAGCAAGTTTGAAATTAACTCTTTATCTACAGTTTCGGAATCACTAGATTGTTTTAACATTGCAAGCGCCTTCTTTAGATGCTCATTCAGTATAATTGCTTCATGTTTCAATTTACCGATCTGTAACGCTTGATCTTTTGTCTTCTTAGAGAGTTCTTCTGTTTCTGACACATTTTCTCTTAACGAATCAATAGTCTTTTGTAATTCATGAGCCTTCTCCACTTGCTCTTTTGCGGATTCTTCGTGAGAGTCAAGTTGTACACGTAATGATTTGATTTCTTGTTCTTTAGAGCTTATTTCTGACCTAGACTTATTGTCAAGAGATTCGAGTTCTTCCTCGAGTCTCTTAATTGTAGATATATGGGCCTCTTGTTCCTTTTGTAATTTTGAAAGGTTTTCCTTCAGATCATCTCTTTCATTTGTTAAATCTGAAACCGTTTGCTTTTGTGTGTCTAATATTAGTGTCAGATCCTGTATTTGAATAATTAATTTATCATTGTGTTCCTTCATATTTTGTAATTCTACAGATTTTGTCTGAGATTCAGAGTCAATATTAGATTCTATTTTCTTCTTTTCGTCCTCCAAAGTTTTTATTTTATCACTTAAGGATTCATTTTCTTCTTCCATATTGGAAAACTCTTTATTCAACGTTACTATAGTTGACTTTAATTCCTCATTTTCTGTATTTGCTGATGTAACTTTATTCTTTAACTTAAGGTTTTGTGATTCGTATTCGTTCAATTGATCCTTTGTTGTCTCTAATTCTAATTGAGCCTCTTTCATTTTGCTAAAGATAGTCTTCATTGATGATAATCTATTTAGTAAAGCATTATATTGTTCTTCGAAATGATCACGTTCTTTTTGTAATTTCTCGATGTCAACGTCATCAGTTGATCCTGTTTCGGATGCCTTATCCCCTTCAGTTTCGACTTTCGATTGTTGCGTCTTAGTCAGTTGATCCTTTAACTCATTCACTTCTTCTTGTAACTTTTTAATTTCTTCATCCTTTGAACTATTATCGACTGGTATTGTCTCTGGCGCCGTGGTTACATTTTCATGTATTAGTTTAGTGTCTTCATTTTGTTGGGGTTCGACCACTTCTTCGATCTCCTTTGGTTCAACAACAGTATTTTCAGTGGTGGTCTCTACGACATCTTTGTCATTGTTGTCATTACTACTGTTGTTATTATATTCTTGCTGTTTGCCTTTCTTATTTCCTTTCTTCTTATTCTTACCCATCGTTATTTACTTTTCACCTTTGTCAAGATACTGTTTTAAATTCCAACAATTCACACACGTACTGCCTATCGTGACCAAATTATAACTTTAGTATACATTATATCCCAATGTGATTCAGCTGTGACTACCCTGTTCAATCGATCGATCGATCGTTACTCGAACAAAGACAAAGAACGATGCAAATTGAAAAATTATCGCGGTTTCAATCTCTCATAGTAAACTGAAATTTTTGGTGTTTTCCATTTCGTTGCGCGTATTTTTATTTAAGTGAAATAATAAGAAACTGATATCAACCCCAGAAACATATCCATTTGCAAAGTGTATATTTTATCTCAAGGCATCAAAATTGGTTAATTTAAACTTAATTTCTCCTAGATAATCAATTGCAGAATTGTTCTTCGTAACATTGAAGTGTATGGTACACATTTTTGAAGACAATTAAAGACTTTAGAACACGAATAAGAAATAGTGAAATTGACAATAACAAAGATACAACACAAGCCATGGATATTACAGATTTCTTTGGGAAAGGTGCAGCTAAAAGGGTACAAAAACGTAAGAGACCTACTGAATCTCCAGTCAAGAAACCAGTGGCCAAAAAGGAACCCGAGATCATTGATCTAGATGACGAGGATGATTTTGATGATTCCTCATTAATGGAACTGTCTGAGTTACCAAGAAAGAAATTGAAACAAAATTCAGAAAAGCTTAAGGTTGAACCAAAAAAGGAGGTCAATATACCGTTGATGAGTGCCAAACGCAACCGTTCCATTCCTGAGGTTCCCGTTGAAGTTGACCGTGACGTTGAAATCAAATCACCTGTAAAGAGGACTAAAGTTCAAAAATCATCGCCGAAGAAGGAATCTAAATCAGTTATTCCATCGGGTAAAAAAGTCACTGCTCAAGAAGTTCTTGCTACTATTCCATCAGTCGATTTGAGCAATGTTACAGTGAAGGAAAATATCACTTTTGGTGGCAGAGGTGGTGGTGACGCTGGAAGTGATGTTCAAGAACCGTTAGATTTCCCAGAAGGTGCCCCAGATTGTCTATTAGGTTTGACCATTGTCTTCACAGGTGTTTTACCTAACTTGGATAGAGCTACATCAGAAAGTATTGCTACTAGATACGGTGCTCGTGTCACTAAATCTATTTCCGGTAAGACTTCCCTAGTTGTTCTTGGTGATGAAGCAGGTCCGAAGAAATTAGACAAGATTAAACAATTAAAGGTTAAAGTTATAGATGAAAATGGGTTCCGTCAATTAATCAGTGCAATGCCAGCAGATGGTGGTGATGGTGCTGCCGCAGAAAAGGCTAAATTGAAGAAAGAAGAACAAGAAGCTCAAGCTGAGAAAGAGGCTCAACAAATGATTAAAGAAGAGAAAATGAGAGAATCTAAGATTAAAGCAAAGAGACAAGCAGGTGAAACTATCTCCAAGGATGACCAAATTAGAGAACAAGATAAATTATGGACAGTTAAATATGCACCAGCCAACCTGCAACAAATATGTGGTAATAAATCAGCTGTTGCAAAATTAACTAACTGGTTAACAAATTGGCAGATAAATCAAAAATTAAATTTCAAGAAACCTGGTAGAGACGGCAGTGGTATATATAGAACAGCTATGATTTATGGTCCTCCTGGTATTGGTAAAACTACTACAGCACATTTAGTTGCTAAGCAATTAGGTTATGATATATTGGAACAAAACGCATCAGATGTAAGATCTAAATCATTATTAAATGCCGGTGTTAAAAATGCATTGGATAATATGTCAGTTGTTGGTTACTTCAAAACCAGAGAAGAAAAGACGGAGTCTAATGGTAAAAAATTCCTTATTATTATGGATGAAGTTGATGGTATGTCTGGTGGTGATAGAGGTGGTGTTGGTCAATTAGCAGCATTCTGTAGAAAGACTCAAACTCCAATGATTCTAATTTGTAATGAAAGAAATTTACCAAAAATGAGACCATTCGATAGAACTTGCCTTGATATTCAATTTAGAAGACCTGACGCTAATAGTATTAAGGCTAGACTAATGACCATTGCAGTTAGAGAAGGTTTCAAATTAGATCCAAATATCATTGATAAATTGGTTCAAGCTACAAGAGGTGATATGAGACAAATTATCAATTTATTGTCAACGATATCTAAGACTACGAAGACAATTAATCATGAGAATATTTCACAAATTTCAAAAGCATGGGAGAAAAACATTGCTTTGAAACCATTCGATATTGCACATAAGATGTTAGATGGGTATATTTATACCGATGTGGGTTCAAGTACATTCAATCTAAACGAGAAAATAGCATTATATTTTGATGATTTTGATTTTGCACCATTAATGATCCAAGAGAATTACATTAATTGCAAACCGTCAAATTTACCACCAGGTAAGACACCTTTACAAGCTGTTGCTGAGGCAGCAGATATTATATCTTTAGGTGACCAAGTTGAAAGAAAGATACGTAGTTCTGAACAACTGTGGAGTTTACTTCCATTGCATGCGGTTTTATCCTCAGTTTATCCAGCCTCGAAGGTTGCTGGTCATATGAGTGGTAGAATTAATTTCAGTAGTTGGTTAGGTCAAAATTCCAAGATGAATAAATACTATCGATTATTACAAGAATTACAGTACCATACAAGGTTAAGTACGTCTACAGATAAGATCAGTTTAAGATTAGAGTACTTACCGACTTTAAAAAATGAATTGTTAAGACCATTATTACAAGAAGGAAGTGATGGTATACCTGATATTATAGAAACCATGGATAAATATTATCTGACTAAAGAAGATTGGGATACCATCATGGACTTCATGATTGGACCAGATAAGACTGATATGGTACTAAAGAAGATTCCTACCGCTGTAAAGAGTGCATTCACTAGGAAATATAATAGTACTACACATCCTGTAGCAATTTATACGACAGGTAGTACAGTTGCTACGGGTGGTGCTAAGAGTTCATCGACGCCTGATTTTGAAGATATTGTTGATGCTGATAGTGCAGCAACGCCAGCAGATGATACTGGTAATAATGAAGATATTGATTTGAAGAAGGATAAATTAATTAAACAAAAGGCAAGACCAACTAAAAAGAAAGCTGCGCCAGCAAAGAAAAGAAAAACTAAGGCATTGAAATAAGAATTCATAGAAGAATCGTAGTAATTAATGGTAGTAGCAATTATATATATTGATCTTTATATCGTATAATGAAAAGAGAAAGAAACTAAAAAAATTGTATATTTAGCTTAGATGAATATTAGCATTTTAATATAAGTAGGTTTACATGTTAATAATTGTCCTGCAAAGATAGATATTAGTTGTTTAATAATATTTGGTTCTCTTTTAGGACACCGATTGTAAAAATTGATGACATAAATAATAGGAATAAAAATGATACAGCAACATAACCATTTGACCTTTCTAATCTCATCCAATTTTCATTGAAGTTATCCTTTTTAGCTAAATTGTATTGTAAAGAGTTCGTACATTCGTCGGTATTCCTATAGGCCTCATTAAACTGTTTTTCTAAATCAATTAAACTTGGTTGGCAATTTCTTTTAAATACTATATTATCATATTTCGAAAGTAGTGGCAAAGCAAGGTTTTGTCTATCCTTATGATAAGCCCCCAATTGGTTGTAGTTAAACATACTCGCTGTAGCAATTATTTCCTTATTCATTGTATTTCGAAGAGTACCTGATACTTGTAGAATATTTAGTTAATTTTGAGGATAACATTTGTAAATTTTCACAAGATATAGATCAAGCTAGTACATGAATGTCGGCAGGACAACTAGTTTTTTGCTTGTTTGTTTGTATTGATCATTAATTGATATACCCCTTCTGAATTTGTGACGTTTTATTTTCGTAGTGCAAGAAAAGCATTTGTTCTTTTTTTTTTTGGCTTTGACCTTTTCATATATATGATATGCTGACACTGCTCCAATAAATTGTGTTAGAACCGGGTTTAAGCTCTATATCTTCTGAACCGATGTGCCTTTTATTGTTCTTCCCGAAAAGGTGTCAAATGCAGGCTGAGTCTATTGTTGATCGATGTTTACAACAACAACATCTAAAATACAATAGGTCCCACGGTTAACAATAAAAACAAAAAAAAAACTGGAGAGGAGACAAAGTAACCATAGCATTAAGGTGCAAATCGTTCTTGGTATGAACCTGTAAATAAATAATAATAATATTATATATTTGATGTACTCAGCCTTGCTCCTTTTGTTCTGAGTTTAATTGTTCAGGATCATCTTGTCTTATAACCGATGTGAAATCAATCAAAGCTAGAAACAAGCTATTATGAGAACATTTACATTAATAGTAAATTGTAATAACGTTTCTACGTACACGATGTGTATATGGTCTCGGCCCTGATCAACATTATTAATTATACATACAAGTAAACAAAATGCACTCGATTAAGAAGGTATTGCTTTTTTGTCACTTGCGCCTTCTTTCAAGATGAAATATATTCGAGTTCTTATGAACTGAAAAAGAAAAGATCACACTACTATATAAGTCATTGAATAAATCTCGTAATTTCTAGTTTCTTCCATTATTCCATTCCATCATTTGCACTACATAGGTAACAAAAAAGAGTTATTAAAAGAAGTGTAATCCATTTTATTTTAATTTCAGCCACTTTCCTATTTACTTACCTAATAATACTTTCGGAACATCAATATCAGTTCATTTCGGAAGAGAAACAAGTTCAGCCAGGTTTTTATTACCATTTTATATAATTAATTATCGGACCCGTGTTTGTCACTCCCTCTCCCTTTATTTATTAGTGCGCGAGATTCATATAATTACAAAACTGAAATATTCAACAACTGAAAAGTGATAGACACATATATCAGGAATAATAGTTATTATTATATAAAGGAACAAGGAGTATTTTTTTTTTTATTTTATTAAGAAGATAAATATTAATACGTTATAAAGTTACTCAAGAAGATCAGTATATAAATATTGTTAAATATTTTACAAAATGAGTCAACCAAGAACACAAATTATTATTACAGGAATTAACAAGGATTTATTTACTGCTAAATGGCCAGAATCCTTACAAGTGAAAATAT
This sequence comes from Maudiozyma bulderi, assembly GCA_031590215.1. Lineage (NCBI taxonomy): Eukaryota > Fungi > Ascomycota > Saccharomycetes > Saccharomycetales > Saccharomycetaceae > Maudiozyma > Maudiozyma bulderi. The sequence goes on along the minus strand of CP134442.1, from coordinate 418,516 downwards.
TCGATGAAACATTCCCACAATATAAGAATAAAGTATCATATTTCACTCCATTGCCATTTTTAAACAGACTAGTGATAATATTAGATGATGAAATAATTGCAAAACAAATATATGATTATTTACAACCAATAGTCTCTGAAAAGGAACTAACCGGTATGAAACTTTTCCTAACAGAATCCCTATTGTTACCAAGATCACGTTCATTTGATGATACAGATAATATTTCACCTTTAAGGAAAGGTTCAATAACTGAATCACTCTTAGATTCAGGTAAACCTATTTTATCGTTGGATACAAATCCATTAACTACAGGAGTTAATGCAAGTTCTTTATCTGTTGGTAGTCCATCATTATCACCAGAAACGTCGAATGTTGATTCACCAACTTTATTAAAATTTTCAAATGATTCAAAACCACATTATTACAAAGAACCATTACCACAATCTGCATCCCAATTAAATTTAACTTCAAGCAATGATAATTGTATAAGTCCGAGTAATAGTAGTTCAACGACACAAATTTCAACAGATTCACCAATGAATGATAAAAAGACACATTTCTTAAGGGTTGATACAGGATCTAATGTAACAAATGCTAATATCAATGATGATTTATCTACTCCAAAGAGTCCCTCGATTACAATCAATCAATTTGTTCAATAAATGAATATGCATTTGTTAGTTGGTTGTTGTTTTTCCTAAATATACTATATATATATCTACTTCAAAAAAAATAAAAATCTATATAAATTAACTGAAATCAAAAAAGCAAAAAAAAAAAAAAAAAAAAAAGAGAAAAAAAAAGTATATGTTATTCATGCATGTCTATCTATATTTGTTTCTCTGCACTTTCTCTCGCTACTTGTTCTTTGATACCTTTTAATCTATCCATTTCTAATTGATTAAAATTATTAACAGTATCCAATGACGAAAATTCATAACAATCCAAATCACAATTCCTTTTAATTAAATTATAAATTACATTACTTGGTCCCATATTCACTGCTCCATCTTTAATCTCCAGTACTTCATTTATGGTATCATAACATTCTGTAAATTTAACTGTTGTACTACTACATCTAACAAATCTTTCAATTGCATGATGCACAAAAGTAGAGATTCTACCATCTAAATTCCCAATTATTGGATAATCTAATTTTGTAGCTGTATGATTTTGATTCAATTTTAAAATATCCCAAATGTAATCATATAAGGGTTCCTGTATTGGTCTTAATACTGTACTATTATGAAATGCTACATTATTTGGATTAGTTAATTCAGTGACACGAAGTCGTGGGAATTTAGTCTGTGATTCAATTCTTAATTTTTCTAAATCTTCAATTACACCTGTAACTACACATTGTTTAATTGAATTAACATTAGCAATCGAGATCGTTGGAGCAGTATGTCTAATATTATTTAATAAAGTTAGGATTTGATTAGGTAAATCATCGGCTCTTGGTGAAGATAATGCCCACATTTCAAATTTTGTTGAATGATTCATCTTATGGGCAACTAAATATTTTTCAGTATATTTAACCATTAATTCATTACGATAATTTGCAATATTGAAAAGATCTCTAATTGAAAATAATTGATTAATACTTAAACAAGTCAATTCACCTAATGAATGACCTAATAATATTAAATCTTGAGTATCATGTTTCATTTGATTAGTATATTGTAAATCTCTATAAATTTGATTCAATTCAATATCATATAATTGATAAAATAAATTTGAACAAACTGCTATACTACCGGGACTTGATGGATTTTGATAAATATATTGTAAAAGATCATTAGTTTTCGGACCATTTCTAGTTAATATCTTTGAAAATTGTTTAGATTTAGATTCAATTATAGTTTTCAATATAGGTACAGAGATCGGTGTACCTTGACCAGGGAACGTTATTAGTCTCATTGAACGGAGTGTTGTGTATATGTGGGTATAATTGGTAAAATACTTCTTCTAGCTTATATGTATATATTTTAGAACCCCTTGTGTATTTATATTTTTGGAACTAACGATAAAAAGGGACAAGAAGCTGAAAAAAAAAAAAATAAAGAAGGAAAGATTGAATCGAGATTGAATTGTTTACAAGACAAGACTTATATAAAAAAATACTACAAAACAGTTGATGATCATTGCAAAAAAATTGAATTTGAAATCAAACCGGCTAGATGGAACCATCAACATTGTACAAAACAGACACATTTTGCTATAATATCTGTTAGCTATGAATAAGATATCACATACGTATCATCCCAAAAGGAAAAGGGAAGACCTAACAATCAATCAATCAATCAATCAGTAGACAACAACAGCAACTTCTTCTTCTGCTGTTACATCGAATCGACCCTTGGGTAATGAACCCCAGGCAAAAAAGAGAGAAATCAGACGGAATCAGTTGGAACTTCTCGCTAATAATATATTCCATGCTGCTGTAAAAACGATGTACAGTTTGAAATAAAAAATGGAAACAAACGGAAAAGCGTTAATTAATTCCCGACAATAAAGTGAGACACAGACAGAGACAGAAATTTCCAGACAGGACGTTACACAACAACAATCGATCAGCTTCTCTTTACAATGATGACAAAAGGTAACTGTAGTTGCTGTTATTTTACCATGTCGTCGCTGTCACTTCGTTAGTTACTTCACGGTTACTATTAGTACAAGTTAGCTACACACTTATATATAATTATGATAGTTTGTTTGTCCTGCCAGCCCTCTTAATAACTGTTAATGAAGATAATATAATATAAATACTATATTATTCTCATTACAAGCAATAATAAGAAAAGGGCATTAAGATGAACATAAAATTTAATCTCTCCGATGGACTTGACGCTTGGATTCTAGATTGAACTAAAACAAGCAACACGGTTTTATAGTCCTGGATTATTAATCCGCACGATTAATGATACTTTTTTTATATATCAAGAAATAGGAAAAGGAACGAAAAAACTTAATAAAATGAAATAAAAAATTATGGAAATCTGTTTTTTTATTGTAAGAAACTTGGAAATTCTTCTTGCTTATATAGTAATCGAATTTTGGAACCGGCAAAAACCAAGAAAGAAGAAGAAAAAAAATATATAGTTTGGGAAAAATGTTAGGTTACCCGGATCCATACATTTGTACGTATGTTTGTGAGCCTCCATTTGTCATAAGGGCAAAAAAGTATCTAACATAAATTATATTAGGGTATATTAATATCAATATACCCACCAGTTAAACTACAACTGATATAAGTTACAAAATATTGAACATAAATCACTTGCAGGTTAAGTGGAAAACCTATTTGCCATTACAACTACACATATCTTCCATAGTTTTGTTTTGTTTGCTTCTACAAAACCCCTCAACGTATAATATCACAAGATGTCAAGAGAACCACTAATATCAGAAACGGATCCTAACTCAATACAATCGAAATATATCAAGATTTTATTTACTAATGAAACTATTCAACCGATATTATTAGAGATAACAAACGTACCGTCAACGAATCTTACATTAAAGAATCTTAGACAAACTATACGAAATATTAAACATTCCGAGACTGATCAAAGAACTTTAAGATTCTTAAAATCGGGATCAATCATTACTGAATCCTTTTATGAGACACAAATTACACGATATTTAAACTCTAACAATAATGGGAATGATGATCCATTCTTATTACATTGTGTCATTGGTGTGGATAAGATCTCTAACACAGCAGAGATTCAACAATTTGAACAACAGGATGATGATGGAGTAAGTCATTTAGGCAATACACAAAATCAAAATGGGAATGGGATGGGAGCAATTGGGTTCGATAGATTAAGATCAGTAGGCTTTAGTGATCAAGAGATTGATTTATTAAGATCGCAATTTCGTTCAACGTATGGTGATTTAGAAAATCGTGGTAATAATGAAGAAGATGATGATGATGAAAATATAGATAATATAGGTAATAATAATCAAAATGGTTTAAATGGTGATAATAATGGGACAAATATAAGGGAATTAGAAGAACAATGGATGGAAAATGGTGTTGGTGATAATGATGATAGATTTAATTCTATACCAAATGCAAATTTTAAACATAATATTGATCTTTTAATTGGAATATCTGTCGGGTTCACATTCGGAGTATTTAGTTTAATTTTGATGAAATTTGATGGATTATTTAACAAAAGACAAAAGATGTCAATATTTGCTGGGTTAATAGTCAATATAATCTTTTCATTTTTAAGAAGTTCAGATGACTGATTCTTGGATATATAACTAAACAATTCTAATGACAATAATTATTCTTTTCTGTTTTTTTCTTTTCGAAATAATATACAAAAATATTTAAATTTATATACGTAGATGAACACAAGTTGTCTGTATACTTCATGACAATGCTAACCTAGGAAATGGTTTATCCTTTTCTATCCCTAACGACGGATCAATAAGTAAGCATTTTCTTGTTTCAAATTAGTTAAGTTTCTGAAATTACCTTCAATTCTCATCAATAGACCACCAAAGGAATAATAGACAGCGATTAAATCTTTACTTACTTCTTCGAATCTATAGGCGGTACCATGCATAACATATTCATAATCATCAGCTAATGATCTTTCACCTGGTTGTTGTGGTCTCCAACTTTTAGTAGTTGATTCAGCTTCACTCTTCCCATCGATATCTAAAGATGAAGCAATTGTAACAGTTAAATATTCTTGTGCTGTAACAGGGAACAAATCAGTATTTATATCTAATGTTAATTTACATTGTTCTTGGGTTGTTGATGTTGCTTCTATACGACCAATTCTATTATAACGACCTGGATCAATTTCTCCTATTTGGAATATATCATCGAAGAGTATATTAGACATTATGTAACTTGTATAATTTGGATTGGTTGAAATATCTTGTTTATTACTGGATATTTCTTATTGAAGTTATCACTTGTATATTTAATTAATATACCACTTTTTCATAGAGATGATGAGCCTACGGGAAAAAAAATTTTTCAGACAGTATGCAAAATAAGAGCAAAAAAAACAGGAAACATCACTATGTACGATAGAGATGAATATGTTATATTAGATCATCGATCAATATATAGTTAGACAGGGGATCGATGACACTTTACAGCAATATATGTATAAATTGCAAGTAATAAATAATCTTGGGAGGAATAGTAATAATATTAATGATAATATATATTATATTATAAAAGAGATGTACCAGATAAATAAGTGTAGATATTGTGAAAATATGCAAATATTCTTGCCAATAAATTTCACGAAGGGATCCACAACAATGCTATATAATAATAAAAAAACGAAAAAGAGAAGAGAGGTAGTTTTCCTAATGCAAGACAGTTGAATTTCTCTTTGTCTTATAATCTTTAATTGCTGCTTTAATAGCATCTTCAGCTAACATTGAACAATGTAATTTAACAGGAGGTAAAGATAATTCTTTTGCAATTTCTGTATTTTTAATCTTTGCAGCATCATCAATAGACATACCATGAACTAATTCAGTCATATAAGAAGAAGAAGCGATTGCAGAACCACAACCAAATGTTTTAAATTTAACATTTTCAATAATACCTGTCTTATCATCAACTTGAATTTGTAATTTAATAACATCACCACATGCAGGTGCACCAACTATACCTGTACCAACATCCTTTGATTTTTTATCTAATGAACCCACATTTCTTGGATTTGTATAATGTTCAATAACTTTTGGATGATATAGTCTCCTCGTCGTTATCATAGAGGATCTCATAATATTAAAAGATACAGTTGTAGCAGTTGTATTAAATAATCTGGGTATTAGTGAATTCATTATGCGTATCGTATATGTGTATATGTGTATGTTTATTTGTTAATTATACTTGATTAACTTTTTATTAAAATAGTGCAGAATGAAAATATAGTAATAATTATATATGTTAAATAGTTCTTACTCTTATATATATATATATCACAAATAAATATATCTTTGAATTTCATAATGACTAAGCAGTAAATTCCAGACTTAGAGACTAATATGAAAGTAACTCATATTATCTTCTGAACTTTTTCCCTTTAGCTAGATGTCCCAGATGAGAGGCCTTCTTAATTTTTTGCTTCCCCTCTCCGCACATTTGTTAGACGATCAATCAGAAAATGCTAAATATTTTATTTAACCAATAATGAGTGATAATAAATTACCCAGAGAAACAGCAGAAAAAACGGGTGCGAAGTTGATAAAGAAATTAGAAAATTGGGGTGTCATTATGTACGGAAACAAAAGATCAAAGAATATATTCACATCAAGTCTACGTCAATGTCTGTGCAGGGTTTACAGAAAAAGAGAGTCATTTCACCAATGAGCCGCGAAAACGGGAAACGCGGACAGTGGCACACAAAAAAAATTCGTGTGTAAGGCGGAAAAGAAAATCGTTTGCCGGCAGCGGCGGGGTGCAAAAAAAAATAAGAGAGAGAGAGAGAGACATTTCACGCGATGTGCTTCTTACCGGCAGCAAAAAAGAGAAGTCTGGTTGTGGAAATCGCTATTTCCATGGGAATAACAATTTGGGAACTTCATTCACGTTTGTTCTCAAAATTTATATGAATATCGGAGACTACAGTGACAATTTGTGTTTTTTTTTTGTCGCTTCAATTCAAGAAATTTATCACTAGGCACGAGCCTGGAGTAAGGCGCCCTTTTAAAAATTTGTTTGACGTCATAGATGAGAGGAGCAGTTAATTTAGAATTAAACATTTTTTATTTGGCATAAAAGTGTGTTTGTTAAATCCATCCGATCGAGATTTATTTATGATTGGGGGGGGGGGGGACGAAAGGACATACATAGGTAGAATTTATCTGTTAGTAATTCTCTATGTATCTATAAAGAAGTTATTACGCGGAGTTAACAATCTACGTAAATTGAGAAAGTGATTTCATTTTAGAGTTTTGTCATGGAAGGTTAATTTGGTTCTTTTAGACTTTATTTATACTTTACCGTTTCCAACTTTATAAAGACTATTATCATTATATTCTTGTAAGGCGGGGTACATAACATCGCATCTCTTGGTGTGTTTGTTTTTTATTATGTCTCAACATTTTTATTGAGATGTGAACGGTTGATATACTATTGATATTGGCTATTGTTTGACAAATATCAGCCGCATTTGCTCTACAGATTGAAGAACGGAAGTATACAATATCCTAATTGTTATTCAAAACATATGATAAATTGACCAGTTCACAATTACGAATATATATATATGTATATCTGATAATTAGTATTTGATATATTCAACAAGTTCCCCATAGATATATATATATCTACCCACTCTTTTATTAAATTTAAAACATCCACCCTAATATAACTATGTTATTACTATTTATAGACTATCCTCTCTTTAATAACAAATCCGTCAATAATATATAACCTAATTAGGTCTCAAATGTTTCCTTAAGTACACCGCGGTAATATTTAATTTCCTCTTACATTATTTAGCGATCAGTTAAACTTTCTTGTTCTCCATCTTCTAAGTAGGAACAAACAAAAAAAAACAAAATAGTCGCTCGGCTCTCCGCTGCCTCGGCTTCCCCCTCCCCCCTAAAATATTTATATATACATAAAATACGTCTTTATAAAAATAGAGAAACGGTAATACAAAATACTCTCTATTTCTCTTTAAGGAAACCCAACAACAGTTTGAGCTGCACGAACAAAATACAGTGCACACAATAAGAAAAAAACAAATATTAATATAATAGTTGTTGTATGCACTATATTGTTCTCATAGTTAACTTAAACATACCTCACAAGAGAAAAAAAAAATTCAATAATTTCCCCTTTGTTAATTTATATATGTCACATTTTAATTTGAATGTTAGAAAAATATAAATAAATATATATATATATGTATTGCTACTTTTACACTAGAAAGTATACTCTTCGAAATATATTACATCATATCGATATACAACCGAATTATATGTGATAATAGGATCCTTATATATATATATATAGATGAATAACTATCCTGTTAAGACTAAAGATATTGCAAGTCCCTCGGGATTTGATGTACAATTAGATTGGTTATATAAAGGTAAGAAAAGAAGTAAACCAAAAGCACTATCATCATTACCTGTAAGGAAAAATCATTCGAATAAAATTAGTAGATCCAATAGCAATGCAAGTCAAAAACCTATTGATAATTTAACTATACCAACTAAGAGAACAACTAGAAATAGATCAAAATCTATTTCAAATGCAATTTTATCAGAAAATAAAAATTCAACAGAATGGGTTAAAATGAAACAAGATTTAATGAAACAAAATAATGATATCGCGTATAAATCTGGTACTAATTCTCCAAATAAATTAAAATCAAATGTTAATATTACAACTACTACAATTTCAAGTAATAATAATAATAGTGGTGCTATAAAGAGAAGTAATTCAATGTCAGAAAAACCGAAAAGATCAATCTTTAGTAGTTTGTTTGGTAAAAGATCACCTGAACCAAATAGTACACCTATTAATACCTCACAACAAAATTTAACTGTTCAAACAAATAATAATGCTCCACAGAAAATTCCAACAAACAATAACAAAAATGAATCAAAGGAAATTGATAAAAATGAATTAACACATTTACCTAAAAGACGTTTAAGAAGAGTTAGATTTGCAGTTGATAAGATCGAAGATGATCCTCCACAACAATTACCTTCAAGAAAACCAAGAATGGGGAATGTATTGATCCCAGAAGAAATGATTAGTAGTGTTCCATTGATTTCAGTTGGTATAAGTAATTCAAAGGCAAATGTCAATACAGGTACTGATGGACAAGCAACTATTCAAGGTAAAACATTCACGAAGGACTCTAAGGAATATAAACTTGTATTGGAACAATATAAGAAAAGTTTAAAAGAATCACAGAGAAGACAAATGGAATCTCATGAAGCTGCAGAATGTGTAGCAAAAGAAGTTAGAAATTATAAATTAGGTCCCTTGAAAAAAATTAGAAGTAATACTTCTCATTCAGGTGAAAAAAATGTTGCAAGTGACGAAGAAGAAATGGATACAGATACTAAAATTGATTCAACATTGATGTCAAATGTTGCAATTGATAAACCAATTAGTATGGATGCACATCCATTTCAAAGAAATGATGTATCCCCAGAAAGCTCCGAACCTAATTCACCTATCTCAAATAAATCTCAAAAGTCTACTAAGATGACTCTAGATGTAATATATACAAGATGTTGTCACTTGAGAGAAATTTTACCAATTCCATCAACTTTAAGGCAAGTAAAGGGGAAGATTGCACCATTACATGTAATAAAATTTTTAAATCCAAGGCCAACTTTAATCGATATCCTTTCATTTTGTGACTTCATTTCAATTGTTCCTATTCATATTGTAATATTCGATAACGTCTCATTAACTTCAGAAATGTTTAGAATATTATTGACTTCCCTGGTCGATTCCAAAGTTTTGGAAAAAATTGGATTAAGAAACGTGGTTATTAACCCAGCAGATTGGATTTTTTTCTGTAATTTTATGTTACAAAATAAATCAATCATTAAATTAGATATCTCACAAACAAAGACAAGAAGTGAACAAGATCTTTCTACATATAGAGAAAATATGAATTGGCTTCTTCTTTCCGACGTTTTAAATGAAAGGAAAGGTAGACCCTTGGAAGAATTATTACTTAATGGTATTAAAGTTTCATATATTCCATTGGATGAATTTATGGGTTTATTAAATACTTTTGGTAAGAAAAATCATGGTAAAAATAAACAAAGATTAGGTATGGCCATGACAGATATTGATGCAGATCATATTAGAAACCTACTTAATTGGATGTCACAATTTCAAATTCAAGGTGTCGATTTTGCATTTAATAATTTAACTCAATTAATCAAACCGATTATTGAAAAATTATCTCTTTTAAATTTCGATCATTTAGAATATTTTACATTGAATAGTACAGACTTGACAGATATTGAAGATGTAACAAATTTATTGCATTGTTTATCAAAGTTACCAAATTTACAATTTCTAGATTTAAGTAACGTTCCTGGTCTATTTCCAGCAATTTTCCCATCTTTAAACGAGGTATTACCAAAATTCAAACAATTGAAAAGAATTCATTTGGATAATAATAATATGGACAATAAACAATTAGCTTTGTTATGTAACATTTTAGTGAAATGTAAAACATTATCACATATCTCATTAATGACTGCAACACCAGTATTAAGTTCGGTTGAAAAGATTCCTACGGGACCAGAAGAAACAACTACAGATCCAAAATTCGCAATGTCATCTATTGTTACTTCTTCTACTTCAAATGAAACACATCCACCTTTGGAGAAGACAGATTCTGGTAGCTTTGCTAGATCATCGTTATGGGGACAATATTATAGTTTGGCCAATGATTTACCTAACCTATTAAGTTTAGATATTAATTATGAAGATATTCCTGATGAATTACAATCACGTATTGCTTTGTGTCTAATGAGAAATATGAAGAAGACAATGGATTCAACGTTCCAAATTGATGAATTAACATCACAGGATGAATTATTATTTGATGGTTCTTTATTAACTGATACTGCAGATCAAGTTTTGAAAAAATTAGAACAAACTTCTGTGAATGGTACTGTAGATACTGAAGACTTAGACGCTAGTAGGAAATATATGTTGAAGAAATATATTGAAAAATTAGATAACGTATTAAAGAAGGTTCAAATTACTATTGATTTAATGTTGGAAAAGAGTAAAACAGATCAATTACCAGAAAAGGAGAAAGAAAATTTATTGAGTTTATTATTATTAAAGAGGAACTTATCAAACATTCTAGAGATTTTATTGGATGTACCAAGACCACAGTCTGGTATAACCTCACCTGATTCACAAGCAGTTTCCTCATTCGATGCTAGAGATATTGGTACTCCAACTACGCCAATAAGACCTGATTTAAGACATATGGATTCCTCAAGGCTATTGTCACAGGCTGTAGGTACTGTATCTGACCGTAGTAATGATCATGCTAAGGAACGGGAACAACAAGAAATTGAGGCTACTAGACCACATTTAATGGCAACTGATTCTGGTAGAGTCATTGATGTTCAAACAGGTCAACCTGTATTGCATAAATCTTCCTCCAATACATCGATTGCATCTAAAAGACAAGAACAGGAAGAAGGTGAATTCCATAAATGGGGTTATTTCAGACAACATGGTTCTTATTTAAACGATGATTTGTCTCCTCCTACAGTCACCAATGACGAAGAGCCTGTGACTGGAAGTTCACAAAGAGGATCAGAATCAAGTAGTGTGGTTAATAGTAATGCGGGTACACCTACTACAGCAAAACCAAAAATTTTACCAAAGATTCCAACAGGTTCGGAATTACGTAAAGCTATTATGAAAGCGAAAGGTGTGGAATCCATTGATGATTTAATTAAAAAAGTTGGTGATAATAAATCGGAATTGGAAAGTATATATAATGCGGCATTGAATCTAAGTCAAAATTCAAATCTGGAGGATTCTGATAAACCATCAGCTTAATTGAGAATATTTCACATCGTTCATATATATACGAACATAAACATATATAATTGCATAAACCATATTTATTTATTGAGATGATTTGGAAAAAAGTGATGCAATGTAATACATCTAGGCCTGGTTCTGCCGACCGGCAGACGGTTTTTTTTAAAAATCTGCCGAAAAAGTCACATGACTAAATGATGTTTCGTCTATCGTGATTTATTCTCAAATAGGAAAGGAATGCGGATCCCTTTCTACTGGAATTGATAATGTATCACAGGAGACATATTTCTAAGCCTGAGGCTGCCAACCTGCCGACGGTGGCCGACTGTCTGCCAAATTTTATACCCTAATTAGGGTTTAGTATAAATTTTTCTTCACTTTAACGGTGATTTAAAGGTAATAAAGGACTAATTCCTAACATTAATGTGTGATTATATCAATTAATAATGTAATTCAATATAGTATTGAATCTATTTACTTATTATAAATAAGAACTGTATATATAAAAATATATGTCACTAACTACGATCATATAGATATTACATGTGACAAATTCAGGCAGATTTTCAAAATTTTGGCTGCGCGCTAGGCAGCCTCAGGCTTAGTTACTATATATATTACAGTACAAAAATTGGATACAATATCACTATATACGTAAACCCTAATCAAATTAGGGTTATAACTAACCCTATTCAGGGTATTTGGCTGCCGATCTGGCTGCCGGCTGCCGTCTGCCCTTCCTATTTGGGACATGTAATCTGTCTGCCGACGATTTTTGGTCGGCAGAACCAGGCCTAAATACATCTTGTGTATACAAATGGGTGTCTAATTACCATTGCTTCAAACCAACCTGCTGAGCATAATCACTTTTCTCTTTAACAGTCAATGTCAGATCCATAAGAAAAAATTCATATCGAAGCAATCGTCTGGTATGGCGCACACCCTGTTCTGTTGCTAATATATAATATAAGGTGTCTCACCCAAATATCATGCCAAACAACTGTCACTTAACGTAATCATTATTCCATGTCACAATATCAAATTAACTAATGCTTATTAATTACGGACAGTTATATCAGTCACAGTAAGACAGAGCCGCAGGACTGTTCATCTGATCGTATTTTCCACAATTGTTCCGAGATCCTACTGAAAGGCAACCACAGACAAAACTTACTTTCACGATGTGATCTGCGCATCCTCATTGGGGACAAAGAATATTCACCGGGGAGACCAGTCAATGCGCTAATGAAGTTTCTCTGACCGGGGGCGTGATAAAATTTCATTTGCCTTCTTCTGTTGGATTCTTTATTTTTCTTTTTTTATAGTTCGATGGGCAATTCAGTTGACTTTACAGTAACCTAACTTCATTTAATTGAAGTTTGTTTGTTTTTTTTGCATTTTTACTTACATTTAATTTTAATTGTTACAGTTATTGCGTTAGTTAATATTACTAATCTACTATTATTACTCAATTGGTATATTGTGAAAGTTTGACAATATATAAGGAATCAAAGGAGAACCAAAAGAAAAACAAGGATTGTTTCACAGTATTAAGAATAAAAGAGATTTTTTCATAATGCAGAGAAGAAATACTGGATTTAGAAGAGGTACACCATCATTATATCATCATTTATCAATGTTTAAACCAAAATTTACAACTAGAGTGGATAATGTTTTACATTATGACAAGACAGTCACTTTTAGAAGTGAAATTATTCCTGATAAAGCTAAAGGTACATTGAGTACAAGTTTATTATATTCTCAAGGTTCAGATATTTATGAAATTGATTGTTCATTACCATTAGATTCATTCTATCCACATTCAAGTAATAAGAAAAGGGAACTTAAAAAGGAGGAAGCAAAAAAGGATAAGGATAAAGATGGGAAAGTTAATAATTTTGATGATGCATTTGCTGCAATTGAAAATAAAAGATTATCACCAAAATGGGCCTATTTAGGTGAAACTGTCTCAAAGATGAGTTATTTAGATAGTTCTGATGATAGTACAATGATTGCGATGTCTAAGAATGGATCATTAGCTTGGTTCCGTGATGGAATTAAAGTCCCAGTTCATATTGTTCAAGAAATGATGGGTCCAGCTACTTCTTTTGCAGCTATGCATTCTCATGTTAGACCAAACAATTTAGCTGTCTCAGATTTTGGTCTTTCTGCAAATTTAGATACATTAGTTAAATCTCAAAGTAATGGATCCGAAGTTGATAGTATTTTGAAGATTATTGATAATGCAGGTAAACCTGGTGAAATTTTAAGAACACTACATGTTCCTGGAACTACAGTAACACATACAGTTCGTTTCTTTGATAATTATTTATATGGTACATGTTCTGATGATAATACATTAAGATTTTGGGATACACGTACTGGAGATAAACCATTATTTGTATTAACCGAACATCAAAATGGTAGATTAAATTCATTTGATACATCACAAGTTACAGGAGAATTATTTGTTACCGGTTCATCTACAGGTGTAATTAAATTATGGGATATTAGAGCAGTTGAAAATGCGACAACAGATTTAACACATAGACAAAATGGTGAGGATCCAATTCAAAATGAATTAGTTTCATTATATCATTCTGGTGGTGATTCAGTTGCAGATGTTGCATTTTCAGAGACATCATCATCTGAATTTATTACAGTTGGTGGTACAGGTAATGTTTATCATTGGGATATGGAATATTTATTTGGTCGTAATGATGATGATAATGATGATGAAGAAAATCCATTTAATAATACTAAGACACATAATGGTTCAAGTAAAAATGCAGCACCTGAAGAACTTCAGGGACAATGTCTTAAATTTTTCCATACATCTGGTGGTAGACGTACTTCAACTCAACAAGGTAAAAGAAATACTGTTGCAATGCATCCAATTATTGATGATTTAGTTTGTACAGTATCGACAGATAGTCAAATATCTTTGTATAGACCTTTAAAATTAAGAGCATGATTTGAATTGAATCAAGACAGAAATAAATAATTATATGGGTATAAAAAGGGCTAACAAAAAAAAAATAAAAAATAAAAAAGAAGTAGGATATATCTAATATATATATATGTGTGTGTGTGTGTAAAATAGTAATAATAACAATAAGTATCAAAACGACATTTTTTTGAATTCTTTGTAAAAGTCCGATCCGATAAAATAGAAGGAAATGTAAACGTTTAATGATATATAATAATTCTTGACTTTCTATCGGACTAGAATAATAATTGATTACTAAAAAAAAATGATATACGGTTTCCTTTCTCACCCCCACGTTCTTCTAAAATATAGAAGGTTTAACAATTTAAATGAGTGTTCATTATTTAGAAGTAGGAGATATTTTTATTAAGCCCGATGGTTCCTTTCAGAACAATCCGGCTTGACCTAACCGAAAAAAACAACTAAATAGAAACCAAAAAAAGGTTATCAAGGAAATGGGATAGTACCTGTAATAAGAATCTTGTCATCAATTGAAAACGAATAAAACTACTTTATGATTGAAGTAGTTAAAAGCTTGGTCATATACTATTTTGTATGTAACAGCAAGGATTGATAAAAGTAATGGTTCATCTCTCTTGTGTATAATATAATGAAACAATCTACAAACAAAGGGTATTGTAAACTACAGATCATATCGATCATTCGTTCTTGTTACGGTTATCTCAAGTAATGTTATGATACAATATATTATTATTCAAGGACTCTTTTCTTTTTCTCTACGGTACCCTAAAATTATTTGAACTTCTATTACAATAAGCTAAATATGCCTTTGCGTTAATTGTCAAAATATCCAAGGGGGATTAAGAGGCAAACCACCTAAATGATCATTCATTTCAATTTTTGCCTGAATTACTGGAGTTTTAACTTAAATTCAGGTTTTTTTTTTGCTCAATAATTAATAATAATAATAATAATAATAATTTGGGGTCTCCCACCCTTTCTTTATTAACAATATATATAATTGAAATATTGACTACATTTTGTACGAGGATTCCTTAGCACAGAATCTTTCATTTTATATATGAAATTTTTTCCTGCACGATGTTTCCTCTTTCTAATTCTTCCTAATTGTCCGGTAATTACAATACGTATGTCTGCGTATATTATTATTAATCAACTACGTAAATTAGTTAATGAATTGTTTTATTATGGGCACAGAAATGAAATGGAATGGAATGAAAAAAGCGGCCCACGGAAGTTCCGTACAGCGGAATGGAAAATCTCTATCTGAGAGTCCGAACGTAGTTGTGCGGAGAAACACTCCAGCACCAGCCAAAGAAAGATAATAAAGAAAAAAAAAAGGGCTGCAAAAAGAAAAGAGAGACCGCCAGCATTGCTTTTTTTCTCGTTTCTTTTCTTCTTTCGTTTTCGGTACGTAAGCGATGAGAAGAAGAAAAAGAAATTGACGAGAGATGCTTATTGAAAATGAATATTTTTCCAGATGTATCGCTTGGATAATAAGGGGTAGTAGTGTGATAAGAACAAGAAGCTGCTACTACTAACTTATTTGATGAAACTATCGGTATAATTTTAATAATATTATACTAATTAGTTAGGAAACGTTTAGTAGTTTATTAATTGATATCTTCAAATAATAAGGCAAGTTTTGAATACATTTCAGTTAACTTATTTTTTCTTGATTCTCTTCCTCTGTGCGTAAAAATCTTCCTTGTTTTGAGGGGCGGTACACTTCATAAAAATGATCAAACTTCTTTAGAATCGATAAAGTTTATGCATCTCTTATATACAGTTTTTCCTTCTTTTAATCCTGTACTGTACGTATATGGGGGGGATTCGGATATTTTTATAATTTACTGAAAAAATTGATTTTTATTTATATTATATAAAGGAATCAATATTTTTTATTTCAATTGACAATTGGTAGTTGTAGTTTGTTATCCCCTTTTTTTTCTTTCTTCTTATATCTTGAATTGGTATTTTGTAGTTTTCATTTTTGCATTTTATACAGCACATATATACCATTAGCAATAAGGTTATAATTATATCATTTTAATAAAAAACTTTCTGCTGACACTAAAATATATATATATATATATTCAATTGATTTCCAAAAAATGACCAAGACTTACAAACCAAAATCTTATGAATACATTTCTTCATTGAAACCAAGATTTACTCAACGTGTTGACAATGTCTTTCATCATGACAAAGCATTCACTTTCTCAAATAAAATTGTTCCACAAGAAGGTACTTTAGGTACCTCTGTTATTTACTCTCAAGGTTCAGATATTTATGAAATTGATTGTGCTTTACCATTAGGTACTAGTGAAGAAGGTAAGAAACCAAAACCACAATCTGAATATGGTGATGCTTTCAAATCTGTCGAAGGTAAACCTTTAAGTCCCAAATGGGTTTATCAAGGTGAAACTGTTGCAAAGATGGAATATCTAGGTAATGGTAACGAAACTACTTTATTAGCAATGTCTAAAAATGGTTCCTTAGCTTGGTTCCAAGAAGGTGTTAAAGTCCCAGTTCATATCGTTCAAGAAATGATGGGTCCAGCGACATCTTATGCTGCTATGCATTCTCATGTTAGACCAAACAATTTAGCTGTCTCCGATTTCACTCTATCTTATGATAATGAAACAGTTGTTAAGTCTCAAAGTAATGGTTCTGAAGAAGACAGTATATTGAAAATTATCGATAATGCAGGTAAACCAAGTGAAATCTTAAGAACTATTCATGTTCCAGGTACTACTGTTACTCATACTGTTAAATTCTTCGATAATCATTTATATGCATCTTGTTCCGATGATAACGTTATTAGATTCTGGGATACTCGTACTGGTGATAAACCATTATTCATCCTAGAAGATCCAAAGAATGGTTCATTAAACGCATTTGACTCTTCTTCCGTCTCCAACAATTTATTCGTTACTGGTACTTCTACTGGTTTCGTTAAATTATGGGATATTAGAGCTGTTGAAACCGCTACTACCGATCTATCCAAGAGACAAAATGGTGAAGATCCAATTCAAAACGAAATCGCTAACTTCTACCATAAAGGTGGTGATGCGGTTGTTGATGTTCAATTCTCTTACACTTCTCCATATGAAGTATTCACTGTAGGTGGAACCGGTAACGTTTATCACTGGGATATGGAATACGCTCTAGGTAATTACGATGATGAAGATCCAGATAGAGTGCCACAAGATGCATCTGAAGAATTACAAACTCAATCATTGAGATTCTTACATACTGGTGGTTCAAGAAGAAACCCACAACAAAAGGGTAAGAGAAACACTGTTGCTTGGCATCCAATTGTCGACGATGTCATTGGTACCGTCGACGATGATAGTTTAGTCACAATTTACAAGCCATTCTCTCTAGAAGATTCAGCTTAAATTTAAAACTAAACCTAGATTCGCATCTTTTGAAAAGAATATCTCTTTTGTTTTCGTTTCTCTCTAGTGTAAGAAGTATTCGAGTATTACAGTATCCTCTTTTATATATCTGTATGTAATTTATTAATTTCGGTACTTCGATATACAAAACCTTATTTAATGAATGTATTTTGAAAAGTTTTCTTATTTTTTTTTGCTTTTTTTTTGATCTTTGTTGTATATGTGTTTTAGAACGTGTCTTCGATTCACCTCTTTATTTACTTATTTATTTATTTACGCTGGTCGCATGGAGGCGCAAATCAAAGAGATCAAATTATATAATTATTGAAAATAAAAATAAATTTCACTCATAGACGAAAGATAAAATTGATATTGAAAGATCAAGTATATATCTCAGTTATACTGATTAAAGTAGACACAGTAACATTAGTGTCAATAGTTTCAGAAAAAGAATAAGTTAGACCATCACATATAAATAATTTTTCTTTTTGATTACTCGCATTTTACCGTCCATACGAGATCATCACACATTTATAAACAAGGATCAAATATATATACGGAATAATTCACATAATACAAAACAATCATTGATAAAATAACATTCAGATCATCATGGCATCCTTATTTAAACCACCAGAATCAACTAGACAGAATCCAAAGACACCAAGATTAAAATTGCCATCATTAGATCAATCAGAAGTGAAAATATCACCATTCCCACCACAACAGAAACAACAATCAAATATATATAATGTGAACAGGATCAATGGTCAAAATAACAACAATAAACCACTACCATTATCATTGAAAATACGTAATACAAACACGATACCGATGATGAGTACAGTGAAACCTTTACCAAGGATAAATATGTCTTCCATGACGCCAAATAATAATGAAACAACAGATAGATCAAGGTCTAATTCAACGACATCATCGTCGAAAACCCCAACATCATCGGGATCAAGTAGAAGAAGACCCGTGCCTCCACCGATCCAAGGTATAACTGTCAAGGAAATTAGTCCCGTTGCAAGATCAAGACCATTACCATCCATGAGTCCCGTTGAATTGCAACATTCTTTGAAGAATCTAAGTATCAATACCGAACGATTGAATCCCGCAGAGAAACCAATAATAGAATCTGGTCATGAGACGCCATGTTCTCAGGATTCATATATTTCAAATTTATTATCCACTTATGAGGAATCTGCAAGTAATGTAACGACACCATTAGTTGAAGTAAGTAATGATCTTCCAAGAAACAATACAATGATTCCCATAGCGACAACATTGCATCATAATATAAACTCAGATCAAATAATACCTTCTAATATGGATGTTAATGATCTAGGTGAAAACATGTGGCATTATAAGCATTTGAAAGAAGAGATAGTGACGTTAGGTGTATTGGGTGAAGGTGCAGGTGGCTCTGTAGCTAAATGTAAATTGAGACACGGTTCAACAATATTCGCATTAAAGACAATCAATGTATTGAATACTGATCCTGAATTTCAAAAACAGATCTTTAGAGAATTACAATTTAATAAAAGTTTTAAATCGGATTATATTGTACGGTATTATGGTATGTTTACAGATGAAGAAAATTCATCGATATATATTGCTATGGAATACATGGGTGGTCGATCATTAGAGGCAGTATATAAGAATTTAATGAAGAGAGGTGGTCGAATTAGTGAAAAAGTTTTGGGGAAAGTTGCAGAATCGGTATTGAGAGGTCTCTCTTATCTTCATGAAAAGAAAATTATTCATAGAGATATTAAACCGCAAAATATCTTGTTAAGTGATAAAGGTAACGTAAAACTTTGTGATTTTGGTGTTAGTGGTGAAGCTGTTAATTCGTTAGCAACAACTTTTACAGGGACATCTTTCTATATGGCGCCTGAAAGAATTCAAGGTCAACCGTATAGTGTTACATGTGATGTGTGGTCGCTAGGGTTGACAATACTTGAAGTAGCACAAGGTCATTTCCCATTCGGATCAGATAAGATTACCGCGAATATTGCACCTATAGAATTGTTAATGTTGATTTTGACATTTGAGCCACAATTAAAGGATGAGGAAGAGAATAATATCAAATGGAGTGGATCTTTCAAATCATTCATTGCATATTGTTTGAAGAAGGATCCAACTGAGAGACCATCGCCAAGGCAAATGTTACAACATCCATGGATACAAGGTCAAATGAAGAAAAGGGTTACATGGAGAAATTCATACATAGATGTTGGGAAGAGTAACCGCTGGCAGCAATACGGTACAACTAAATAATGATAAAGGATATATAGATAAATGAAACAAACATATATATATATATATGACGTTCTTAATTGTATCTAGTAGATGAGATTGCATGAGTTATAGTGCTTTGTCGTACAACACGATCAAAAATTCCGACTTCTCCTTTTGTCTGCTCCTCACGGTTGTGTGAAAAATTCAGTCATTGCGGTAACGAACAAGATAAATTACCAACGGGAAATTGTGATCCTCTCTCTTTCTAGAACGAGTCGACAGTCACACATGTTTGAAGAAGCAGTTTCTCGAGTGAACAGCCCACGAGCACATATATATAAGACTACACTTTCTAAACTTGGAAGTACATCTCAGCAGACATTACCAGATTCAAGCTTGTTTAAAAGTCCAATCCCATACAGTCAAATTACCATTAATTCAATATGAGATCCGTTTATAGATCAGTTGGTAGAACTCTACCACGTTCCAATATGATGATGAGAACTACTCCAAGTTATTACACCCCAATAACTGTTACTAAATTCAACACATTGTCCCTAAGATCATATGCGGATGCAGCTAAGGATAAAGCTGCTACTGACGAAGGTTCCAAGGCTGGTGAAAGTGAAGATACTAGTAATCTAACTGAAGAACAAAAGACTATTAAGGATCTTGAAACCAAGTTGGAAACTAAGACTAAGGATGCGTTAGAATTGAGAGATAGATTATTAAGATCTGTAGCTGATTTCAGAAACTTACAAGAAGTCACTAAGAAGGATGTTAAGAAAGCTAAGGATTTCGCCTTACAAAAATTTGCTAAGGATCTTTTAGAATCCGTTGATAATTTCGGTCACGCATTGAGTGCATTCAAGGAAGAAGATGTTAAAAAATCTAAGGAAATTAATGATTTATATACCGGTGTCAGAATGACTAGAGATGTTTTCTTAAACACTTTAAAGAAACATGGTATTGAAAAATTAGACCCAATAGGTGAAGTATTCGATCCAAATAAGCATGAGGCTACTTTTGAATTACCTCAACCAGATAAAGAACCAGGTACTGTTTTCCACGTTCAACAACTGGGTTACACATTAAATGAAAGAGTTATTAGACCAGCTAAGGTTGGTATTGTTAAGGGTCAAGACAATTAGAAATATTGCAGTATAACTTCTCTTATTTTATTTTCTTCTGCTTAACATTAATGTAACATATCGTGATATTAAAAGAAACTCATAGCAACTTCTTCCGAGTTCTATTACCATCCCTTTTTCATTCATGTTCTTTCCAACAACAAAAAAAGAATCATTTGAAAACTAATCATTTTGCATATAAAACGCAATAAGAACCGACTCTAATATTTTTTTTATCACCCTGTATATATAATATGTATGTATTTTTAATGATAGTTCCACACAAGCATTTACCAAAAAAGTGTAAATTTAATGAATCAATGAATGAATAAATAATCATACAACTGATCTAATTTTCTATAAATAGGCGAAACTAGATATGTTCGAAATTTCTACAAGTTACTTATAAAAAGTACAGATACTGCTTCGCTGCATATAATTTACCTCAGACCATTGTTCCAAAATCGTGTTTCAAAATCGTCTGATCTTAAAACCACGACAAGTTCTCTTGTGATTGACATATTTATAACTCTCGGTTAACTGTTCCTCAAGTTCTATTTTTAAATATGAATTCTTTTTTTTGCGCCCGTCACATCAACGAACAATTTTGAGATGGCTAGTAGTAGCAACAAGAGAAACAGTCAGGGCAAATTAATCTTGACAGCTATTTAATATATGTTAGAGATAAGTTTGTAGTTTTTAAACACATTATAGGCAATTCAAGTTATAGGTTGTGTAATAGGTCAGTCGAACCTGTATGCAATGGTATGCGTCCTGTACTGGTCTTGGGAGTGTATAGCGGCATTTTGCAGATATATATTTCGTTGATATACAATTATTCTTGCTAATAATACGTAAAATATAATCTGTTTGAAGTAAAATGTGCTTCAAATATGTACAGTTCAATTAGATTGAGAGAAAATCACCCTTGCTCCCATAACTTGAACTTTCTTTTTGATCCAACGATAGTTATTCTTTAAGGTAGTGAGAGAAAAATACATTTGGCGTTTTCGTTGCTCCAATTAGTTCGATGTGTCTTTTATTTATACGTTAATAAACACAAAAGAAAAAATATATATATACTTTTTTAGTTAATAAAATACTTTTCTAAAATCAGTAACAGATATAGTCTATTTACATCAGCGTACACCTTAGGCACCTACTGTTAAAATAGATAAAACGAAACATTTTTTTTATTTATAGATATATCTTTGGCAATTTTTTTTTTATTAATACATTTTCATTCAAGAAACTTTTAAACCACGTTTATATTATAGTCGTTTATATATATTAGTTGAATTATCTCTCCAGTTCATCAGATATACATATATCATGACACCTCATGAGATACCATCTAAATCGATGAGTGGAACAACAACAACCAAATCACCCACAAAACAAAAGAGGAAACATATTACTTTTGGACCATACCTTATTGGAGCTACACTAGGTGAAGGTGAGTTTGGGAAAGTTAAAATGGGTTGGACAAGACCAGCAAAGGGTTCCCATGAAGTCTCTAGACAGGTTGCAATTAAATTGATACGAAGAACCTCAATAGTGCAAAATTCAGAAAGAGAGATTAAAGTTTACAGGGAGATTAATGCCTTGAAACATCTTACGCATCCAAATATTATAGGATTGGAAGAAGTATTACAAAACTCAAAATATGTTGGAATAGTGTTAGAATATGCATCAGGTGGAGAATTTTATAAATTTATTCAAAAGAAGAGGCGGCTGGATGAACAAAGAGCTTGTAAAATATTTGCAGAGTTAATTAGTGGTGTCTCTTACATGCATTCCAAGGGATTGGTTCATAGAGATTTAAAATTAGAAAACTTATTACTAGATACGAATGAGAACTTACTTATAACGGATTTTGGATTTGTGAATGAGTTCCATCGTGATAATGAATTAATGAAAACTTCTTGCGGTTCGCCATGTTATGCTGCTCCAGAACTAGTAGTGACAACAAAACCATATACGGGTCGTAAAGCTGATATATGGTCCTGTGGTATTATACTTTTTGCAATGTTAGCCGGGTATTTACCTTGGGATGATGATGTAGCCAATCCAAAAGGTGATGATATACCAAAATTGTACCATTATATCACAAGAACTAAATTGAAATTCCCAGGTTACATATCTGCTATTCCAAGAGATCTTTTGAGAAAAATATTAGTCCCTGATCCAAAGAAAAGAATAGCTATGGATGGCCTAATTAGACACCCATGGTTGAAACAATATCATGAAATGCTTTGCATCAGCTCTAAAGAATGGGACCTAATTATGCTTCAAAAGAAGCACAACGGTAAATTGAAAAGAAATTCCACTATGGTTGCCTCTAGATCAAACACGCCAACAGCTAATAAAAACGATAATAAATTAGACGTTATCCGTGAAAGATATAAGCAACGTGCGACATCGTTGATTGTCAACAGTTCGTATAAATCTTCCATTGCAACTCAACATACGTATCAAAGAGAAATTTTAGGAGATCATAGTTTCCGTGAATCAAAGAAATTAGATCCAGTGATGGAAGAAGAAAAGGCTAAAAGACGCAGTTCTGCAGCGTCGGCGGCATTGAGGGCAATGGTTGAAAGTGAGGAACTTGAATTGGTGACTGATAATAAAAATCGTAACCCGCTAGATATCGAGCAGGGTACATCGTCTAATATCGTACAGCTTCCTTCTCAGAAATATGATCATCTGCCTCTGACTACTGACCTTGAACCAGTATTCGACATAACAAATCATAAAGAAAACGGTCAACAGAAGATAGAAACTATGGCACCTGCGAATGGAAAGGAAAATGATGCAGAACACTCTATCGACCCACAACCGCACCATAGAAAACCAAGACCTGCTACATACCATTTAACATTACATTCAACAACAGCAGATGGTTCAGTTCCACCTGTGACAGATCAAATGGAAAGAGACATCTCTAAACAATCATTGGTATCAGAAATCAGAAGATCCAGAAGATCTAGTTCATTAATACCTGATGATGTGACAGCTCTGACATCATATTCTAAATTAAATATCACACACCCTATCGAAGAAACACATATACCGAAACTGAATTCCTATGTGGTTAACACACCGTCTTCGTCACCTGCAAAAAATATAAGAGTGAGACCAAGTACATTGTCTGGTCATTCGTCAATAAATGAAACATATTCGACCCCACGTAATGACGTGACAAGTACACATGAAAGTTCTGCAAATCTGAATGAAAGAACGCCCTTAAGAGTCCCGATAAACCATTCGTCTGAGGACAAGAGCAAGAAAAGATTCAGTTTCTTATCATTCTATTCCTCATTTAATAGTTCAAGAACTACAATGGAAACGGATGAAACATCATCCACATCCGTTTTATCTCATGGTAACCATCAGCCATCGATTATTCAAAATAGAAACCGTCCTGGTACAGAAATATCAAATCATCGTAAAACAGCATCTACAATTTCATCATCAAAAATTAATGGGTCTCAAAGAGCAAGTGCGAATAAAATTAATATAGCTAAAAAGGAAAATAGTCCCCCTGTTGATAGCAGATCATCTAGGCAGAATAGAGCCTCTGTAATGGTGTCTAGTTTACCAAAACAAGATCATTCACAATCCTGCAAAGAAAACAAGCATGATTCATATGCGCCAACAAGAGAAATTTCCAGAACAAGGAAAGTTTTGGATTTCTTTAAGAGAAGAAGTATGAGAGTGTGATGGACGTTTGACATATTTCCAGTGGTATGCATTTTTAAAGTTTACAGTTGATCCGATACTTCACTTGAGTTTAAACATATCTATACACTAGAAATTATTATCCTGATAAAGTTAATATTTTCTAAATTGCATTTATCTATATATTTATATATAATAGTCATTAATAAAATAGCACCATCATATACTATTCTGGTTTTAGAGTCATTATATTATTTGAAATCTTTTCAGATATATTTGTCCTTAGGTAACCTTAATGTTTGTCATTTTTTAACTTCGGCGGCTGATTTAAACTCAGTGAAATGAAGGAAAATATTAAAAATGAACATTAAATATTTATAAACTTTATTTATTTGGGAGATAAACTGTAAACAAAAAGTACAAAGTGATAAAGCTGAATCAATCAATTTATGGTCATTCACACACCTATGACTGAAATAATAGCATCTACTATACATTTATTAGAGTTTTATATGAACGTATCATAGTTAAACTTGCCCCTGGATATAACGTAAGGCCCTTTATTACATGAATTGATAATTTTTGCATATAGATTAAAATGATACTTGTATTAAGTTATAAAATGTTATTGAATTTACATAAAATATATTAAAACATTTTGCGCTTAAATGTTAGATGGGTACAAGAAGATTCTAACGGAGGCACCGAAAGTCTTAGCTGGTAAGTTGTTTCTGAACTTAGCTCTAACGACACCGGAGTTACCGTGAGTTCTTGTGATCTTACCCCACATAACTCTGATCTTGGAACCTCTAACTTCCTTGGAGGCTCTGTAGACGTAGGCAACACGCTTACCTAAGTAGAATTGAGCATCTTGTGGGTTAGCGACATTTTCAATTTGGATCAAAGAGACGTTTGGGTTGTTAACGCTCTTAGATCTTTGGTAGGATAGGTGCTTACCTTTGACGTACACTGTAATAATAAAGGTATAATACAATTGATTTTATCATAGTTTCGTTATCATTGTTATTTGGTAATAACATGAAAATTCGAACTTTAATAACACAAAAATATCATTTAATTGTTAGTAATTATGAATTGTTTCAATCAATGCTTTTGAGAGGTGTAGAATAGTTTAGGAAGTTAGATAAGAAGATAATACTATGCTCTGAAAGTAGTCTCTAAGTGAAGCGAAGTGAGCCCATATTTTAAAATGTAGTTTCAAAAATGGTTTGTTGCTCTTGTGTATCGCAATATTGTTATTGATTATATGATTCATTATCCAGTGCTTTAATATAATATTCTTTTGTCATATGGTTGTTCAATTTATTAGTCTTTTAAATTCATTAACATGATTTTTCCTTGTTTTAATTTCACTTTCTATTTTCATTTTTTGGTAATACGGTTACAACTCTAGTTGATACCAATTTGTTCATTCTATGTCATAATTTTTATATCTTTTAGATTTGAGTTTTGTTCATTATATTATTCATTACATCATTCATTCAAACTGGATCTTATCTTTGGAACATCATTCATTCCATATATGATACGTTCTAATACCATGTGTTACGGTTCACAATTTCATCTTTTATCATTCTTTTTTTCTTCAATAGAATATAACTTCATTTATAACATTTCCAATCTTATCCTCATTTCCTCTCTTGTTTCTATATCATTATTGAGACATACATCTGTGGGATTCAGCCATTTTGTGTTTGGTATGATTTATCTTTACTTATGAAATATTGTTTTAAATTGTAATATTATTATATATAAGACCTATATGTTTTATCAATCTACACTATTCAATTTGTGAAATTAACGATGTTATTCGCTATTAGTTTCTACAGGTCGCGAATTGCATAGCTTCTTCCTAGTAGTAACGGTGTAGTAGTTCCATCCCCTCTATGAAGAATACAGACTCGAATGAGTGGGAGAACATTATACTGGGCTATGATTAATGAGAACAGATTGATTGTACACTAGAAAGGGAAAGAAGGATAATATTTCCAACCAACATGGAAAGTTACAACGAATCAGTGAGCCTAAGACGAAGGATAGCAGCCTAGGTCCAGAGAGAAAGTTAGGCCGAGAGTTGGATAATAGGCCGAGCATCCTCAGTAATCGCACAAGAAAGTTTTCCTTTCCAATTGAAAGAATATATTTCATTCTCTGCATTAGTGAAAGTATTCATCGATCGCTTGTTTGCTGGAATTTTACACTGCTAAATTTCACGTTCGCTACAACAGCATATGACCATTTTCATTCAAGAAACTCAGAAAAAATAACAACAACAAAATAACGGAAAAAAATTAACACACGAAAAATAATGTTGCAACTTTTGGGTGTCCGGATGTCAGAAAAATAAACAACAGTCTCATTTTTAAATTTTCTTAATTTCTCTTCTTTTCTTTTTTCTTTCTCGGGGGCGAAACCCTAACTCTAATAACAGCGATAATTTGTCCTTTTCATCACCCATTCACCACGCAGATGCAAATTTTTCACTTTATTTTTTTCATGTAGGTCATCGAATGGAAATGAAATTTTTTAGCGAGTCGGAAAGGTATAAAAGGAGAATGTTTTTCTCATATATGAACAATTTTTAAATTATTTCTTCTTTTCTCTATTTTATTTTTCCTTTTGTTTCTTTCATAAAAGGGTTGTCGACGTACTTCAGTATGTTTAATACCCATAACAATGGTTTTTTTACTATAATAACAGAGAAATACATTCATTCCGAATAGCAAAGTTATTATATTATTACAAATTTATTTTTTACATTTTTGATCAAAGCATGGAAGTTTAACTAACACATTCTACAGTAGGATCATTTCTATAGGAATCGTCACTCTTTGACTCTTCAAAAGAGCCACTGAATCCAACTTGGTTGATGAGCCTCATAACCTTCATACCCTAGAGTGAGAAAAATTTATATCAATTTAGCTTGGTCCGCAATCCTTAGCGGTTCGGCCATCTACTTTATTTTAAATTTTGTTTTTGCCGATTTTCATTGTTCTGAATTTTGAATTTGTTTCTTCGGGGACAAATTTGATAACTTTAACATGCTAAACAATTGGCGCGATGATCTTGACCCTTGCTATGTACTTCTTAATTGAAGGGATAGTATTTTGGGCGGGAATGAATGGCAGTCTGACAAGTCGAACCTTTTTATTTTTTTCCCTAACTTATTTAAGCAAAGGTTTGCTTAATATTTTAGAGTTAATAAGAAATTTTAGAAAGATTTCTCTTCTCAATTATATAATGTATTTATAAAATTTATACAATTTCTGAGGACGTACATTTGATCCATTGAGATTGAAGTTGTGTCTGAAGGTTTTGTTGTTGACCATGCAACGTAACAAGGTACGTTGTATTTCTTTGCAGTGGCGTCCGCTAATTTTCGAGATATGTCCCTAACCCAATCATTATTGCTATCTAATAGAGGTATCCCAATTACTGATTCATGAATCTTATGATTCTTCAATGAGTTTGGTATGGAATAATGATAGTATTGTAATGTAGAAGGTTGTCCCTTTGTTTGATTACCATCTTTATCTTGTTCTGGTTTATCCTTTTGATAACATATTGTAATACTTATTGGTGTCTTTTTATTTGTGGGATCCATAGCGAATGTAGCAATAATTTCCAATGGAGTTTGACCCAAAGATATATCTTCGGGAGTAATATAATGTGTAACTGTAGTGGTAGTAGAAACAGACATGTGGTGAGTTGTATTCCAATTGTGGGGGGTATTTGGAAATGTACGTAAAGAAAAATTAGAATGTCTTAGTCTTGCCACTGTATATATATATATATATATTGGTAATTTTTCAAGCGATGCCCTTTTCATATGTAATACGCGAAATTATGAAAAATATTTCAAATATAAATATATATAAACAAAGAAGATCACGTAAAACCAAACAAAAACAACAAAATAGAACTAGGGTAAAATAGGTTTCAATAAGAATAATTAAGAATGACTGTTCCAAAGATAGATGTTATTTGTATCGTTGCTACATTATTACCTGATTTTGGTATTGGATGTCAAGGTGGATTACCATGGAAATTATCTAAGGAGATGAAATATTTCAGACAAGTTACTAGTGGTACATTAAATAACAACAAACGTAATGCTGTTATTATGGGTAGGAAGACATGGGAATCGATCCCTTTAAAATTCCGTCCGTTACCATCTAGATATAATGTAGTTATTTCTAGAAGTTATGATTCACAATTAACAATTGAAAAGATGAAAGATGATAGTGATAAATTTTTTTATAAGATAAATTCTTTAGAAGATGGTATCAAACAAATAAAAGAGAAATTAGGTGATTCATTAGAGAGGATATATATCATTGGTGGTGGCGAAATATATTCTAATAGTTATTCAATATCTGATAAATTATTAATTACTAAATTAGAGATTGAATCACAAGATATTGAAAGACCTAAAATGGATACATTTTTAAATATTAAACATATTCAAGAAGAATTTAGGGATATTTCTAAAGATTTGAAGCAATATTTGCCTAATACAGTAACGTTACCTGAACCGAGCGCTAATAATGAATATATTGAAAGAGAGAAGGGATATAAATTTCAATATACCTTGTATGAGAAGGAATAAGAACATCCTCTTCGCGAAGCCTTATTATGAATGCAATACATGCGTATATCTGTTCTTTTGATAATTAATAGGCTGTGCCTGTGAGTTTATATCAAACATGAAGAACGAAATCTCAATAAATAAGGACGGGGGTAGATAGAAGTAAAGAGACGGAGGAGTAATGTACATATTATTACATAACTACGTAAATGATGAACAACCACCCTGTAAAAAATACAGCGACAACAATAACAATAACGATAATAACATTATTATTTAATATTATGGGGAATACTGATGTAGTCACTGTCGCAACCACAGTCAAATGAAAACAGATTCCCATTGTTAGTGGTCTGGTTCTGTGTGTCACAAATCATACAAAAGTGACACATCACTTGTCGTAAATTGAATTTGATTTGAATTGAGACGCCGCCAGTGTACTAACAAACTGTTACTATAATTAAATAATTTGATTAATATAGTCGTATATTGTGATAAGACACTTGGAAAAGGACAGATACAAGCCGTACACACTTAAACGACCGCAGAAGATGAAGTAGCGGCAGTTCTGTCGTGCTGCCATTTCTGTGTTCGCCCATTTGGTTAAAAGAACCATAGACAGTCGTTTAGGGGTCTATTTCCTACTACCTGTAATTTTACCAGAGATATTGACGCAGACACCTGAACGACGATCCATTTCTTTATTACGCTGAAACAACCGCAGAACATCAGCTACGTATTTATAAGAGACACCAAGGACAAATCATCGTATAAGTGAATTACGTAAAGATTCTCGGGGGGCCCGAGAAACTACGTACACAGATTCCTGTGGGCTCTCCATCCCGAACCGTCTTCTCTCACACACGTTAATTCCGCGGGACGTGCAAACATCATTTTTTACGTATTTTCGTTTGTTCGTTTTTGGAACGAAAAGGCAGAGAGAACAGTCACTTCCCACGGCCGTAATATAGTGCCCCCCGGCGTGCGTCTGTCTCATTCAACAACAGAGAAAAGGCAGTGCAACACAATTTTATTGTATAATAAATAGATAGTTTGCACACACAGAGAGTGACAGAGAGGGCAGACTGTGGTGTTTTTGGTGTTGCCCGCTTCTCCCGCTGGCGGAAATTGCTGTTATCTTATTATACAGAGGCCAGGTGAGAACAACAACAACAACAACAACGACGAAATTTCATCGATAGCAATCCGTTGATTGATTGATTGATTCACTCATCCATCGTTCAGTAAAAGTTGAGTTGCTCAAAATCGTTGTGATTCGATTTGAATAATATACGCTTCCATGGCTTTGTAGATTCGTTAAATACAGTTTAATTTTTATTGACATTTTATTTTATTCATCTCAATTGAGATATTTTACAATTGACGCGACTAACCAAAAATTTATATATATATATATATAAATATATATATATATATATACCTATAATAAGGTACAATTACACTCGGTAGTTTTGTATATATATTTGTATATTTTCAAAAGTTCAAAAACACCCAATACACTGACTATACAAAACTTACAATGACTGATTACGCATCCTCTTCCTCATGGACATCTTTCTTAAAATCAGTTGCATCATTTAGTGGTGATATTTCATCATTAACTGCTCCACCATTCATTTTATCAACTACTTCATTATCTGAATTCCCACAATATTGGGCTGAACATCCAGATTTATTCATTGAGCCAAGTTTAATCAATGAGGATAATTATAAGGATAAATTCCCAGAGATTACCAATTTAGAATCTCCTGAGATTACACGTATGATAGCTGTCACTAAATGGTTCATTGCAACTTTAAAATCTCAATATTGTTCACGTAATGAATCAATGGGTACTGAAAAGAAACCATTGAATCCCTTCCTTGGTGAACTTTTCGTAGGTAAATGGGACAACAAATCAAATGAATCATATGGTGAAACTATATTATTATCTGAACAAGTATCACATCATCCACCAAAGACCGCTTACACCATCTTTAATGATAAAAATAATGTTAAATTGGAAGGTTATAATCAAGTTAAAGCTACTTTCAGTAAGACTTTAATGTTAGGTGTTAAACAATTAGGCCATGCAATGTTACAAGTTAAGGATGAAACTTTCTTAATCACTTTACCAGCATTACATATCGAAGGTATTCTAATGGCTGCTCCATTTGTTGAATTGAATGGGAAATCAATGATTCTTTCCTCTTCTGGTTCAATTACTATCATCGAATATTCAGGTAGAGGTTATTTCTCAGGTAAGAAAAATACTTTTAAAGCTAAACTTTATAAAAATATCGATGATTATAATAATAATGAATATCCTTTATATACAATGAGTGGTCAATGGTCAGGTATGTCAAAGATAACGAATAGTGAAACAGGTGAAGAGTTCGGTACTTTCTATGATGCAGTAAATCATCCAACTGAACACATATACGTTAAACCAATTGAGGATCAAAACCCATTGGAAAGTAGAAGAGCTTGGGAAAAAGTAGCAGAAGGTATCACTTTTGGTGATATGACAATGATCTCTCAAGAGAAAGGGAAAATTGAAAATCAACAAAGAGAATTAAGGAAAAAGGAGGAAGAAGAAGGTACAGAATGGAAAAGAAGATGGTTTAAAGAAACTGATTATACTAAGATTACTTCTGATGATAAATTAGATCAAACAGATGATAAATTCATTCAATTAAGTGCATCATTAAACCTTTCTACCAAAAATGTCCCAAGTGGTTCATTTGTCGGTGATAAAGAAGATTTGAAATCTGAAACTTCTGCTCATTGGAGATTCAATAGACAAGCTTGGGATAATGAACAAGAGATCAAAGTTTAATTTCGAAAATTTCAGTTGAATTAAAAAAACAAACAGAAAATAAAAAAAATAAAAATAGAAATAGTATATTATATAAACAACAAACACAAATCATTAATTTTTTTATATACAATAATTTTGATGTGTAATTTCTAATGCATAATAAATAATATGAAAAAAAAACAACAGAAAACAATCGATTATACTGTTAATGCGAACATAATTCATCAATTGAAAAAAAACAACAACCTGTTAGCAAAGTACACAACTCCACAGATATAAAAGTCCCAAACACAATGCCAACGAGATTGATTATAGTGCCATGTCATTCTGTGTGGAAATTCGGGACTCAAACTACTGAATCACCATTTTCATCAAAATATGAATTTGGTGAAACTGCAGACCAATGGGTATTAGCCCCATTTCAATATGAAGGTAATGATCATTTATCATTCATCGCACACTCATTAAGAGCAATTGTCGAGTTGATGAAGGATCTTAAAAATAATGTAGTAATATTCAGTGGATCTCAAACCAAAGTTGAATTAGGCCCAATGTCAGAAGCTCAAAGTTATTATTATTTAACTTATAAAATAATTAATGCATTCATAAAGAACAAACCAATGCCAGATTGTTTCCAAATGGAAATCATACCTTTATTGAAACAAATCGTCGACTTGTTTGAACAACAACCTGACGAATTTACTTTATCTAGTTTATTCGTCCCAAATTTAATTACAACTGAAGAATTTGCATTGGATTCATTTGATAATTTATTATATTCTATTGCAAGATTTAAAGAAACTACCACTCTATATCCCGATTACATTACCGTTTGTGGCTTTGGTTTCAAAGAGGAAAGATTCTTGCAACTCCATTCAAAGGCAATTGATTTCCCAATAGATAGGATAAATTGCATATCATATGGTCCAAACCCAAATTATAACACAAAGGATGAGATAGATAAATATTTTACCAATTTAAAGAAAGCTGAAAATAAGAATGCATTAAGTCTATTTGCCAAGGATTGGTACGGTACATATGATCCTTTACTTAATAAGAAAGTATCTCGTAATTTATATCACAGGACCGCTAGATATAAAATATTAGACACCATGCATCTGAATGGTCAACAAATTACAGACTGTGAATCTCATTTTGATTTATATATTAAGAATAAAATGCCATGGTCTATAAATAAATTATAAAAGGAGGAGAGAAAAAGGGAAAAAATTTAATATTTTATTTATATAGATTCTAATTCTTTTACTATTTTTTTCCTTTCCTGTTCCCAATCTTCAACTTTTTGAAGTTTCTCCTCTAGATCTTCCATTTCAATATCAATGGTTACTATTGCTTCATCTGTACCTAGATCCTGTAATTGCCACGTTCCATCTTCACCGGTAATCTCCAATAACATATCATGATATTTAATCAATGACGGACGTTGAGAAATTGTTAAAAAATTAAAATTATAAGTCTTTAATAAATTGAATAAATAATCCTCCATATCAACACTAATTGCATTCGTAGCTTCATCCAATACCACGAATCTTGGTCTATGAAACATAATACGAGCAAAATTGATTCTTTGCTTTTCACCACCACTTAGTAAATCTTTCCAATCTGCTCTTTCATCAAAATATGACCACCCTTTACTTCTTTTCAAAAGATAATCCAATTTAACTTCTTTCAGTATGTGAACCAAAATATTATCCTTATAACCACTATCGAAAAATTCATCTGTTGACATTGGATAAATAATTTGATCTCTTAATGTACCTGTCTTTGTAAAATAAGGTTTCTGTGGGATACAAAATAAATCTTTATCAGGTGGTTTGGACAATAATCCATTCTTATTATAAATTGGCCAAATTTCTGTAATGATTCTTTGAATAGAACTTTTACCGCAACTATTTGAACCTAGGATCAAAATACTTGATCCAGGTCCATTAATGAATGGAGCCGTAATATTTGTCATGTTTGTCAAATCTTGAATAGAATTTGTCTTTGACGATACTGGATCAATGAATTGTGGTAATTGAAATGATAATTTTTTCAACATTTTGTGACCATCTTTACCTTTAATTGATGGAACAATGACGTCAATATTTTCAAACCTTAAACCATTGAAATTATGTTGAACGGTACCTTGAATAACTTCTTCACCTGTTGTTTTTCTTAATTTTTTAACTAAATCGTTTTGTGGATTATCATCATATGTATTTTCGTTATTGTAATTATTATTATTTTGATTCTTTATAGTGGCACCAAAATTGAAATTAATCGAATGAACTCTGTGAAGTGCATAAATTAAAGTAAAGATTCTATTTGTATAACCTGTCAATTGTGAAATGTCCTTAATTGAATGCATTAATCTTGAACCCGCATCTGCTAGAGATAACATCAATCTTTTATTAACAATGAAATCCTTCATATTTGATTGTTCTGAATTTAAATTATTATTCCCTGATAAAACAATTGGTATAGATGCAAAGACATAACCTAAACCGGACCAAGTATATTTCAGAATATAATCTTCCAGCATAGTATATTTAAATTTCTTTTTACTAATGTTTAACATTCTTTCCATCAAAGTATCATATAAATTATGAACTTTTGTCTTTTCGACTTCAGTACCATGATAAAATGCAATTTCTTCATTATTATTAATTAAACTTAAATGATAATTATAATAATTCCCATCTGCTGCAGAACTTTCACTGCTTAATTTACCTAATGGTGGAGTATAACTTCTTAAGATATAACCTGAAATGAAATAATTAACAAATATACCTGCTACACCTAAGCTACCTAAATTATCTCTTAAATAGAAGGAGAAAAATACTAAATCGATTACTGGTTTAGCAATATTAGCGAAAACAGAACATGTAGCATCACAAAATCTTGTAACATCATTTGTAATAGAATTATCAATATTTTTAATAATTGAACTTGATGCCTTTTGATCAAAGATTAATTTATAAAAAGTTTGTCTTTTATCCAAATAAATATCATGAATATATCTTGTTAAATTAACTCTAAAATTTAAACTTAATTTTCTTTGTAATAATTTTATTGCACTATTTGTATATGAAGCAGGTAAAGCAATTAAGAACCAAATACATAAATCTGTTAAAAATTTCTTTGGTTGTCTTGAAATGATATCTCTTACAATTTGACCATCTAATCTTGCTACAAAAAGTGATAAATAAGTTCTTAGGATAAGGAAACAAACTTGTAAAGTTAATAAAACTGAATTTTTATCAAAAATAGTTGGAATTAAAATTTTTGAAAGGCAATTCATTTGATTTAAAAATTTTGAATAAAAAATATTTGAATTATTCCCATTAATATTATTCATCCCTACAAGTTTAAATAAGAAACTATCATGTTCGTATAAATCATCATTTTTAGGTTTAATAAAAATTTTCTTCTTTTGAGTTATTTTTTGTAATTGAGTCATCATATTTTCTTCATTATTTAATTTATTTGTTAGTTGTGTATCTGGTATATACATTACTCTTGCACCGGAGGCTAATTGCATCTGTGATCTAGTTCTACGCAATGTACCTTTCGAACCTCTAATATTCCATTTTGAATTATAAAGATTAACAAATTTTTGTAATAATTTATATGATGCATAACTTGCACCAGATAAAATTGTTAATGATGATAAAATTATTGATAATAAAATATATTGTGCCCTTTTCTTATATAAAAGTTTTGAATTTGGTGATTTAATTAATCTATAAAGATGTTTCAAAATGATAGGAATATAAATTCTCAATGGAACAGTTTTAGGTGGTAACGCTATACATTTTTGTCCTGATGTAATTATATTCATTTTTGTAAAATAGCTGATATGTATTATGTATCTAATATTTCAATTCGTTAAAATAAACAACCTTTCAATAACATAACTATCTCTGAAACAACTTTAAAATAATTTATCACCTCTTGACATATATATATATGAAGATATTCTACTGTTATGGGGATTATTTCCTTATCTCCGGCATCTCTTTCCTGAACTTAATTCAACAATTTAGGGGAGAGCAACAAGCATCCATACCGGGAAATATAGCCGCCCATACTCCAATTCTTCAGTTGGAGAACAACAGAAATAAGAAGAAGTGACAAAACAACGGCGATAATCCTATCATATCAATAAATATTTTCTGTTTATTTTTTTGTACGTATGCGCGGTCCTATATTATGAGAATCTCCAATAGTGGGGAGTGCACAGCCGTGCGCTCTGTCGATGTGGATGTGGTAGAGGTGCGGTTCGTATGAAGCGATGGAATGACCCCCATATTAGCCGTACAATATACTCAGATAGACACAGTCATATATGTAATCATTATTATTATAGTTGATATGTAATATTTTAGTTGTTGTTTATGGTAGGAGTCTCAAGTGTGCATGTTACACTATTTCAAAAGGTTAACGATGTCTAACAGTCTCATTATTATACACATTCTTATATAATGGGGAGGTACTATTACAATACGAAAGGTATTCATCTAAATATATTGAATTACAGTAATTATTACAAGATAATTCAATGAATGTCGTATGTGCCAATTTGTGACACCTCTTTTCATTGTTTCTGTTTTCGCAAGTGAATGTGTCCAATTATTAGAATTATGAGCTATACTGGAAATTAATCATGAATGATCTGATCTAATCATTCTCACATTATAATCATTTTTATTTACCATGATTCGGTGATCGCTTGACAAAATGAACTTGACAGCACACAACTGTTATAGAATTCAGAAGAAGGTGTGAGAAAGTTCAATTTGTGACCTCTTCTTCTCTGCTACCATCGAGACAAAAACAACAACAACTTTCCACGAGGCAGATAACAGACAATAAGCCGTACAACCAGCCTGACAAAAAAGAAACGACTGAAAAATATGCAGAACTGTCGCAAAGTCATCATTTTTCTTTCTTTTTTGCTTGCTCGATTATCTTGAAAATTTCACAACTCATCGAGATCCCATTATCTATATAAATAAATTGATACTTCTTCTAAATGCTTTCCCAATTTTAACACCTGTCTCTTCATTGAGGTTTGTAATTTCATCGTAATAAGCAATCGCTAGAAATAAGAAAAAACTATAAAAATATTTCAAGATTTCAACAGTTAAAGAAAATGACTCAAGAAGAAAGATACTCTACTGCAAACTTACACGATGGTCCAACTTACTTCAAACCATTAGTTGATAAGATCGAACCATTTCAATGTAAATTAAAGAATTCAGACACCGTTGCTACTGCATTCCCAATATTCAACCATAAACAAATTCCAGATTCTTTAATTACTTTCTTAATGAATGAATTCAATAAAGAAATCGAAAGAGGTGATACTTATCCACAAGATGAACCATTATCTAAGGAAGAATTCATTCATTATTGGTTTCATTCTTTTACTGTTATCTTCTTAGAAACTGATAAGAAAGAAATCCCAACTGATATTACCTCTCAAGAAGAGTGGTCTAAATTGGTCCTTGGTACTTTCTATATCAAACCAAACTATATGCCACGTTGCTCTCATAATTGTAATGCAGGTTTCTTAGTCAATTACGCTCATAGAGGTAAAAAGATCGGTAATAGACTTGGTCAAATTTATTTGAAATGGGCTCCATTGTTAGGTTACAAATATTCTGTTTACAATTTAGTATTTGTTACTAATGTTGCAAGTGCCAAAATTTGGGATAATTTGAAATTCGATAGAATCGGTTTAGTTCCAAAAGCTGGTGTCTTGAAGGGATACAAGGAACCTATCGATGCTATTATCTTCGGTAAGGATTTAACTAATATCGAACCAGAATTATTCGACGATTTGATTGAATTATGAAATATACAAGAATAATAACTGATGAACAGTTTATTTGTGTTCATTTTCTTTCTTCAATCATCTTCATTTTTATAGGATATTACCAATTGAATATGGTAATTTACATCCTACTCATTATTGCATTAGCATAAGATCATTTAATATGATGCCCTTCAGCCATAAAATATCTTATATCTATATTATTCTTTCTCTCTCCCCACACAATTATTTTTTAATTTATTCATAATCATACTTTAGTGATTCGATTCATAGTATGATAGCATTTACGGTTATATAGGGTCTCAAAACTATTTAGTAAAGTTTTACAATAGCATATTTTTTTTTTTATTTTTTTTATTATTACCTTTTTTTCTCTGCATTCATTCATCATATAAACAAAATTATTCATACTGGTATTGATGATTCAACTATGAAACTGTCTTGTTATTGTTCTGTCACATTATCTAATTTCCTCAAGTAACAACGAGTAGCTCGCTCGCTAAATATCAATGAAAAAACTCCCCAGGCGGGATGAAATTTTCTGTCTAGGTGGCAGTTTGCTGTCTGCCGTCTAGGCAGAGACGGAGGGAAACGACCGCGCAGGGAGGAGCCAAAAGTGAAAAATTATTCAAAGAGGAACACCCACCGTATAGTAACTGTGCGAACAGATCCTTGAAAAACTTTCGAAACAGTAAACAAAACAAAATATAACTAAAGTAAATAAGAAATATATCTTTATAAATTGTCATTTTGAAGAACTTATCTTCTGTGTACTTATCTTATTCCAAAGTTTCAATTCAAGAAGAAAGACGAATTAGAAAGAAGACTCATATTTTAAATAATAATGGGTGTTGCTGATTTAATTAAAAAATTCGAAAAGATCGCAAAGGATGACGATTCTGAAGTAAATGAAACACCACGTCGTGAAGCTCCTTCTAAAGTTGAAATTCCTGATGAAATCGCTAAGGAGGACGAGTTGACCACTGAAGAAGAGACTGCAATTGAGGAACCAAAGGTTGAGGAACCAGTCGAAGAAACTCCAGTTGAAGAAACTCCAGTTGAAGAAACTCCAGTCGAAGAAACTCCAGTTGACGAAACTCCAGTTGAAGAAACTCCAGTTGAAGAAACTCCAGTTGAAGAAACTCCAGTTGAAGAAACTCCAGTTGAAAAATCAACTCCAGAAGAAAACCCAAAAGAAGAAGGGCTCGAAAAAGAAGAGCCAACAGAAGAAAAATCAACCGTAGAAGAAAACTCTCCAGAAAAAAAAGAAGAAGAAACAACAGAAGAAGAAACTAAATTATCTGTTCCAGTAGAGTCTGTGGACAAAGAGTCTGAGGAACCTGTAGACGTTCAGGTTAATAACGAACAAGGTGAAGAAGCTCATGACCAAGAAGAAAAAGAACCAGTTCAACAAGTCGATACAGAAAACTCTGGTAGTAAAAATAAGAAAAAGAAGAAGAAGAATAAGAAGAAGAACAAGAAGAAGAACAATAGCAATAACGCCGAAAACGCTAATGGTGCTGAAGTTAGCAACACTCAAGCATCAGAGGTAACTACAGCCGTCGAGGATGTTAACAATTTTGAAGCTGTTGACGAATCGCTTAGGCAACAATAAACCACACAATGAAGATGAATTAGAAGCTATGACTGAGGATGTCAAGGAAGAAACTCTTAACAGTATAGCCCACGAAGTTCCCCAAAATGAGGAAGAGATAACTGAGCAAGAGGAAGAAGAAGAAACCGAGAAGATTGCTCAAACTGATAGTCGAATTGGACGTGATAGTCCATTTGAATTTGGTAAACGTAATCTAACCGATAACTCTGATGTTTGGGATCATAATGCATGGGATAATATCGAATGGGGTGAAGAACAAATAGAACAAGCCAATGAAAAGATTTTAGAACAGAAAAAATTCCCTGTCTCTGACTTCGATAAAAACTTATACAACGGTAATCCAGCAAGATATTGGGATATTTTCTATAAAAATAACAAAGAAAATTTCTTCAAGAATAGAAAATGGTTACAGATCGAATTCCCAATTCTTTATAGTTCTACACGGAAGGATGCTGGCCCAGTGACAATCTTCGAGATTGGTTGTGGTGCTGGTAATACCTTTTTCCCAATCTTAACACAAAATGAAAATGAGGATCTAAAGATTGTTGCCGCAGATTTTGCTCCAAAGGCAGTTGATCTTGTTAAAGAATCCGAAAATTTCAATCCAAAATATGGTTCTGCATGTGTATGGGATTTAGCTAACCCCGAAGGTAATTTACCAGAAGGTATTGAACCTAAATCTGTAGACATTGCAGTGATGATTTTTGTGTTCAGTGCACTAGCCCCAGAACAATGGGACCAAGCAATGGAAAACTTGCATAAAATCATGAAACCAGGTGGTAAGATCCTGTTCCGCGAATATTCCTTTGGTGATATGGCTCAATTGAGATTCAAGAAAAATAGATTTTTGGGTGATAACTTCTACGTTAGAGGTGATGGTACAAGAGTATACTTTTTCACAGAAGAAGAATTGAGGGAGATTTTCACAAAGAAGAACTACTTCATTGAGAATAAGATTGCAATCGATAGAAGATTACTTGTGAACAGAAAGAGGAAATTAAAGATGTACCGTTGCTGGATTCAAGCAATGTTCGAAGCTTCTGAATAGAGCGAACCATAATACCATTAATCCATAAAAGATGTTGCAATAAATAAATAAAATCTAAGCATTATACGTTATAATCTTATGTATATAACCTACATAAATATAAGCATATTATATTATATATCAAATCGGTTAGCAGGTTCTTATGAACTATTAATTATAAGTGCTGCATTCCACAGTTTTGTAATTACACGTGGTTAGCTGACTCTGCCTATGCAGCAGACTATATCCGTCCACCGTTTTCTGTTCACATCTGTCTTATCGCTCTGTTCAAGACAACGAAATGATAGACGGAGGAATAGTAAGAACTGCGGGAAGTAGAAGGAGAATAGTGACAAAATCAATAAAGTCATCGTTAGTGCAGGCCATTTGTCAACAAATTCGAACAAAAGTGTGAAACAGTGGAATGAAAATTTTAAGAACTATGTCAATTTTGACATAATTGTAGGTCTATTCGTTTAGTATTCAAGATTGGGTATATATATCAGGAGTTCATCGACAACTTTGACGTAATTCGTGACAGATATACTTTCTCGATCAGATATAGCTTTTTCTTTGACACTGATAGATGAGGATAAACATGCCCTTAAGAATGGCTGGAAAGACATATACAGATGCAATCAATGCACTAAATTCTTTACAATCCAATTATGCCAATATCATGGCAATCAGAGAGTCGGGAATACGTAAAAATGAAATGGCTCTTCTCGAAATGGTCGAATGGACAAGAAGAATAGGTTACTCTACATCCGATTTCAATAAATTGAATATTATACACATCACAGGAACCAAAGGGAAAGGTTCAACAGCTGCATTCACAAACTCTATTTTAAGTCAATATAAGGATAAATTACCAAAGATTGGTCTTTATACATCGCCACATTTAAAGACTGTGAGAGAACGAATCAGAATCAATGGGAAACATCTATCAGAAGAGAAGTTTACTAAATATTTTTATGAGATTTGGAATAAATTAGATACATCTTCTTCTCCATTGGATAGATTCCCACATATGACACCTGGTTCAATGCCAGGCTATTTTAAATTCCTCACATTATTGTCCTTCCATACTTTCTTACAGGAAGGTTGTAAGAGTTGCGTCTATGAAGTAGGTATCGGTGGAGAATATGATAGTACAAACATTATTGAGAAACCTATTGCATGTGGTGTATCATTATTAGGGATTGATCATACATTTATGTTAGGTAATACGATAGAGGAAATCGCATGGAATAAAGGTGGGATCTTTAAGAACAATACACCTGCATTCACAGTAGAAAACCAGCCTTTAGAAGGTATGAAAGTATTGAAGGAGAGAGCAGAAGAACGTAACACTACAGTAACACCAGTACCAACCTTCACAGAATTAGATAACATCCAACTAGGGATTGCAGGTAGTTTCCAAAAGACAAATGCATCATTAGCGGCTGCCTTAGCTGGTGAAGCTCTTAAATCAATGAAAATAATAGATAAATCCTTTGATTTGACAAGTAACGCCAAGTTACCAAATGAATTTGTGAATGGACTGAAAGAAACGACGTGGGAAGGTCGTTGTCAAACTGTGCATCGTGGAGATAACATTTGGTATCTAGATGGCGCTCACACAAAAGATAGTATAGAGGCCGCATCTACATGGTTCAGAGAAGTTGTAAAGACATCCCCTAAGAAGAAAGTACTATTCTTTAACCAACAGAGTAGAGACGCAAACGCACTGATACACTTCATGAATAATAAACTTGTACCAGACGTCAATTTTGATTATGTTATTTTTACAACTAATGTGACATGGGATTCGGGTAATTATAGCGCAGATTTAGTTTCTATGAATACTTGTAAAGAAGATGTAGATGCATTAAAAGTACAAAAGGTGCTAGCAGAGGAGTGGAAAAAGATTGATAACAATTCTGAAGTTTTTGTATCACCAAATATCGAGCACGCTGCAAACTTAATAGAAAACTTGAACAATGGACCTCTAGATATTTATGTCTGTGGTTCACTTCATTTGGTCGGAGGTTTATTGGTAGTATTTGATGGAAAATAAAACATTTCTCATATAGGAAAACTACTATGTAAGATGCATACGTAACACTATTATACATATTATTTTATTATGATTACATACGTTTACGAATAAATTTAGATATGTATATAAACGAATGAAAGAAATAATCTGATTATTGTTATATTTAAGTAAGGCATGGCTGATCTGTAAAATCGGGTCCGTACCAAAATGTCCATTTTTTATGATACCTCTTGTACATGTACGTGGTTGGATTTTGCATACACTCCATAGCGGTTATTGAGTCACGTATATCCATAAATATTATTGACACACACACTCTTCTTGATATTACTGGAGTGAAAGCTTGAATCTCCCCAAACATACGGAAATCTTTTATCATTTCCTCAGGATCAAATTTTATAATGGTATTAGTAAATTTATTGGTATATTTTGTGACTTTTCTTTTATAGTTAAATTTCAAAATCAGGCATCTTGTTCTCTGAGGTTCATTTAAATCTTGGGTGGTCGGTACGTAGTCACTTTTTGGATCACAAACTGCAGGTCCATCATCCCATATGACTTGGCGATGGATGCCGTTTATCTTGAACATATTGGTATTAGCATATTTCATAAATTCAGTTGCATCCGCCTTGTATACAAACTCGAACAGGATTGTATTATTTGTTAAATCTGAACTAGGGTCATTAAGGATAGTCACTTGTTTTAAAGGTCCTCCTTTAATTTGAGAAACAATACTCTCTAGGCCGGTATTCTCTGGAATATCCTTTAGGACCATTCTTGTTGTACTGCATTCCAAGGGCCCATGAGTCAGGTTACTATCTTCGGAGTTTATGATGACCATTTTAGGTGGTAAAATAAATTCAGTTTCAGATTCTATTATTTTATTGCCACTCTTTAATTGGGTACCGGTAGTCCTTTTCGTGCAACCTATTATCCGCCTACCCTTATTTTGTACAATCGCCTGATCTTCACTTAGGTCATGTTCACTTAGAGAACCTTTATTAGTTTCGAATGCTTTTATCAGCCATTCTTCTGATTTTGTGATTGCATATGGCTCAACCTTGTTATTACTAGACGACCTCGAGTGACCCGTCAGATATGCTTTAGTAAGTTGTCTAAATCCGGGCCTCCTCCCTTTATGGTGATTAGGGTCAACCCAAGTTGTTTTAGCCTTTTTGTATTTATTTATGTTAAAATCTTGTTCCAAACTTAGTTTTCTTCCATCAATCGTTGATTTTTGGATCTGAGTTTCAATATGTGTCATTGTTATTATAGTATATTATCAAATCAAATAATGACTCTATTACTGATACTGTAATCAAACAGTCAAGAGATATACGACTTGGGAAATGTAGTCACATTTTACCAAAGAAACGGTTTATACCGTATGGTAATCCTTATTGTAATTTTTATATTATGAGCGATGACAGTTTTGTCCATATTGTGACATTTTTCGTTTATTATTCGCTTGACGACAGCAACAAAGAGGACTACACACGGGACAACTTAAAAACATCGAGCGATGTACAGTAATGTACAGAGCTATTCGTGCTATATTATAAATGATTTCTTGGCTATATAGAAATTACTGGTATAATTACCACATTGATACTAGAGGCTATTTTCTTTTATATTATACAGTTATGTAAGGAGTTCTATCTAGATAGCGTTAGCTGTGTATCCTATACCCTGACGTCGCACATGTCACCACGACGGGAGGTTTCTAATTTCATCAACTCACGTAATGCCATAGTTGCGTAGGCAGAAGTACCTAATTGCATCTTTATCAATACAGCAGTTTTGTCACCACCTTGATCTGGCATAAATCTTTCTAACTT
Organism: Maudiozyma bulderi; assembly: GCA_031590215.1. NCBI lineage: Eukaryota > Fungi > Ascomycota > Saccharomycetes > Saccharomycetales > Saccharomycetaceae > Maudiozyma > Maudiozyma bulderi. The sequence goes on along the minus strand of CP134442.1, from coordinate 373,736 downwards.
GGTCTTCATGTATTTTTGGCCATTTTCCTTTCCAATCTTATTATTTAGAATTTCTAGATCAGTATTCAATAATTGTTGGGTAGGTTCTTTATAGTGGATAATCTTATATTCTAGTTCCTTAGGCTTTTGAATGATGTTTCTGTATGAACCAGCCATTGAAAAGTCACGAACCTTCCTTCTCATCTTAAATGGGTCCATATCGTCCTTCTTCATTATATCAATATAGACTTGCTTTAAGGCTTCGTCAGAAGGATATATGATATCGAAACCAGGAGTAGGTAGCACGACATCAGACATGGAATACTTACCACTATCAATATCTTCTTGGGTTAGTGCTCTTGCTCTGATGAATTCCTGTGTATTTAAATCTTCAGCAAAATCGTCCAATTCGTCAACTTCTTCATGTGAATTTTTATCAGCAATGACTAAGTCGCCAGGCACCACTTTCAAACCATATAATTTGACTCTTTCAGTTGCTACCGCGTTCCATACATAACTTTGGTAGGCATGTACATACATTGTTCTTAGATTTCTTGGAATTTTAACAATAGCATCACAGTAGGAGTTTGCGGAGTAGGTACCATCTTCGTTTTTTCTTTGATTAGATAAACTAAACAGTAGCGAATTTTCAGCAATACACTGTCTAGGCATTAGTTTCAGTGCGGCTGCAGCATCATGGATGGACTCCCATAATTGTCTAGCTTCCTTGGATTTTGGAAGGACGTTTGGTTGGTCAGAAAGGATCAGATTTGCAGCCTTTTCCCAATTTTCTAGTAACAGCTCTTTACCAACTTCATGTGTAGATATGCTGAAAGTACCAAATCTTTGCATACCAAAATAATTGATAAAACCGTTTGTAGATAATGATTCACAACCCTTTTCTAAAATAGTATTTAGGTCCGAATTTGGATCAATAGTCTTAACATCTCTGATAGCAATGACAAATTCATTACCATTCAGATCACCTAAACTTAGAGAGGTATCTTCATACTTGAATCCACCAAGAATCATACCTTTTAAAGTTCTATTCAACGCATTTAATCTATCAACACCAATCTTTGGTAAGGATAATCTTTGACAGGTAACAGCACGTCTATCCTTTGTACCAGCGAATCTCATTGCTTTGGTTGGGAATCTTAGTAGTTTACATATAGTGTTTACGGCATCCATTGTGTCTTTGTTTTCCTTCTGCAAAGTAAAATGCAAGAATTCTTTGTTTGGACCGTAACCCCAGTTTTCAACACCGTTGGCATCCTTAGTTTGATTAATTTTAACCTCCTTGTTTACTCTAGAGTTTTTGTTGTTTCTAGCGATTTTGAAATGGTTTTCACTAGTTGTAACAGATTCCAGTTCATTATTGAAAGCCGCACGTAGCAATTGATGGATCTTGGTTCTGGTAGTCTTGTCTTCGAATGACTTTTCGGTCTCCATCTTAGTAGCCTTCTTGTAAACTTCTTCGATCTTTTCGAAATCGCCTTCGCCAAATATTTCAATCAACTCAGTCTTGAGTTCAGGCTGGACATCAAAATTTTGTCTACTTGCCAATTCTTCAGCACGGTTGGCTTCTCTTTCTTCTTTTGTCAATTGTGGTTTCTTTGGCATCTTGAACCCTTTATCCAGTAGATGAACAACATTATCTGACTTATCGACTTCATTGACTAAGAAATCGGTATATCTTTGCTTGATTTGTCCAGAAAACCCAGATAATTCTGGAGTTAAGTATAAATTAATACCAACATCCTTTTCAGTAATACCTTCGTCTTGAACGGCGGATTCTCCAATCTTTGTCTTTTTAGTAGCAGTCTCAGTAACTGCTGTGTTTACTTCTTCAACAGGTCTCTTTAGTGATTTTTCTTGTCCAGACATCTTTAGATAATTTCTGATTGATTGAAACGAGTTAAAATATGTAATTATGCTACTAGATTTAGCTTTGTTCCAGCACTCTACAATAATCAGATGAGATGAGCATTCTTTAAGTCTGCATGAAAATTTTTAGTGATGATGTTCGGCTCTTTTGAATTGTGCGAACAAAAGGTGCATCGCGATGAAAATTTCAATGATTTCTGATTTTAATAAAACGAAACAATCGAAATGTAACGTAAACAGAGCATGAACAAAGGCTCTCCGAACAAGAATAGGGTATAGAGCAACATATTTCGAAAGATAAGAATATTCGAGCAATCGTGAAAAGTAGGTGGGCAATAGAATTTAGACCCTGATTGTATATATTACAACGGAGTAGTTTACATTCAAAACAAAACATACTTCCTCTGGCTTGTAAATGTCACACCAAGAACCAGAAGTGGATCATGTCCCAAAAAAGATTAGTGATGTCAATGAATTAATGATAAAGGCCCAATGTTGGGTTAAGAAAGGAGATGAAGAAAGATTAGCCGAGATTTTATCCATCAAATCAAGGAGACCTCCTCCTAAATTTTATGTTCATTACGTGAATTATAATAAACGTTTGGATGAATGGGTACCACCTGAAAGGATAAATTTAGATAAGGATGTATTATTTGCCGTACCTAAACCTGTCGAGGAACCTAAATCTAAGCAGAAGAACAAAAAGACTTCCCAGGCGGATAAGTCTCTTCAGTCGACTGCAGCTTCCACCAAAGAGAATACACCTGAGGTATCTGATCTAATGGATCTGGATAACTTAAATGTCCAAGGTATTAAAAATGATGATGTTTCTCGAGAAGATGAAATTAAGAAGCTGAGGACATCAGGTTCAATGACGCAGAACCCACATGTTGTTTCACAAGTCAGAAATCTGAATAAAATTATCATGGGTAAATATGAGATAGAACCGTGGTATTTCTCACCATATCCTATAGAATTAACGGACGACGATCAAATATATATTGATGATTTTACATTACAGTATTTTGGTTCTAAGAAACAATATGAAAGGTATAGAAAGAAGTGTACGTTATTACATCCGCCTGGGAATGAAATTTATAGAGATGATTACGTATCATTTTTTGAAATAGACGGTAGAATGCAACGAACGTGGTGTAGAAATCTTTGTTTATTATCCAAACTTTTTTTGGATCATAAAACTTTATATTATGATGTCGATCCCTTTTTATTTTATTGTATGACAAGAAGAGATGAATTAGGCCATCATCTAGTAGGATATTTCTCTAAGGAAAAGGAGTCCGCAGATAATTATAATGTTGCGTGTATTTTAACTTTACCTCAATATCAAAGAATGGGCTATGGTAGATTACTAATTGAATTTTCATATGAATTGTCTAAAAAAGAAGGCAAGACTGGGTCACCTGAAAAGCCATTATCTGATTTAGGTTTGCTGTCATACAGAGCATATTGGTCAGATACATTAATAAAATTATTAGTAGAGCACGGCAAAGAGATTACTATTGATGATATAAGTTCTATTAGTTCGATGACGACCACAGATATTTTATTCACTGCAAAATCGTTAAACATTCTTAGATACTATAAAGCGCAACATATCATATATTTAAGCGATGATATTATTGAACGATACGAGGCATTAAAGAAGAAGAAAAGAAGAAGTATAGATCCAAGTAAATTAATCTGGACACCTCCAGTATTCTCTGCATCTCAATTAAGATTTGCGTGGTGATATGATTATTCCTATCATATTATATTTACACGGACATTATATATATAATAGTAATATGTATTATTATTTTTTTTTAATTATTGGGTTACAGGAATATTTTTAGTATTTTTAAAAAAAATATTGGATAAAGTACGTTGCAAAAGAAAATTCATCCAATTAGAATCTGATTAAATGGGTAGTTGTGATGATGATTCTAATACTGGAATTTTCACATTTATTTTTATTTAATTGATGCATAAGGTTGTTTGTTTCAACCTACAATTTTGAATTCAACATCTGACATTCCATGTTGATCTCTATTTTCATAATATATTCTTCTTAGTTCTTCGATATATAATTCATGGTAATGGTTCACGATATTCTCTGGCGGATTAATTATCTTCTCTTTGATATAGATTGGCTTACCGGTAATTACTGCCAATGGAGTTCTAAATGGCAATAATCCAAAATCGTAATTAAAGAGTCCTCTTGCGTAGAAGATTGGGATTGTAAAACCAAAATTAGCTTTAACCCATAGTTGCGCATTCCTTAACCATGAATTCTCACGAGATCTGAATATTTGATATGTGTTGTTTTCACCAAATACAAAAGTGGGTACTAGGCCTACATTTCCGGTCTCGAGAGCTAATTTAACAAATCCTTTCCTTTTATTCAAAATTAATTCGACTGTATTGGGTTCTGTTAATAAGGATTCCCTTGCACCCCCTACAACAATGCAGATAGATTGATTATTTTGTAAGACTTTCAATGCATTTTTTCTGGAGACAGATGTGATACCCAATGCTAACAAATAATCTCTGTATAATGGAATATGAAACTGTGTTACTAAAGTCATCAAAGACATGGGGATACCTGGAAACTTTTGAGACCATCTACAACCTTCTGTGCCGAAGGCTCCAAATGCCCCCAGTGCACCTATACCATGAGGATGGTAACCAAATATATAACGTGGGCCTGTCGGTCTAAGTTCTAATTTAGAATTGCTTTGAAATCTTTTCTTGATATTTAAGTGGTATTGAGTTGGCCACAATCTTATCTTCCATAAATTTCCATTATCAGAAGATTTTGTGTCCCTTGGTTCTAGTGTGAATGTTGGTTTGAGATCTGTAGTTTTGGTCAATGTTATAGGGAAGTATTCGCAGTATAGATCCCAAACATATAATGATCTAAACCATAATGAATATCTATTCACAACGTTCCCATTGGCGGGTGATCTATCATTAAAGAAATATATTAGATATGGAATCACTAGAAGCCAACATATAGGTGACGATAATAAGAATAAATTAAACAATGTAAATACGACAAACGAGGAACAGTGCCATGCGATAACCGTGGTTTGCAATCTTCGATGTAATGGAGTCGTTACAGGGCAACATAAATCTAATGTTGGCTCTACATCATTAACATTTTTATCTATTGGTTTCTGTATATTTGCTGTTTCTTTACTATCTATACTGCCGTTACTTATAGGATTATCACCACTTTCGAATATTGTTTGCTGGGAGGATTCTTCCTGTTGACCAGCCATGTTTATGTGTTATTATAGTTTGTTAAGATACGGGATCCCTCTAGTGATATAGTGTATGGACAACAATGGTACCGATATATCTGATAATAGCTAGATGGATTAAATTTTAGATGACTAATGTGTCAAATTTCAGACTGCTTCTTTTTTTTTTCTTGATCAGGAGTGTCGTAATAGATATGATTTCTGACACAAGGTTAATTATATGTATTCGTTTCGATACATCTACCCTTTCACGTACTTAGGAATACTATCTTCAAGGCAACTTATCTGATCTGAAAAAGGGTTCTTACAAGTCACCCATTGTTCAGGTCATTGTCGAGGGACGGATGTTGTTCTGAGAACAATTACTCCTCTTCGCATTGTAGGAACGGGGGGACTCGCGAGTAGAAAAGAGAAGGGAGCCCTCTCTATTTCATCAGCGAGACAGGAACAGATCCATCAGGTATTAATCAAGGTGTTAATGAACAATTTGAGATCCAAATAATACATTTTACAGTGTGCTGAAGATTGAGTTACCTGTGGTGAAATAATTCGAGATGAACTTTCTGCTGAACAACGAAACGACTTTTTCATTTTATATTCTTGATTCTAAGATATTTTCATTGCAATACTAGACTATTTTTTAACAAGCTAAGAGTTCAATTATTTCAAGATTTGAAGAGATTGGTTTTGAAGAAACAAGACAAAATAAAAATGCCTTAAAGATTAAATGAATAAGAAAAAAATCATATTGACTGAACATAATATGGCTCTTGATTAAATTGAGCACTAGTAACGTTCAATCGCAGCCAAATTGAGAAAACCTCAATTTGACCCACCGTCAAATGATAGTAAGCTACCTTACTATCTAATTCCTTCGCCATTCTATTAGTAGACGGTGCAGCGAAGGAATGTCTAATTTACATATTATATATATCCAGTTATATATTTGTATTATTTTAACAACTGTTAAGGATATTGGAAAAGAAAAAGTTCAGATAATGATTTTATCTGATCTATAATTCTTCAACGACATTACCCTTAGAGGAAACGTAAATACCATCTAAGAACTTACGGATATCCTTATTTCTGGCCTTACAGATTTGTTGAATATCAGCAGCGTTTTGAGAAACTTCTTCGACAGAGTTACCAGATAAGACGATTTCATCCTTTTGAGTAGTGGAGAATTCGATTTCAACACCTTCTCTGACTGGGACTAATCTAACCTTCTTGTCACCTAAGTAGTTTCTGATTTCAATGAACTTCTTACCATCGTTTTCAACAACGTTAACGTTGATTGGGAAATGCGCATAAACGTATCTCATCTTGTACTTGTAACCCTTAGTGACACCAGTGATCATGTTATCAATTAAAGACTTAACAGTTCTTAGAGTGGCAACGTGCTTTCTGTCACCGTTGTGAACGGTAACCTTGATTAAAGTGTTGTCAATCTTGTTGAAAGTAACATCGACGTGCTTTAAGTTCTTGGTTAAAGTACCTCTTGGACCAGTAACCTTAACGACTCTGGACTTGATGGCAACAGTGACCTTTTCTGGGATAGCAATGGATTGTTCAGTTTGGATGTACTTCATTTTGACTTGACGATATATGTATGAATAGAAGAAGGACAGAAGGGAAATAAAAAGAATATAGAAATTAGGAAAGACCAAGAAGTAACAAGCAAAAACGAAATAACTTTATGAGCGTCTTATTTATATAATTCCTGAAGGGACGACGTCGTCGAAAAAAAAAGTTTTTCAGATTGAAATTTTTCGAAATTTTTTTTTTTTTGCGTCGGTCGCTGTTTTTTTGTTGTTGTTGCTGTTGCGAGAGAAGCACAGTGCGTACGTCCAGGAAAATTATGCTGCGTTCATCTCTCAGAAGTTATTTTAAGAGGCTTTGTTAGGGTTATGTTGAGATAGATAGGGTTTTGCTAAGTCAGTGACACTAATTCCAAATATAGACAATCCATATATTCTATACTCTATTAGTATTTAGTTTCAACAACGAAGGAAACGAATAGAAGAATACTGGGTTGCTCATCGGATCGACTAATAAATATGGAATATATGTGCCACTTATCTTTCGTCCTTTTTTCAAACGTATCCAACATAGTTTGAAAGTGACAAAAAAAGATGACATATGTCACATTCTGGAAAAAATAAATATTGACATCTTTGTAAAACGATATAATATAAGTATATATGGCCAGTTATACAATAACTGCCTAGTAAGTTCTTTAGACTGGTATATTTAACACTATACTTTAAAGTTCCAAAGATATGAGACTTCTTTTGTTGCTTAACATATTATTGGCTGTTGCATGTGGAGTAATTGCAACACAAAATAAACATGCAGGTGTCATGGAAGTTGTCAACACACCAAAGTATTTATTTTATAATATTTTGGAAATATTCAGAGTTTCCAGAAAGTTTGAAGAACAGGATTATATGGATGAACTATTCTCGATTCGTGATAGTAACGATTTCGATGAAGAATGTCATCAGATTTTATCAGACATTATTAGAACAAGAGATCGAAGTAATAATTTGAAAGTCACCAAGAAGAGGGATCACAGAATAAGAACTAAAATGTTAGAAAAGTTTGTGAGAACTTACATTAATCATCAGGTTAATAATCCACATAATGGGTCTAAGGATAAATTGACAAAAACTTTATATGCATTAAGGGCACAAGAAATAACAAACTCAATGATAACTGAAAGGAGTTTGTGGAGTATCTTAAAACATATCAAAATTAAATTAGTAGAATATGATTTGATAGATGAGGAGAATAGACTTGAAATTTCAAGTTTGAACGAAGAAGAAAGTGAAAAATATGTTGCCAATACCGTAATTTACTTTGCAAAAGGAATCATAATATTAGGAATCTGTTCAGCTCTTAGTCCGACTTTGTGTTTGGGCATTGTAGGAACATTACTATTCATTCAAGTTGTATTGTGGATGTTAGTTCTAGTAGGACTTTTCACTGTTGGGAATGTTGCTGTATAAAGTGAACGTACATGGATAATATATTTTGTCCCGTGTATAACATCTTACCACGTTTTCATCTCCAAAGAATCTCTCCACATATGAGTTTAACAAAGATCATATATTGTTACAATTTATATCGTTATTTATACGTATATACATTTCATCTATAACGGATGAAAAAAATTAAAAACTAAAACAGGCTATCGAATTTTTCTCTTTTTTTTATCAACATAGTTAATTCGAGTGACTTATCTGTTTATTTATTCTTGAACCATTTGTCGGTGAATTTTTTTAGTGCACTGGCATCATTGTAAACCCAGGATCCCTTCTCGTTATAGAATTGGGCATTAGAATACATTGTGTTAAGATCATTGTGAACCTCAGAAAGTGATTCGTATCCATTCTTCTTGGCCTTTTTTAGCACTGTATCAATGGCTACAGGTTGCTCAATCAATACATAATAGTCCGGGTATAATTTCTTGGATGGCAACTTTTCGAAGACCTCTGTTTGAACGTGTTCATCAGTTTTATCTTTTAACGTACGAAGTTCATCGATCAGAGAGACAATCTGGTCAGAAATATTAATGACAGGCTTTGTGTCTTCTGGTACAGTCTTTTCCTCCTTCTTAGTTGCCTTTCTTCCTCTCTTCTTTGGTATCTTTTTCAAAACAGGTTCCTCTTTTGTGTTATCCTCAACATCAGACTTGTTATCGATGATAACAGACATAGGCTTTTTCAATTTCAATGTAACCTTGAACTTCTGTCTCTTCTTTGGAGGTTCTTCGGCATCTTCCGTTTCTAATGGTGCGTCAAATGATTCTTCTGAGTTCTCTATTGGTGAGACGACCTTCTCAGGAATATCTGCAGCAGCCTTTCTCTTCCTTGTTCTTCTACGACGACCAACAGCAGTATCATCTTCTTCGTTCGGCACATCTTCTACTTGAGCAGATTTATCCTTGACATTGTCCTCAGTAATTGTTGCTTGTGGTTCTGGAGTATTTTCCAATGTAGGTATTTCACCATCCTCATGTGACAATTTTTCCACTTTATTACGCATTCTTCTTTCTCTTTGTTCACGCTTCTTGATAATCGTCTCTTCCAAGGTACTATCTTCATTTTCAACAGCATCTAAGAATTGTTCCTCGGTTAGACCATCATCATAATACACCCTTTTAGTTTGTCTCATTCTAGATAAAGCTACGGGTTCGGTATGTAGATGCTTCTCAATATCTTCGGTAAATACAGCTGGTAACTCATCCTTAGTAATCAATCTTGGTGGAGGAACCTTGAATCCTTCTGCTTTGGCTTCTGCATTTTCCATTGCGATCCTTTCTTTATCCATCTTATTGAATAAAACCTTCTCATCATCGGAACGGGCTAATACTTCATTTAATTCTTCATCATCTAATTCAGCTTTGTCATCATCATCTGCAGTAGACTCGTTTTCTATCAATCTTCTCAAAAATGCCTCTTGTTCCTCTGCTGTAGATTTGTTATCGAACTTACCTGCTTGAATAACCTTGCCATCAATATCTAGCTTTTGCATTGCTCTCTCGAGGATAACTTCTTCGACGGAATCGGTCGTAATTAATCTTAAAATTCTAACTTCATTCTTTTGACCAATTCTATGCGCTCTATCTTGAGCTTGTAAATCTTGATGAGGATTCCAATCGGTATCAAAGATAACCACAGTATCAGCAGTTTGCAAGTTAAGACCCAGACCACCAGCTCTTGTAGATAATAAGAAACAAAAGTAATCAGAATCAGGTGCATTGAAAAGCTTTAACATATCTGTTCTTTCATCAGCTTTAGTACTACCATCTAGTCTCATATATTTCAAGTTTCTCATTCTTAAGAAATCTTCCATGATGTCCATAACTTGTGTCATTTGGAAGAACATCAGCACTCTGTGACCTGTCGCTTTGAATTTAGGTAATACACGATCCAATAATTCAAACTTACCAGAAACACGATATAATAGATCTGAATTCCCTCTACTTGGATTGATAACACCTTCAACTTCATCAAAGACGAAGGGATGGTTACAAATCTTTCTCAATTGCATAATTTTATTGTTTAAACCTTTGATACCAGTCTTTGTTGCACCTTCAGTACCTGCACCGACAAATAAAGCATTGTGTTTCAACATTTGTTCATATAGAGTTTGTTGTAAACCAGATAATTTACATTTAACAACTGTTTCGACTTTATCAGGTAAATCCTTTTCGACTTCTTTCTTCAGACGACGTAATAAGAATGGTCTTAACACTTTATGCAATCTTCTAATAATCAGTAATGTTTCTTCTTCTGTCAATTCTAATTTCTCTTGACCACCTGTATTAGCAAATGGTGTGTTAAACCACTCATCAAATGTACTTGCAGAATTGAAAATCTTTGGTAGTACGAAATTCAACAATGCCCATAATTCCGGTAAATTATTTTGAAGTGGGGTACCTGTTAAAATTAATCTATTTCTTGTCTTATAGTAATGTTGAATTGTGAATGATAATTTAGATTGGGCATTTTTCATTCTGTGACCTTCATCAATGATCATATGAGCCCATTCATGTTTACATAGCATTGCTCTATCCTTGATGATATATTCATAAGTTGTTAATAAGACATCAAAATCACCTGTTCTGATTCTAGGTTGAAGGGCACGTCTTTGATTTGGAGTACCTTTATAAATAACTGTGTTTAGACTTGGAGCCCATTTTTCGAATTCTAGAGTCCAATTAGTAATGGTAGATAATGGAACGATGACCAAATATGGACCTGGGTTCTTTTTAATTTCGTATAAGTATGTGATCAGGGAAATAGATTGGATAGTCTTACCTAGACCCATTTCATCTGCTAAGATACCATTCAAATGATTATTGTATAGGGAAATCATCCATTCTAAACCCTTCAATTGATATTCCTTCAATGTACCACCAACCAGAATTGAAGGTTGTTTAGTAACTTTTTCTTTAATTGTATGTGCAACTTCATAGTAATCGATCTTTTCTCTATCTTCTTCGGTAGTTGGAGTAATTTCTTCACCTCTAGCTAATTTAGCCTCATTTTGTTGCACTTTGACAGCTTCAGCTAAGGAGTCTAAAAAAGTATTCGTTTGACTCAATAATTGTGTAATTCTTGTATCCTTAGTTTGATCTAACAATTTCAAATAAGCTTCTTCATCGTTAGACTTCAAAGCTTGTAAACGTTGCTTTGCTGTTCTTTCTATTCTTCTTTGTTCTTCCTTTTCAATTTGATTGTGAGCAGAAACTGTCATTTTACCTAATTGAGCACAACGATCACGACGTGTAATTTTATCTTCGTTTTGTTCTTGAATGAAATCTTTAATTGCGGTAATTCTCTTAAGATGAATATTACGTTCTTTTTTCCTCTTTTCTAATAATTGTTGTCTTTCTAATTCTTCAGCGATTCTTGCCGTTTGTGGAACAATAACTTTGCCTCGAACTTGAACAGATCTTTGGGCAGCCAAAGTATAAGGAGAATCACGTAAATATGGAATATTATGATGTGCTTGATTCGATGCATTAGTAACAATTTTTTGTCTTAATGATTTCTGTTTTGTTAACATTTTCAAACATTTTAGTTCAATCAAGGCTTTAATCTTTAATTTATCTATACCAGATGGTAGATCATCTTTGGTAATAAATTCTAAGCAATCATCTAAAGAATAAGTACCTAAATTAGCAGGTAATCTTTCTAATTCAGATATTCTTTTAGCGATTCGAGTAGATATTTCATTTTCAATTTCTGGTACACCAAGTTTTGAAGTTAGACTATTTTGGAATTTAGAATCTAGACCGAAATTTTTAATAGTCTTGTTGAAATCAGCAAAGATTTTCAAGGTTTCTAAAGTCTTTGTGGTATTATCTTCAGCTGAAGTGATGCCATTAGGTGAGTTATCACCGCCAAGATCAGCTAATAAATCAGTTGGAATATCCAAATCTTTTTCTAAAAGTTGTAACGCTAATATTTGTTTAGACAAAAGATCATTATCATCATTATAATTTTTCATAGGATTGTTATTAATATTATTTCTTAAAGCAATTAATTGTTCATCAAATATATCTTGATCTGTTGATAATCTACTTAATACATTTTCAATAGATTTAATCTCTAATTCATTTTCATTTGGACGATGAGAGATAATTTTATAACGATAAATTAATTGTTCTAATTGTTCAGAAGTATTTGGTTTAGGGATATTTATTTTGACATTTTTCATATCTGAAGCATCCTTCGTGACAGAAACACCATTTGCATTTGGTACTACTGTATTAGGAGTAGTTGCTACTCCACCAGTTGATTCCAACATACTTTGTATCTTTTAAAATAATCGTATACTCAAACAAAGAAAAACAAAGTGTAAAATTTAATCAAATAATAGAAAATAAACCAGTAGTGTATTTTGTACCTTTTTCTCCTTTTTGTTTACTCTGTTTTGTTTAATTAGAAACTTCTATGTCAGATTTTCTGAAAATTCTAGTCTGTTATTATTTTTCTGTCAAAATGTATATATTACTTAAATTTCACGTATCTGTTATGTCTGCCTTATGTTTTTTTTTCCTGGTTTACGAAATTTCATCACTTCTTCTTCCACTCGCTATAAAAGAGAAAAAGATAAATTCGGTTTCTTCTTGCCAACTTACAAAAAAAAATTATTTATTATTTGGAAAAAAATGAGAATCTGGGCGGCTCGGTGCAGTGGTTTCTGTTGAAGTGATTAATTTCTTTCAGTTCAAAATTTCGCGTTTTTTGCTTTTTTTGATGAAAGCAGGGGTAACAGTAGTCACGTGAACATCACGTGAAAATTAGATATATGAGTATTTAACATATATATAAGTAGAATTGAATATCATTCAATGTGTAGCAATCTTTTTTGTATGTATTAATTCCTATATATTATGTGGAAAGTTAACATAGAACTGTTTTGAAAATTTGTTTACCTGAACTCACCATTTTATATCTTTTTAAACACGTTACAACATCAACAAAATATAAATATTTCCAAACAGATAACTTTGGCTGAAAATAAATTGGGTCACCACATAGGTGAAGGAACTATTAGACAATTACTTGTAAATGCTACACATATATATAAATAATGAATATTTAAGAAATTGTCTTTTAAGAGTTACAAATCCTCTCCCCGAGTTGATCAATTGAATATTATAACTGCGGGCAGAACAAAGAAATATTCGAATCGTTAATCCACCGATACGCAATATCTCCCATAAAACTGTACAACTTTTCTTGAAACAAAACACACACACTATCATGAATATTATAACTCTCTTTACTGACACTGACACTGTCACCTCGAACCGTCTCTACAGACAGAAGAACCACACACCACATAACGAGAGGGACATACAAATATTCTCCCACAGATTCCTCCGCCGTTCGGTGCGCTCTGTACCTGTAGTTCTGTCCTGCAGACATAATAAATCTCGGGCGATGGAAAAAAACAGAGAAATTTTAATAATGGGCATTTTAATAGCCATATTTTATTTATAACTTAGATGAGGGAGATCAGGAAAAACAAACAAATAGAAGGACACACAGAATATTTAAATAATCTACCAAGTTTTTTTAGAAAGGTGTTAAGATTTAATAACTGTATTTGCGAATTATTACATTATTTGTATTGAAAATATATAATACACGCTAGAGCATTTACATATTTTGTTCTAGGTAGTTTACTTTTTGCATATTCATCTTTTTTTTTATTGACACACTCATTACGATAACAGTATAAACAATTTTTTTTTCTATCCCCTTTCTATTTGCATAATCTGTTATTTTATTACATACATATTGCTATAACTATAGCATCATACTACACACAGTTAAAATAACATATATTTCAAGGGATAATGATGAATTCTGGATTCACTTTCCCGGCACAATCATCGGAAAATATTTCGACACCTGATACGAATAATAATACTGATATCCCTAACGATAATAACAATAATAATGTCAAAAATCAAACAGTCAATGATAAACCATCAAATGGGTTTACATTCCCAAACATTTCACAAAGTATCGAAACTGATATTAAAAATGATAATATTAATCCAAATTTTGTTGATTTATTACATTCTACACCACAAATTCAAGGAAATCAACAATTTAATACACCTGGTGCATTTAGTACAACTACAATGACTACTCCAATAATTGATATTCCATCACCAATAGAAATTCCAATAAGTTCATTCCCACCTAAAAAGACTAAATTAATGGAATCATTCCAAGAAAGTAACAATAATATTCAAGATGATAAAACTGAAAATATAGAAATTAGTACACCACAAGAAGAGACTCATGAATCAACACCAACAGACACAACAAATAAATCATTAACTGAAGAATATGTAATAAATTTAAGACAACAAATGGCTACTGATTGGAAAAGTCCGTCTGAATATGCTTTACATATTTTATTCACTAAATTCATACGTCATGCTGAAAATAAATTAAATATATGTTTAGAGTATCCATTGAATAGTGAACCACCAATAATAGATATCCTAGGTGAAGGTCTAGATCCATCATTTGATAAAATTATAGAATCCCTAGGTCATATTGCAAGAAATAAACCTAAACCTGTCATCGATGCAATGATGTATTGGAGAAAGACTAAATCGGAAGCAGCTAACGCTGCTGCAGAAGATGTTACCAAATTCTTAAAGGATTATGAGGATGAATCACAATACCCACGGACAAGAGTCTCAAGATCATCATCTACATCGTCATCCATTTTACAGAAACATAAGAAGAATAGTTCAGATGGTTCAAATAGTTTCCTTCCGAAGAGAAACGTCTCATCAAGAGCACCAGCAAGAATCAAGAATTCTTTTGAGAACCAGAAAATGACAGATATGCAAAATCAATTAGAACAATTGAAAATTGTAGCATTGACAACAGATAGGAAATCTTTAATCAGTATATATATTCTTTGTCGAGTCTTAATCGAAATCATTAGACAAGCACCTGAAAATGGAGATGAAGATCTCAGTGATAAATTGGAAGAAATAGTTTACGCACAATTGAAAACTACAGATCCCGTATCATTATCATCAAGTTTAATTAAGTCATCAAATTGGAATTCATTCGCTGAATTGTTAGGTTGTATGTCAGATAAAAAATTTCTTTCAGTAAGTGATCGATTCATTTCAGATCTAGAGAAAATACCGAAAAGGGTCAAACAGGAAGATGAACCATCAGTACATTTATTAATCCTTGGGATGAGATACCTTGTGTTGAAAAATTATCCACTTGAAAAATTTGAAGAAAGTGCAGATTTTATAAAGAGTTTAGCTAAATTTTTCTTATCGACTCAAAATGAAACTGTTAAATTGGCTTATAGTGAAGTAACAAACCAATTACTATTGCCTTTAGCCGGTTCATTAAGCGCCGAAGTTAACCATCCAACTTGGTTAGAAGCCATGGAAACTTTGTTAAAAGCCGGGAAGAATCTTCTACCTGATAACCGTTATTGGGCTAACGGATTCAAATTAACTGTATCAATCTTATGTGCTTCACCACCCCAAGTATTTTCTGAACATTGGGTAAATATCATCGAATCAAGTTCAAACAAAATCAAGACGAAAAAATTAGATGATCGTATAATTTTTGCGGTTGGTATATCACGTTTAGTCTGGGTTTATCTTTACAGATGTTCAGATACTCTAAACAACACAACAAAAACTTTAACAAATTTATTATTTTTATATTTGAACAATAAGAAGAAAGAAAATTGGTTAACAACTGATCTGGAATTGCTTTGTCCATTATCTGATGCATTAATTTCAATCGGTTACCTATACCCAAATTTCCTTGTGGAGCATACATTAATACCATTAATTAAACAGTCATTTAACGGCAATAGTCTTGAAAATATTGCCTATGATAAATTGATACTGGCTATCAAAACTTATAAAGGGTTTGTTCTAACTAACGAGAGGCCGAAATTTCCAGAAAATGACAATAGAACATATCCAACTGATTTGAATAATATAATATCACCTGTAAATGAAGCACTGAC
The DNA here is from genome assembly GCA_031590215.1 of Maudiozyma bulderi. Taxonomy (NCBI): domain Eukaryota; kingdom Fungi; phylum Ascomycota; class Saccharomycetes; order Saccharomycetales; family Saccharomycetaceae; genus Maudiozyma; species Maudiozyma bulderi. The sequence continues at coordinate 357,549 of CP134442.1, read as the reverse complement.
TGTTAACAATGAGGAAATATGTGCTAGTATATACAGATTGTTCCTGTTGTTAGATTCATCGATTGGTTCCGAAGTTTGGTCACCTGAAAATTATCATCAAAAACAGACTTCCACGCCATTTGGTACATTTTCATTTGGATTTTCTAATGACAATGAAAGTACAGCGCAGAAAAACTCATTAAATTTATCATTGTTTTCAACAATAATTGAAACAATCCCTTGTTGTTTAGCAATTTCTAAAAACATTCCATACAAACCTATCATTGAAGTCTTAACAAGAAATGCTGTTCACGCAGATAATCTGATTTCTACCAGTTGCAGAAATGCTTTAAGAGCTGTCGCAACTAAAAATAATGCATATACGTTTATTACATGGTTTGCCAAATATTCTTTTGATTTCGATGAGAAGACACAATCAAGATACAATATGTCATATTTAACCTCTACCGAATATATCTCTTTACTAATGTTGTATGTTGAGTTACTTGAATGTTGGTTGAATGAATTCCAAAATTCTAAAACTAAGGAATCTAAAAAGGTTATGGGACTCGATGGTATCCAATTAATGCCTAACGAAGAAGCAGCAAATGATACATCAGGAACAGAGAAATTAGAATGGAAAAATATTATTACAGTTATTGAGGAAGTTGAAGGTAATGGTCTGTTTTTCCTATGTTCACATGATTTTACTGTTCGGAAGTTAGGTGTTCAAATCCTTAGAATAACATCCAAATTTGATGAAGCCATGACTGAGAAGACAGAGAAACTAACTGAAAATGGACATTCAAGATCCTCGTCATATCATTTTGCTGCGGATCGCGGTAATAGATTAATTGATTTTATTCATGAAGCAAACATTTTTTCCTACATTAATCCTCAAAAGATAACATTGAGTGTTGTTGAAAAACAGAGATTAGCTAAGTTAAATAGTAGATACAAGAAAGGGTTACTAATTCGTCTAGCAGAGTCGTCTTATGGCGTGGATGCTGCATTATGGCAAAGAGCATTTCCAAAAGTACTGGCATATATCTTCCAAACATGTCCTGTTACCATGGCTTTGTGTCGTTCAATTGTTTGTATTAGACTTGTTCAAGTGCACGAAGTTGTACTTCATATTTCAAACGATCCAAATTTCAAGCCACAAAATAGTTTACCAGAGACTATTATCAATCAGTGGAAATTATATCTGGTTGCTGCTTGTACATCTTTAACATCCACAAATGATCAAATCTTACATATCCCAAGTAGTTCAAAAAAACACGGCAGGAAGAAGAGTCAGCAGATATTTACTGTTCAACATCAAAAGATAAAATCTGCGAAGTCGATATTTAAAATGGTTTTACCTCTACTAAGTTCCCAAAGTATATTAATCAGAGAGGCCATTATTTCTGGATTGAGTTCTATGAACGTTAACATTTATAAAACTTATATTGAAAGTATAGATAACTTTCTGATAGGGTGGAAGGAGAACAGTTCCAATCAGATTAGGGTCGAAATGTTTCAAATATTAGCTATATTGTCTCGTTTCCTAAAAGAACCGTCGATTATGGGTGACGAATGGATATTGTGTAAACTTTCTGAATTTGTAAAACACGCTAAATTATTTTTACAATCCAGTTCCGTTCAAAATTCTTATGACTACCAACCACTGAGATGTTACTTTTCAGAGTTATTACTCAGATTCTATTCCGCAATAAAGGATCATGAAAATGTGGGCAAACTATTCCCATTCCAAGCTCGTGCGTCTTGCTTCAATTATTTAAAGGAATGGTGTGGTTATGGTGATTGTGCTTACTTAGCAAATGAGAGATACGCATACATGATACAAAATACCGAAAACGAAAGAGACAGAACAGCTATTATGGCAGGTATAGAATTTCAGAGAAACAGACTACAAATTGTGGTATTAGAAACAATGGTAATATTATGTTGCGAGTCTATTACAGAGACATTATATGACCTCCCTGAGACACCGATAACAATATCCTTTGACTTAGAATCACTTTTGTTATGGATCGAAGGGATGTTCAACTCTGATAATGAAGTAGTAAGAATTTTAGGTGTAACTGCGTTGGCAAATCTGCTTGAGAAGAACAATACCAATGTGAAGCTTTTCCAGGATGTCTCTACTCAGTGTATATCGCATCATAGTCATCCATCTGTCGCAGTGTTATATTACACAACATTGTGTAAGGCCGTCCTAAAATTAGACAATCTTATATTAGAAGAACATGAGCTGGTCTCCCTAGGTCTATACGGGTTAGTTTCAGATGAAGAAGAAACACGTATCTGCGCAGTTGATTTATTGTCGGTGGTGGAAACTAAATTACACGATTCTTCCTACACCAAGGTTTTCAAGGAGAAATTGGCTAACTCATCAAAAATGGTGTACAAATCAACAGCGTTCGAGATTTCTAGTATTTTTGCTGATCTACTATCTCAAGAACTAAGCTTGAAGGTTTTCTCAAGTTTGGTTGGAATTTTGGATCTTTTCCCATTTGAACTTCAACGTGCCTTATTAGTCTTAATGGTTCCTTGGGTTAATAAATTTATTTTGAAGTCTATTGATGAATTAGATACATTTATGGTTTTGAACAACTTGTTCTATGTTACCATAACACTTAATGATACCTTACCAAACGAGGTTGAGCAATTATGGATATCTCTAGGTAAAGGCAATTCATTCCAGAATATTTTAGTTTCTTTAGAATACTTGTTACAATCTTCTACCGATTACAAAAATTCTCATTTTGTACAGAAGGCAAGGGATGTCGTGCTTTATCTTGCTAGCGTTCCAGGTAGTATTGGTTTGATAGATACATTATTGAGGAATCTAGAACCAAAAGCAATGATCCCCACTACCAAAAGACAAATATCAGAACCTATCAATAAAGATAATAGATACTCCTTTATTGCAAATATATGGGATATCTTAGAACAAAATGTTAAGAAGGTCACGTTTTCCAAGGCCCAATTAACTATTATATTTTTGGTTAACTTATCTACCGACATTAATGATTCACTAAAGTCGTCACTTCCTATACTGCTACACATTTGTATATGTTTGCTAGATCATTATGTTCCACTTGTACAAGAAAGTGCCTCCAGAATAATGTGTAATTTAATCTTTGGGATTGCCCCTGAACATGAAAAATCAGAGGAAACTGCCACACTTTTACGTACTAGAACAACACTATGGTCGTACGACAATCTAGTTAAAGACAAACGTGGAGCTAGGTCACCCAAGGCTATGAATATGTTGGTCAGAAATATAATCCAGATATTCGGCGATTCGGTTGAGAATACACAAAACGATTGGCAAAGAACGTCACTAAAATGGGCTACAACATGTCCTGTAAGACATATTGCTTGTCGTTCATTCCAAGTTTTCAGATCATTACTTTCGTTCCTAGACCAAGAGATGTTGCGTGATATGTTACATAGACTTTCCAACACTATTGCTGATGATAACCCAGATATTCAAGGTTTTGCTATGCAAATCCTAATGACACTAAATGCTATAATGGCAGAATTAGATGCTACTGATTTAATTAGTTTCCCACAATTATTCTGGTCCATTATTGCTTGTATGAGCAGTATTCACGAACAAGAATTTATTGAATCACTTTCCTGTATCTCCAAGTTCATATCCAAAATTGATTTAGATTCTCCTGATACAGTTCAATGTCTAGTCGCGACGTTCCCATCAAACTGGGAAGGCAGATTTGATGGTCTACAGAAAATTGTTCTTGTTGGTTTACGTTCGACCAATTCCTTAGAAGTTACTTATAAATTCTTAGATAAGATTAATTTACTGAATGACAGTAAGATTGTTGCAGACAATGAGACTCGACTACTATTTGCTCTAATTTCTAATTTACCAAGATTTTTAGATGCAATGGATAAGAAAGATTATACCAATATTCAAACCGCAGCTGACTCCTTGATATTTCTAGCTACAGAGAAAAACCAACCTTCGTTGTCTCGTTTAGTAGATTCATTAGCTAAGGATAAATTCAGATCCAAGAAAGATTTTATGAGTCAAGTCGTCAGTTTTATATCTCGTAATTATTTTCCAAAGTATTCAGCACAAACACTCGTGTTTTTATTAGGTTTACTGTTGAACACAGCAGGTTGGATCCGAGTTCAAACGATGGAAATCCTAAAATATGTCTTCCCGTTAGTGGATCTGACGGGTTCAGAGTTTATCGGTGTTGGTGCGGATCTTATCTCACCACTCCTAAGATTGTTGTTAACTGATTACGAATTTCAAGCGATTAGCGTACTAGATTGTGTTCCAAACGTTTCTGGTAGTAAAATGGATAAGGATGTTTTAAGAATTAGTATGGGTAATACTGATGTCAAGAATAATTTGAACGCGACAGCTACATTGTTTGGGTTGCCAGAAGAGTCTGGTTGGTCTGTTCCTATGCCTACCATGACAGCTGCTATGACTAGACACAATGTTCATACTGTTTTTACATCTTGTGCTAACAGTGCTGCTATTGAACAGGATCAAAATAATATCGATGAAGTTGAATTCCATAATGATGGTGATTACCAATTAGGTAGGATGGATACTATTGATTCATTTTCTGTTCAAGAAGAAAAAGATGCTACATTAAGTCACATGTGGGCAGAATTGGATAACCTGGATAGTTTTTTCACTAAGGATGCTAGCAATAGAATTTCAAGTGTTCAAAAGGCCAACAATATGAGTATTGGTCCACATGAGAGATCAATGTCTACAGATACCACTAATACTGATCAAACAATTAACTTGGAATCTGCCCCACAACTATATGATAAGAAGGTTTCTGTTTTACTGAATAGAAGTTTGTCGAGAGCGCCATCAAATGTATCGTTCAAGAAGTATTTGGCAGATTCGTTTGCAACTAATACAAAAAGTATAGATAGCAGAATTAAATAGGGGAATGATTAAAATTAAGTTTTAATGAATAAATATTATATATAATATTATTTTAATGGACATTATTATTATTATTATTATTATTATTATTATTATTATTATTACTATTATTTACACTTTTATTAATTATTTATTATGTAAGATATATGCTTAACATCTATTGAGGAGTATTGAAATCTGTACCAGGTACATATTTTCCAAACAATTGAGCATCTAATTGATCAAAGACATTCAACACTTCCAAATTCGATGGTTCCTCTGATTTGAATTGAACATTTGATTTATCAGAACCTAAATCTGATATTAAATCCGGGTTTGTCATCTGTATATCAGATTGCATATTATTGAAATTATTCTCCGGTAAAGATTGAGTTAATAATTCATTTTCATTAGAATTATAATTAAATACTGGGTTTGGTTGATCGTTAGTTAATTGTTTTGAGTTATTATTACCATTGTCTACGAACGACTGTTGACCCGATGATGGAATAGTCTTCATAAAATTCTCCAAATCTAAATCCTGTTTCGGAGCATTATTCATTGAGTATTGTGCGTTGTTGTTACTTGCTTCGGGACCCATTGAAGAACCATTGATAGGTGTTATATTGTTTGAATAATTGGTACTGCTTGCTGTTGTCGATGGAATTGATTGTGTTTGTGGAATCTGTGCGGTAGGTTTATGATCCCATGGATACAACAATTGAATAGTTCTATTATTCAATTTTTCAAATAACTTATTTAGAATGTTATAAGTTCTATTAGCTGCCATACTTGTATCTTTTAATCTCAGTAATAGATTTCTACCATCTTTTGCATCCTTTAAAATATCATAATACTCACGAGCACTTTCTTTATCACTTGGTTCTGCTTCGTGTGTATAGAATAGTAGACCAGCTACCGAATAGAAGATAGTATAATTAGCATACCAATAAGAACCTGCGATTAACGATTTATCTAACATCTCTTTACCTAATTTAACGACAGTTCTAGAGACGTTAATACAATTTCTTGCTCTTTGTAGAGATAATGGATCTGGGACCGAGGCGGCATATTTATGTGACACATAATGAATGAATGGTCTATATAAAATAATTTGAACATGTAAGAAAGATAAATGTAATAATTTATTTGCTCTTTCAAATCTTTGATCCATATTTTTCGCATTCGGTTTCATTTCCTTAGGCAATTGATCAACCCAATTTTTCAATTTTAATTCTAGGTTTGTTACAGTTTCATGTGATATCATATTACTTGTTCTTTTAATTGGGTACAATTCAGTGACAATATCATTTAGGATCATTATCAGTTTAGTATGATGGTTCGATATAGCAATACTCGACAGTACCGAATGTTGGTGTTCTGGTAAATATGCATCAACGGTAATATTTTCATCGGATAATTCTATGGGCAAAGTTTGATCAAAATCATCAATGGAAATGGATCTAGGTAAACCTAACATTGCATTAACATAGATATCCAATTTGTAAATTGTATAGAATAATCTTTTCCTTACTTCGATTTCAATTGGATTCAAACCTGAGTTAGCAGGTGTCAATCTGTGATAACCTTCTCTCAACACACTTCTCATTGCGACACCAATATATGCATAACATGTAGATAAACGAGCAGAACATTGTAAGAAAATGAATAACATTACTACAGTTTGAATTGAGTTCAAATCTCTTGTATTTGTAATATCGATCAATTTTCTTGCTGCGATGAAATATTTATAACCTTCATCCTGTAACAATTTTCTTTCAGTTTCGTCTTGTGGTTGAGTATCTCTACTTGGTGAACTTGAATTGCTACTATTTGCTTGACTCAATGATTTAGAGAATAATGCACCTACTGCCATAATTGAATAACATAACGGTAAGAAATTAATTTGTCTCTGAGTATAATTCGATGGATCTGTGTCATATAATTCATTTAATTGTTCAATAAATAATGGTCTGTGATAGAAACGTAACAATACACAACAATATTTCCAAGTCTTTTCAACAAAATGTAATGCAATATTTTTTGGCGGTAACATAATTTTAATTTCTCTGCCTATAGTTGTTGGAGTATTTGATAAAGTGCCATCTTTATTATCATTCATAGAATCGACTGAATTAGTTGAAGAAAATTGTCCATTCTTGTTATTTGTAAGATCGGGGCTATTTAATCTTGATATCTGTCTTCCTGTCGGAGATACCGAATCTCCTGAAATTAAATGATATTCTTTTACAGCATCTTCTAAATAACTCATTGAATGACCTTTAAAATTTTGTACAATTTGTTGAAATGTTGGAATATCCAATGAATCAATCGGAGGTAGATTTGGGATTAAATAATTTAAAAGTTGTTGATATTTTATCAAATCACTATTCATTTTATTCAATTTGGTATTACTCGAACGTTTCGCAAGTGTACCATTACTAGAATTGTTAATTTTTGAATTAATTACTGGGAATACATTGATACCTGGTTTCACAGAATCCGTCGGTGTGACATTGTTATTACTGCTCGACTCTGGTACTTCTTGATTATCTGTTACCACACTATATTTCTTATTCGAAGCATTATCTACTTTCAATACTAGACCGCTATTAAAGTTCCCATTATGTGGTAATCTTTGATTTCTGTTTGTTGAACTCTGTATAGTGTTTATACTTGAATTTGAACTATTAGTTGTAGTATTATTATTATTATTATTAGATAAACTACTTGATGTATTTCTTTTCGTCGGTTGATTATAAGTACATTCAAACGCGTAAACTGTACAATGTATACATGGTTGTTGTCCATCACATTTAACTTTCTTCTTCCTACATTCATCACATGCTCTAGTGACTCTTCTCCTTTTCACTTGTTGTTCAGACATCATTATTTATCTATGGCTGATACCGGAGTGGCTGTATGCAGAACTATCAGAATCTTATAAACAAATTTACAAACAGGGACAGATACACACATATATATCTATATATCTATACACGTATATAACTAGCGCTATAAATCAGTCATTAATATCAATATTGCCTAGTACTATAGAGAGTAACCGTCATTGTTTGACAATTCCACTATTGTATGTAAATCTATTCTCTATTCTCTAGTCCACCTTTGACAAATTTTTGTTCTTTGACAGAAGGACAACAACCGTTAGAATACCGACACTTGCTGACACTATCGCGCATTCACTGTACGTAGCTACCTCTCACGGACACCAACGAGTGACTAAGAAATGGCCGCAGAAAAGAGACAAATAAACCCTAACAGAAAAGTTTCTTTGCCCTATGTTTACGAGGTAGGGCTGAAATTAGGGTATGCCAAGATAATTTACCATTTGTATATCCATATATACAAGGTGCTTTCACAATATGTATTCATTACACTTCTGTAACGATTTGAATATATCTAATATTGGTGGCACTACCAATGAACAATATGGCATTCCCTGGCTGAACACACTTAGTACCAATCAGTGAATCAATCAACTTGTAATTGCTTGCCTCTGTAATACATTTCTTCTGCTGTTGTCGTTTTCGTCTTTTGTTTACGGTTTTTTGTATGGGGGGAGAGCCCGTAATGCCAGTTAAGTTGCCGCACAGACATGGACAGAACCGACAAGAGCAGAGTAAACAAATATTATATGATAATAGTGAACAAAAGTGAAAAATTATTTATTTTCAATGGAAGATATTAGTGAAATTAATTTTATAAAACATTGTTATACATCAGATAAATTCTAGCATATATATATATAGATATCCACCCACTGTCCTCATATTTTTTTATGGATTATATCACCGTATAAGAAGAGAGCAAAAATTGACAATGAACAACAGAATAAATAAATCAAATGGTAAAAATTATTTCAATAATCCAAAATATACAAAGGAGCAATTCAATAATCTAGCTAATTGTATCACTTCCATCTTGTCTTCTGTAAAGACAGATATTGCTGCCTCTCATCAATTCAATAATAAAAAAAATAAAATTAAAGAAATTAAAGCCTTTGCTAAACTATCTGGGAATGATTGGACTTATTTCGTTAAATCATTAAAAGTTAGTATCGGTAGAAATACTGATAATATCGAGTCCCTTAAATTGTTAAGCAAAACAACTCAAGAGGATATAATCAATGATGCAAATAGTACTAATATCGATTTGGGTCCAGCCAAGACTGTCTCAAGAAGACATGCCTCTATTGAATTTAATAGACAAACAGGTGATTGGGAATTAATTATATTAGGTAGAAATGGTGCAAAACTCAATTATAAAAAATATAAAGGTAATAGCCCAAACAGGAGGATTGTTTTAAAATCCGGTGATATTATAGATATCGGTGGGGTACAAATGATTTTCATTCTACCAGATCAAACTCCTGTGATTCATTCAGATTGTTTAAAAGAAATGATCCCAGATCTAATTACCATCTATGGACTCAATGGGAATAATAATCACTTATTACAAGATATTATTAGAGACTCTAATTACATCAATGATCACATGAATCTGAGATTAGATTTACAAAATATTCCAATGGTTGATAGTATCTTATCAAATGATAATTGGAAAAAAGATAAATACAACAAGGATAAAAAATCAAAACCTAAAAGTCCAGTGAAAAGTGTCGATGATTTGCAAAGTGACTACAACAGTGACGACAGCTCTACATCTTCACACGCCAAAGCTGATGAAACTATTCAGTTAGCTAATACAACAACAGACATATATGATCAAGATGCAGATGATACAAAAGCGGATGAACAAGAAGAAGAAGAGACACTAAAGAGACCCTTACCAGAGGACAATTACAGTAGAAGGACTCATTCCAAAAAATTCAAAATTGTATCCATTGCTAGTAATAAACAATATGGAACAACTGTCTCAAAAATTAAACCAACATTAGTTACATCTTCAAATATAGTATCAGATACTACAACGGACAATCAGAAACCAAATATTCAATCTAGATCATCTTCCATCTCAGAGACTAATAACTTCAAAAAATCCACGGCTTCAAGAAGTCGTCTTTCATCTCGTAAAGTGATCCCCCCATTAGGTCCAAGATCAGAATCTAAAAATAATAAAAAACAACCGAAAGATATAAAATCGGATTCATTAACAACCCAGACAGAAGCCACTGAGGAGAATTCAACTGAAACCACCATAAACAAAGACAATATCAAGAAAGAAAAGACTCCCGGCGTTAATGACACAGATGCAGCCAAAAGTAATAGACCACCATTAGCATACGGTACAGCAATCACCCAAGCCATCTTATCCACAGATGAAGGTATAATGTCTCTGTCAGGGATATACAATTATATGATGACCAATTATGAGTATTTTAAAACTACAAAATCAAATTGGCAAAATTCAGTTAGACATACATTATCATTAAATAGTGCATTCAGTAAACTGCCAAAGAAGAAACTTTCTTCCTCAGGGAAAGGTATGGTTTGGTGTATCGATAAAAACTATAGAGAAGAATTTTTAAGTAAATGGAAGCTAGGTATTGCAAGTAAAAGTAAAAAAAACGCAGCTGTTGATAAACAATTAATTATTCATATGTCAAATTATCAATGTTTACCTGAACCTTATGATAACGAGATTAGACCAAATGATGTAATGACTCAAGATATGACAATGGCGAGAGGTATGGCTAGCGAAATATTAAAGCTTTCACCACAACGTAGATAACTAGACCTCAGATGTCGTAATATTTATTTATACTTTTCATGTATACGTATATAACCAAGTTACATTGATTCCGGTAATTAATGTTTCTAAGTAGATTCGATACTTAATAGTAGCATATTCAAATTCAGACTTATGAACATCAACAAATAAAAGAAGAATGCCTTAACTATTGCAATTGATTGATATTAAGTACTAAGCGCGAAAGAGTAAACTGCCCAATAAACGTTAAAAAAAAGAGGAAGTCATCGAGTAAATCATATTTGCTGTATATATAAAATTTCTACATCAGATAAGCCATATAAGGGGTAATAAGATGCAACGATATGATGATTTACCAAACTTGCTTTTGTGGAAATCATTCAATAAAACGACTTTAGCAAAAGGGCTATGTGATTTCATAATAACAAATAGAAATGTAAATGCTACAGAGGGTACCGAAAGAAATACTGCGGATAATATCATAATGAAGAAATTATATTACATTGATTCTGTCAACTCATTCCCCTTGGAAGAATTCCAAAAGATGGTACCAATTACAATGCCAATCAACAAGAAAATTTATGATAATGTAATTATTAACCAAGCATTGAATCTAAGGGAATTGACAGATATTCTAATGAAAATTATGCACAGTGAACAAGAACAAGACAGCGAGAAAGTTCCAGATGTACCATCACCGAATTCTCATAAAATACTAGTTGTTATTAATGGAATTGATATTATGTATCAGAATAGCAGTATGTCCGATACAAAACAGGCACACCATCAATTAAATACCGGTCTTCTCCGGTTACGCCAACGTTCTAATTCTAGCAGTGGTTTCTTCAAAGCAGTCATATTGTCAAGAGATCTATTAAATAACAGTACACGATCGTTCAATTCTCAAAAGAGATCAAGATATGAAGGTAATTCCATATATCAATTTATAGCAAAATTTTATGCTGATTACAGTATTTGAAACAAACGACAACATGAGATGAGATCGAAAATTTCAAATAAGGAAATTAGACTGCGTGGAACATCCTAACACCCACCACATTCTGACATTTTTTCAATGTTCTTTTTTTTTCTCTAAAAAATTGAATGAAAAGTCACTTTTTTTTGTCTGGACATCGCGAAGAAAATGAAAACAAATCTGAAAAATGAAATTCGCATAGTTAACTATTGAAATTTTGTTAGCAGTCGAGCACTACGTAACAAATGCACGGTTTCACTGATGAACTCTGTGAATGCACGGAAATTTCACCTAATGAGAACAGTGAGGAACTTCGTGAAACTTTTCATCGTAATGAACGCAATGCCTACTACTAACAACAATAATAGCAAAATAATGTAATATTGCTTGAACTAGTACTATATGTCGATAGTAACGTTATATAATATTAAAGTTATATATAAAATAGTAGTTAACATTTTCTTTTCAATTAAGTGAATTGTACAAGAAACCAACAAGAATCGATATGTCTACTTTTGAACCAGTTGTTGTTATTGACGGTATGTTTTTAAGATGAAATTAATGAGGAGAGTATATGTTATTACCATATAAAATTATAATTAAGAGAAATAAATATGAGAAACACAAGGAATAGTAATGTTGATAAAGAATACAAACATGATATAGGAAAATGCATGCGATGTAAGAACATTTGATTATAATGTGGAAATGGAAAAAACGTGAAAATACGAACTGAAGAATGAAACACCTCAATGAATAGACCATTAGAATCGTAAATCATCAAACGAATATAATAAGAATACATCGTATTATTAAGAATAAAATATGTTTCAATTTTAAAATGATTATGCACAATACTCTCAATTTATCAATTTTATGAATAAATTTACTAACTAAAATCGTTATTATTGTGATATATATCCTTTATCATCATCGTGTGTTTCATGATGTTATGTGATTTATTCTACAATATGCACACTTATTTTTTAACAGGTAAGGGTCACTTACTAGGTCGTTTAGCTTCCGTTGTTGCTAAGCAACTATTAAACGGTCAAAAGATCGTTGTTGTCAGAGCTGAATCTCTAAATGTCTCTGGTGAATTCTTCAGAAACAAGTTAAAGTACCACGATTACTTAAGAAAGGCTACTGCATACAACAAGACCCATGGTCCATTCCATTTCAGAGCCCCATCTAGAATCTTCTACAAGGCTGTCAGAGGTATGATCCAACACAAGACTGCTCGTGGTAAGGCTGCTCTAGAAAGATTAAAGGTCTTTGAAGGTATCCCACCACCATATGACAAGAAGAAGAGAGTTGTTGTTCCAAACGCTCTAAGAGTTCTAAGATTAAAGCCAGGTAGAAAATACACCACTTTATCTAAGTTATCTTCTGCTGTCGGTTGGAAATACGAAGATGTTGTTGCTAAGCTTGAAGCTAAGAGAAAGGTCAGCTCTGCTGAATACTACGCTAAGAAGAGAGCTTTCAACAAGAAGGTCACTGCTGCTTCTGCTGCCACTGCTGAATCTGATGTTGCTAAGCAATTAGCTGCCCTAGGTTACTGAATGTAATGTTTGTTTTTATAAACAATTCATTTTATTTTAATAACTTTTTTTTCTAGCACATAATATTATTTTCATCAACATCTCATATCAAGAACAACAAAACTATTAAAAATTGATATATCCCTTTTTTTCCATTTGAGATTTGTTTATCATTAGTAGCGATCAATTTGATTGTTGTTACTGTTTTATAATTTCTGAAGGAAGATATGTATAACATATAAAAAAATATAAAGAATATAATTTCACACACTCATTTCAATAAACGATACATTACTGTATTTTTAATCAATTGTATATATTTATTTTGGAGTCTTCTTGAAAGGCACTTAATATATAGATAGAGATTAAATTTGAATATTCATATTTATTTCTTTTTTAACTATTTACAGAGTTGAAATGTTTATGTAAATGTAATGCAAAATTTTTGATAAATGTTTATTATAAATAACCTTTCATTGCTTCGTAAATTGAGAAAGTAATACATGTGGTTGGGACAGCTTTGAATAAATTTGTTGCTAAACCATTATACAAACCTTTTATACCATTCTGTTTAAAGATTGTAGTCGCAAGATTTAAAGTTGTCATAGAATTATTTGAATGAATCATATTTGTACTTTGTAAATTTGATTTCAATAATTGTAAAGGATAAACTGATGATGTTGATATCATTTTACTTATTGATGTAATTATGATTATCTCCTTAGTAGATAATTTAGAATTTTTATTATTTTGAATCTTTTTCTGTTTTAAAGTATCATAAATCATAAAATATATCGCACCTTGAGATACACCTAAAATCGATGGAGTTAAACCTTTTAATAATGATTTATAACCTTCTTTTGTAATTAATGATTTATAAGTGCTTGAAATTGAGTCATAAGATTTATTAAAAGAATGTTTGTTTGTTGACATGATTCTTGTCTTTAATACCCATATTGGATTAGTAATGATAGATGTAAAGATACCTGCCAGTCCGCCAGATATTAGATATGTCATTGAATTATCCCAATCGTTACCATTTTTTGATGTTCCTATTATTGTTTTGAATGATCTATATGATGCAAAATATAATGCCCAAGCAATTGAATTACCTAGAACGTTAATTGTTAATCCTCTATATAAATTATTAATCATCAAATCATTTTTAATTGGTGTAACGATATTCCGTATAACATGTTTATATTTTTGTAAATTATTATTATGAATAGATGATAAATTTGTTTTATCTGTTGATAATAGTTGTAATCGTAATTTAATTAAATCTAATGGATGTGCTACAATTGATGTTATTGATCCTGCAGTTAAACCTGACACGATTTCCTTTTGTAAAGGAGTGAGTCTTTTATTTTCTTTATTCATATCCGTATCATTTTGAATCATTATCGTTAGCTAAGCTACCTACCTTTTGATGTTGTTAAGTCCTAAGATAAATATATCAAATTTTAAATATCCACAGTAAATAAAGAGCTATTAGAAAATCAAAAAAGGAAGTGTGTATACAAAAAGAATATCAATATATTTATTTGAGATTGATTATGTAATAAGAACAGACAAGATACGAAATTAAATCAAGATTATAATCTTTTTTTTAAATGTCAGAGATAAATGTTGTTATATTGGTTTCCTATTGAACTAGTACTTAAACTAGCCCATCAATACGATAACGCAGTATTAATGTTCATCATGTAAAAAAAAAAGGTAATAGTATACAGGTAATAGAAGTTGGTTCGAGAGTTATGTATACGATCGATGTAAACATCGCAAACAATTGTAAATCGAGTATAATCATGTTATACTCGATTGGAATATACTTTATTCCAAAATAACCATTATGACCTGTTGTATTGAAACAACTAGTACCATATTATTCACTCTATAAGTTTCACAATGTTACCTATAGAAATATAGTCACCATCAGTCACAGCGTAAACGCTAAAACATCGATCAATCCATACTTACACACATATATATATAAAATAAATACCTATAGTTGTCTCTTTTATACTGTTGGAAAGTACGAGAGACAAAGACATCTCATATCACCGAACAGGTCATGTCCCGTAACAAATGATATTTCATTCTTTCAATTAGGGCTTGCATTAATCTTCAGAGGAATCCTATTTCTTCTCTTCGGCCGTATGAAATGAGAAACCGCCCACAGAATATCACTGTGCACGGGCGACACCGCAATTAGATCACTTAAAACGGCAAACTACATATCCTTTCCCGCGGCTGGCACCAGCTGCAGTGTACGTACAGAATTGTTTCAATTTTGTGTCGCAGAGAGCAGACTGCAGAGGCGGAGAGTTAATACCACCAGCTGCCCCACGGCATCTCCGACAAAAATATTTCTGTGCACTGCGGCCGTTTCTATGTGGGTTTCCCATGGCATTGACGCATCCCAACTGCGGGATAAATTAACACCGTACAGAAACTGCTGTAGTGCCTTCACAATAAGCAGCACAAATAGACACAATTACTTAATTCTGAGAGAAACCGCGCACACGTGGTTGTCTGTACGCCCATTTCACTGCGATACATTCCATCATATAAATTGACAATATTTCATCTGTCTAAATTAATTACTAATATTTAATTTAATTTAATTATTGACTGGTCCGTTCTTTTGTCTTCTCCCGCTTCCCCCCCTGCCTGCGCACTGAAATTGTTTAACATTATAAGACCAAGTTTTCTATAAAACTATACATTTATTAACTATAAACAATCAGGAATCTATAACCTTGTTGATTATTTAAGTATAATATACTTTATATCTCAACAAAGGACTTTTGCTGTTTGAAATTCAACTATACAGATATACACTTTTCTGCCACATAAATAAACGGTATCGTCGTATATACTGCAAAAACACTAATCAAACAAATAACAATCATAACATAACTATTGAAAAATGAGTGTAATCTCAAAGACTATATCGAATTCAAGTACAAGTACAAATGAACATCCCTTATGGTCGTCGCGTTCACATTCAAGATTGAATTCATTTTCAGGAGATAAAGATGGTGAAGCATCTCTAATATTTGAAAGAAATGTAGAGGATCCAAATTTTTTATCACAAAGTTCCAGACCTGTCTCAAGACCTGTCTCTAGAGCCATGTCAAGATCTGTATCAAGAAACGTTTCAAGACCATTATCTAGACAACAAAGTCAAGCTACAATATCATTTAATCAGGGGAATCCCAATAGTGTTACAAATTATACTAGTGCAAATATTATACATAAACCATTACCAACTAAAAGAAATTCCTCATTTTCTTTCACAAGTCCATCTAATGATTTAAGAAGATATAGTACCAATCCAAATAATAATACTAGTAATATTTCAAATACTAATATTGGTAATGTAACAAGTTCACAAATTAGAAGAGTTAAAACAGGTAATCCACAATTATATTCACAATCTTATAATAATTCAAGTACAACTAATTGTAATTGTAATAACAATACTTCAAATAATGATAATAACAATAACAATGGTAATTATTTACATACTTTGGAAAATTTTGTTCCTCCAGCGTTAGATGAATCTTGTTCAATTGTAACAGATGCCAATACAAAATTAGATGATGTAGATATGATTTATTCAAAGAGACCTTCTACTTTAGGTTTAGATATGGCATTAGGTAGAACTAGATCTTCTTCAACAGCAACACCAAGAGCACAATCTACTCATGATTTAAGATTAAATTCTCCAATTTTAACATCAAGACAAACATCTAGTGAACAATCTTCATCTCCATCACCAAGTTCAAGATTATTAAGATTTTATTCATATGTTGATATGTTATCTGATGAGAATTTACAACAACAACAACAACAAGCGCAAGTGCAACAACAACAACAACAAGCACAACAACAACAACAACAACAACAGAGACCTGATATTTTATCTCATTATTCATATAGTAATGATAATACAACTGATAATTTTAGAAAGAAAGCACTAGATAATAAAATATCTCCATCTCCAATACAAAATGTATCGGATACATCAACTTCAGGTTCATCTTCCTCATTTTTCATTAATCCATTTATGAGAAATAAGAAAAATGAACATAATTCAAATGATAGATATAATTCAAAGAAACATCAATTAAAGAATAAACCTAGTGGTACATTGAAAGCATTAAGATCTAAATTTCATTTACATTCAGATAGTGGCAGTAATAGTAGTCAAGATGATGATGAAGAAGAGAATGAAAATGAGGGACGTAATTATAATAATACCCGTGAAAAATCACCAAAGAGTGTCTCACCAAATAAAATTGAACAAGATGAATTATATCCTGATAATAATGAAGTTGCAACAATTGTGAATTGTAATAAGAATGATTTTGTCTCTGATTTTAATTATGATGATTTGAATGATGATGATAGATTACAAAAGGAGAAAGTTAGTGAAATCTTAAGAAGAAGAGTCAGCGAACAACAATCTATACCATTTAATAATAATAATATTAATAATGCACAAGGACATGGTTATTTAGATAATGGTTCGGAACCTATAACGAAATAAATAAATAAAAAAAAGAAAAATTTGATAAATATTCGTATTTTATATATTAATTAAAGAACAACAACAAAAAATAATAATGTGATTTATTTTTTTTCCTTCTTCGAAAGTATGATAAGAATATTGAGAATAATTAATTAAATATGTATGATGTATTTTTTAAAAAAAGAGTACTGTTATAAATGAACTTTTTCTTCCCCTTCTACTTAGTCGACACTTGATTAGATGCAATTTTATTACCCATTTGATCGAAATCTTTCATTGCTCTGTCGTATTCTTGTTTAGCTAAATCATAATTTTTAACTGCTTCATCATGAATCGAAGTTTGATCCTGTGATTTTTTCGACCACCATGATGAACCACCTTGAGATTGTTTTAATTTTTGTTCTGCGTCATTTAATTTTTTAATAACTGCATCCAAATGTGTAGAGGTACTATCCTTTAAATTACCCATTGAATTTTGTAAATCTTGTAATTCTTCTCTTGAGAATTCCTCAGCTGATTCACCCCATCCTCTCAATCCACTAGCTGCATCCTCTGCCATCTTCTTTTCCGATGAAGCTAATTCATTATTGAATGTAAACCAACCATTTTTAGTAATTTTACGCAATTCATCCAAACGATGTTGTGCTTGAGATGGATCATCATTGGATAGATGCAAATTCTCTTCGATTTCTTCTTGGCCCAATTGTTGAGCAGTCTCACCCCATCCATAGACACTTTGACCAGCGACAACATCTGGATTGACCGTTTTCGTATTTTGATTCTGTGGAGTAATCGCATCCGTCAATCTATTGAAGTTCGCACCTTGGTACGAGTTGAACTTCTTGGAGATATCATCCAATCTCTGGCGTTTCTGCGCGAGTTGTTGTTCTAACGAGTTCAACTCCTCTTTGAACGCTGAGGTATCTATGGAGTTCTTAATCCTGTTGGACAGATCTGTGTATTTTCTATGAATGACGTCATATTCGTTAATTGCAACTGCTTTCTGCTTTTCGATGTCCGAGAAACCCTTATTGAATATGGTCTTGTTATTGTTAGCGGATGCAGAGTCTGTAGATTCTATCGACATGACATCTGAACCACGTCTTGCACCGTCTACAGTTGATGGAGAAGACCATGTGAATGCCGACCATAGAGCTGCTGTATCATCTTTGATACCATTAGATAAATTATCATACCAGTTACCTGTACCTGACATAATGAAGAGTGTGTATGTGTATGTATGGGTGTATATGTAAAATATAATAATACAAACAACAAATAAAAAATAGGAAAGATAGAGAATATCAAGAAATAATAAATAATATTTTATAGTTTAAAAATATTCCAGATATTTATATAATTTAGAGATTTACCTGTTTATAGGGTCTCTGTCTCTCCCTTAATTACAACAATCGCCGGGTGAAATGAATAATGAGAGAGACGAAGAGGTGATTAGTGAAATATGATTTGTTGAGTAGAGAAAGTGGGGGGGGTGGCAACTCAAAAAGATAAAGTGGGAGAAGGAAACATGTAACAATTAAAATTAGAAATTAACGGATTTTCAAAAAGAAGAAAAACAGTTGCAATGAAAATGAAATGAATCGATAATAAAATGAGTGAGTAAGTACCCTTAACTATTGCGTATTCCATACAATTTTAACATGATTCAATCAATACAAAGAATTATCTCCGATTATTGTTCTATCTGTTGATTAATAAGATAAATAGATATATCACACTATACGTTGTGCCTTGGTTAATATAATACGCAGTATATATTATTTTGTTTCGTTTCTTATTGGACTATTCCTCTGTTCAATTGAAAAGAAAAAGGATGGGGGGAATTGCAGCGGTTCAGTTTGGTCTCCCTCCATTACGTATGTACGTTACACAGTTCTGTTGTTGGAATAAAAATGTGTCGTATTGTCTTTGGAGAATATATTTCTTAGGTCAGTCCGTTTATCCGGCGATTTTTTTCACTGTTACGTAAGGTAATTTTTGTCCCTTTGTAAAAAAATAAATAGTTCGGCCGATCGGAGATGGATTCCATAATATTCCTTTTTCTCTATTTTGCCGCCAAGGAAAAAAGAGAGTTACAGGGAAAAAGAAAAATTGTGTCATTTGGTACGTTGCTCGGTTCAATGGAGACACAGACAACACAACTCTTTTTAGACAAAAAAAAAAGAAGTGTCGTTGTATACGAAATACATACACACAAACCGGGAGGAGCAGAGAGAGAGAGAGAGGCAAGGGAAACTATCAAAAATTTTAATTGTCTGCGCTAGTCAACGGAAGCAACAAACTTCAGGTAAATGAAAGAGAAGAAAAAACCATTCGTATGAAATTATATTCGTTTTGAATTTTTCAGTCTCTACACAATGATGAGGATCTTTGATATTGAGATGCCGCCACCTATTTCAATACATAACTAGTAATTAATAACTATATTTATATCTATATCATTCTAGTGTATAACTCTATATAGACTAATTGGTATTATTGATACCGGATTCACATATACTATTGTTATAATGAAATTGTTATCCTTAGAGAATCCATTAATTCCAATTAACTATGATTTAAAATTTATAATTGATCCATCAAGTAATAATTTTAATGGTATTGCCAAAATTACATTAAATAAAAATAAAAATATTATTACATCTTTTAATAAATTTAAATTACATGGTAAAGATTTATTAATTAAATCTGCTAAATTAAATAATTCAATTCAATTAAATTATACTATTTTACCTGATCAACAACAAATTTTATTCGAATCTACTAATGATATAGTTACACAATTGGAAAATGAAAATGATAGAGATAATTTATTACTTACAATTGAATATACTGGTAAAATTAATGATGTTAAGACACCAAGAGACAAAACAATTGGTTTATTTAAATCAAATTTTATGAAGGATAACACAAACGCAATTGCAAATAATTATATTTTTGCTACTCATTGTCAACCTTCTTTCGCTAGGTTATTATTCCCTTGTATAGATGAACCAGCTATTAAGACTCATTTCAATTTATCTATTGAAGCTCCAACAAATTATAAAATTGTCTCTGTATCCAAACAATCTAATAAAGAGGCAATTGATAATAATGCTTCAATTACTACTTTTGAAAAGACAACACTTTTACCAACTTCTTTATTTGGTTTCACATTAGGTGATTTAGAAGAAATTCATATAGATTTACCAATGGATAATCAAGTTATGTTACCAATTCATATTTATTCTCCATTAAATGTTACTCAAGCTACTTATACTTTAGATATCGTTCAAAAATATTTACCACTAATTCAAAATTTCTTTAAATTTAAATTCCCATCAAATAAATTGGATTTCGTATTATTACCATTCTTAAATGATATGGTTATGGAAAATTTTACAATGATTACTGTTCAAATGGATTTCTTATTATTTAATTCTTCAAGTTTAACTAATCCAGCTATTAGAAATCAAACTACTCAATTAGTTGTTCACGAATTAGTACATCAATGGATAGGTAATTACGTTTCATTCAATTCTTGGGGATATTTACCATTTAATGAATCATTCGCTACATTCTTAGCTTATTATTTAATCTCAAAAAATGATCCTGATAATAATATTTGGCAATCTGATAATTATTTACAAACTGAACTAGCTACCACTTTAATTCAAGATTCAGATTTACCAAATTCAAAAAGTATTCATGATATGTATCATTCCAATCAGAAAAAAAGATCTTCAAATGATTTAATTACAACAAATGATATCTTTGATCCTATCTCATATCAAAAGGGTATCGCAATGTTAAGATCCTTACAATTAACAATCGGGGAAGATTTATTCTCAAATGCAATTGCGGAGATCTTTAACGATATAGAATCATTTCATAATGTACCAATTAAACCAATGGATATCTTTAATAACATGGGACATAGTTTAAAATCTGAAAATATTACAAATTTTGTTAGTTCTTGGACTAGATTACCAGGTTTACCAATCGTCTCCGTTGAGACCTCAACAAATGAAACTTCAAAAAATTTAGAAACTACTTTGACTCAACATAGATTTTATGCAGATGATAATATCGATCCAGATTTCAAACAAGAAACTATCGAGGATGTTCCTTACCACATTGCCTTGTTAACTCAATTACCTGGGAAGATCAGGGATACCAAAAATACTTTAATGACAGATAGATCATTGAAATTAGGTTATTTGATAACTTTATTAAATAGTAACGCTCAAGGTTACTATCGTGTATCATATGAGACTCAAGAATGTTATGATGAACTATGTAAAGAATTAACATTAGGTAATATCGATGATATCTCATTATTGAAAATTTTCCAAGATTTATCATTTTTCATTGGTAATAAATTTTTCCAAAAAAATGTTCATATCAATGGTTTATTACAAATTTTAAACCATATTGCCTCCTCGCCAAAGGATGTTACATTAAATACGATTAATCTTTGGAAATCTCTCTGTGAAGGGTTATCCATCTTACAAACTATTGTTCAAGCCGCTGTCGTACATAATAGAAGGGCAATAATTAATAAAATTACAAAATTGGTCACGAAATTGTCTGAAAAGGTCCCTGATTGGTCTATCGAAACATTATCACAAATCGATAACATCTACAAATTGAATACAATTTCTAAAATGATCGCTTTGACAAGTACAACTACCATGACACAAACATTATGTCAAGATTTGTTTAAACATATTAGACAAGGTCCAAATAATTCGGTCCCAATTGAATTGGTTAGTAGCATATATATGTCCATCAGTTACCAGATGACTAATATTAAGGATTGGAAGAAACTTTATGAATTAGTTAAATCATCTTCAGGGATCGCTTCACATATCATTGATCATAGTTCTACTTCAGATAATGAAAAATTCATCACTTTACAAAATTTAGCAATCACTAATTTAGGATTCGTCACTACTGAAGAATTGGTTACAAAATTATTAAATTTCATTGATACTAATATCGCTGCATCAGGTATCGAAAATGCATTCATCGGTGTCAATTATAACGCACAAGTAATCATTAACAAAAAGGATAATTTGAAGATAAGAGATGCAGTATGGAAATGGTTTAAATTACATTACAACGTTTGGAAGAAAAATCTAGCTAATGGTACTACAGGTCAAGAAAAATTGGAAAAGATTACATTTATGGTCTTACAAATGTTTGTTGAATCTGGTAAAATGGTTGAAAAATATGAGAATTTCGAAGACATCAAACCAGTTTGGGAATCATTACAACATGAAGATCGTGCAAATATTACAATCATCTCAGGACTATCCAAATAGATCAAAGAAACCAAAACTTATATATAAAGTAAATATACAACTTATGCATATACTTCAATATATATTAAAAAAAGCCATCATCGATATATCTGTCGTGTACAACTCGGATCAGTAAAACGCCGGTACCAACAAATAAATAATACGGTGTACGCGAAATTTTGTTAACGGAGCTTTCTGTTATTGTCAACAAATCTCACATACGAGATAAAGTGTTGATCCACGAGGATATAAATAGAACCTCTTGGAATTTTATGATGTTTCTTACTGTTTGTTACTAGGTTATTATCACTAATATAGAGACTCACGAATCAACGATAACACAATGGATAGAATAAAAGAGAAAATTGCTACTTACAAAGCTGAAGCTGAATCATGGCAAGAGAAATACGATGAAATTAAGGAACAAATGAAACAATTAGAACAAGATAACACCGATAAAGAAAATGAGATTAAATCGTTGAATGTCAAGAACGAACAATTGGATTCTCAAGTCGAAACTTTAGAGACTGAATTAACAGATTTGAAACGTATTGCAGAGGATTCTACAACTTTACAAGCTCACAACGATTCCTTTAATAGAAAAAATGAGGAATTAGAAACTAGTTTAGAAGAGACTGATACAAAATTAAAGGAAACAATGGAAACTTTAAGAGAAACTGATCTTAATGCCGAGAAACTGCAAAGAAGAGTTCTTGCTTTGGAAGAAGAAAATAGTACATTAGAAGAGAAAAATGAGGAATTATCAACCAAATATAATGAAGCTAAACAAGAATTAGATGAAATTGCTGCATCATTGGAAAATTTATGAGTCAAAACGGCCTCATGAAAAACCGTATGGATAAATCTTTATTACACAAACTACCTACAGAATCAATATTAAAATTGAAGAAATCCATGAAGGATAGGAAGTTATCATTAAACAATGGTCAGAAAAAATTTACACTAAATCATCTTAGAATATGTGTCACCATATTATCCATGATCATTGCAATAATATATGTTTATATAGTTTATTCATAAGTACCCTCCTCCAACACACATACATTCGCAAAATAACTGTCACCAAGACAAGTCGAAAATAACTATAGTACACATTCTAATTTACATTTGAAAAAACAGCAACTATTCATTGTTTTAAAGCAAACACTTATATAATATGGTAATTCAAATTTTACAAACGTATTTTTATGTGTTTCTCAGAATAACCACTTGCAATAATTGTAGGATTTTTTGTTTGACATATTTTCTCCTGCAGAGTCGCCTGAACCTTTTAAAAAACTCATTGAAAAACCTAATTTTGACATTAATAAATCATGCACATTCCAAGAGTACAATGTTGTGAAAACAGGAAACTGGTTAAAACTAATGAATGAATGGTTCAGAAAATGGCTCCAAGTTTACTTAAAATGTTACATTAATCTAATACTTTACCATCGAAATGTTTATCCCAAGGTAACTTTTGATCTAACAACATTTCAAGGATTTAATCTTCCGCAATATATGCCAATAAATAGGAATGTGAAGGTTCAAACATACATCGAAGAATTAATCGCTGATCTAATAGGCAAATTAAATCATGTTTATAGGATAGGAATCTGTGTTATAGATATCAAGAATGGTTTTTGTATAGAGAAGTACATTCTAGATTTTGGGGAATTTAAACACTATACGGATAAAAACGAAGAAGATAGAATAAGTTCAATGTTAGCTGAAACTGACGTATTTGACGAATTCAGATCAAGTCTAAACAGCCTTTTGTGCAAGTTAGAGAAAATGGATAATATCAAGGATGGGGCAGTAACCTTTGAAATCGTAATAAATACACTAGAGATGAATCTAGGTCACGGAATTGTAGACACATTGATCAACAAGGAAGTCGATCAGACATTACAATTTGAGAGAGATACAAACTGGACAAAGATAAAAGAAGATGGAAATCTCCCCGATCCACAACCAAAGAATAATTCTGGATTGGAAGGTGACGGGATAGTGATAAGTCAACCAGAACAATCATCTCAATTTAGAAAACCAAAGATAAGAATGTCCTCTTTAGTAGGCTGCGATATCAGCCCATTCATTATCCACAGCTACATCGAGAAGTTAATTATCCCCGAAAAGTCTTTTGACGATGTTTATGCCGATAGATCTATAATATCATCCTTATAGAGAAAGCCATCTTATATTGTAATACACACTTGCATATTAATATTATTAGTTTATATTTTATTTTTAGAATAAATAATTACACACGTAAAAAAAGAAGAAATTTATATAAAAAGTACTACATACTTATTAATCTTCTATTTTCCAGATTTTAGTTTTAGTCCATGGTTTTTACTTTCATTGCTATAAATCATCAATAAAAGAATGCATTATCAAATTAGGTATCATATCATCTCAGGTACTTGTCCTTCAATATCATTGACTTGACCTATATTAACATTACCTTCGCTCATAAGATTAACGAATCTTTTCTTGCTTGGTTTTCTATTTGGTTCACTACTATGAACCCATTTATAATCATCACCTCTCTTAATTGGTACAAAATCGTCATTCGATGAGTTAGATTCAGTACCAAATGACTTGGAATTAGGTATACTACCAACTGTATTTATATCACCTGTCGTGATTGTACGTTCCGCCAATGGTGATAATGTATTTCTATTACTTGTTATAGGTTCGGCACCTATACCGAATACAGAATCTCTTAATCCTAATGATGATTTTCTTGGATCCTTCTTCATAGGCTCATCCTCTTTGATAGACGTATTAAATAGATCTGCGGTTGTAACTGTATTTAAGGTTGCTGTACTTAGTCTATTGTCGTTCCTTATACCGTTAGAACTATATCTCCAAGACTTACCATTAGCAGGTTCTGCATCCATGTAGAATGATGATGATCTATCGTAAGGATTGAAAAATGCAGATGATTTCCTATTGTTTGTAGCGTCAGGTAGACCCGACAATAAATTCTCTCTACTTTGAGATTCAAATACATTATCAGCTGATGATAAATCATTTGTTGTATGATGATCCATTTTCTCTTCTTGAATAGATGATAGGTCGGAACCAGATTGTGATTCATCATCACCTAAAAACGGATTATGCATTGCAGTAATTGTTCCAGGAGATTTTGGATCAGTACCATTTGGTGGAATACCCTTCTTTTCCAGATCAGCATCTGGATTCGCATTGCTGTTATACTTATCAGATCTTCTGCGTCTCCATAATACAAACAATAGAATCAATAGAGCACCTACAACAACCACTGGAATGACAACACCACAAGCAATCGCCACAGTCTTTTTATTACTCGAGTGTGACTTATTTTGAGTAGTTACTGGAGTTGCAGAAGTTGTTGATGCTACTGAACTAGAAGTAGAAGAAATTGATGTAGAGCTGTGGGAAGTTTGTGTACTTGAAATAAAACTTGTAGATGATGATGAAGAGGAATGCAATGTAGTAGTATTGGTGTAATTATGATGAGTTGTATTTTGCAATACTTTGGACATACCAATGATTTGAAAATCTAATTCTTGTGATTGAGAATCCAATTCTGCATGTAAACCAACATTTAAAGATTGGAAATTATCAGGAACGTTACCATACATTGTTAAATTTGATGATTGGAAATTTAACCAACTATGTGATTCTGTCGTATTTGGGTAAACTACGGAAACGGTTGTATTTTCATAAGATGTAAATTGTGAAGGTAAGAAATTATATTGGAACCATTCACCTCGGGTCGCATTAATATTTGGTAATGAACCAGTTGCAAACAGATCCTTTGTAGATAACACTTCGAAGTTTAAATAAACTACATCACCGTAGTTGTCATAAATAGCAACTGAGAAATTACTACTTGTAGTTTGACTATCAATAGTACCAGATAAAGTATCGTTATTTAAAGTTACCCAAGAAGGAGCATCTTGCAATACCATACTGGCCAAATTTGTTGAAGTGATATCGTAACCATCGAAATAAACATAATTCAAAGGTAACTGGTATGTAAAGGATCCTGATTCAGTGACATTAATTAAAATTGTATTTTGAACGGAGGTAGTCAATTGGTGGGCACCGATAACTAATTGAAATGGAATATCAACACCGGAATAACCGTCGATATCTGTTGCAATCAAAGTAAATTCAAAGAATGCTTCAGGTGCAATTGCAGAATTGACAGTTGGTGCAGTACCACTAAATTTCAAAGTATTGGAATCGAAAAATAACCAACTTGGTAGTGGTGTGTTATACTCTGCAGAACGACCATAATACGATTTAACGTCCTGATCATTAGTGAATGACGATCTGTCAAATGTCACGTTGAAAATTTCATTTGGAGTTAAAATTAAAGCATCCTTACCATTTGTATTACCGTAGTTTTTCAATAGTGCTAGAAGGTTGAAATTGTCAGCAACTGCAATGCTTGAAGTTGAAGTTACAACAAACGTGTAAGTTTCATTTAAAGAAGAATTATCTGAAGTATCTGTTCCTTGCAGAATAAAATTGTAGTATTGAATATTATTAGTAGCACCTTCAACAAATGAATTTGGTGGAGTACCTGAAAATGTACGTGAACTAGACTCGAATGTCAACCAAGTTGGAAGATTGTAAGCATTATATGTAATCTGTGTAGCTTTATCGACTGTAGATTTATATGTATCGTTTGAAATTATGAATGAAAATTGTTCATTAACTCTACCAACAGGAGGTAACTGTTTACTAACCGGGTATGCTTCATATGGAGTAGCATTAACCTGCGTTATAATTCCTAGTTGTAACAATAGCCAAACTACTATTGTAGAGGTAGCTATGAGACTCAACATGTTTAATTGATTATTATGTATCCTCTATTTCGTGTAATTAGTTTCTAATATTCTCGATTTGATATATGATATAACTTTGGTAGTGTCTTGAGTGTATGTAGTCTAATGAATAAGTTCACCTTGGTAAAATGAAGATCAACTGTCGAAAGACATTAAATTTAGAACAAATTTAGACATAACGTGTAAATGCCCTTTTATTTAAATCTTTTGCTGTTCCCAAATTACATATGTACCATTAATGAACTTTTTTTCTTTCTTTCAAAGGATACCAAATTCCAGCTAATTACATAAGGCACGTCAATACATTTCGAGTAGTAGGCGATTAAGTTTTAGCCATATTTTTAAAATAAGATGCGAAATGTATATCCCTTTTAGGTAATCTAATTCATTGAACAGAACATTGAAGATACTGTAAAAACGTTGAAAACCAATTTTAAATGTATAACAATTTTAACTTAATAATAGAACAATAGAACAGAATAGATTTTGAAATAACCTCTAACTAGGTCAATTTCTAAAGTCTTTCGATATATTCTCTGTTGATGGTCCTTCTACAGTGAAAGAAAAGAACTGTATTTTCAACATGAAAAACAGACGCCAAATGTCAGTTCTGGAGCCTTTTCTTACCGGATAACAAACAGGCAGAACAAGGCCTGACGGGTGATGACGCGAAAATGTTCTTTTTTTAAATTAATTTATTTCTTGACGCGATTGTCTTTAGAAATGGGCGAACAATTAGTGACATGAACTGAACAATAACATCCTCCTGTTGGGAACTTCTCTGACTTTTCTTTTGAGGATCGCCAAATATAGAACAGAGAAAGACAAAAGAGAATGAATCAAACTTTTTCGATGAAACAAGTAAATTACAACTTTTTCAACATTTCGTGTCTGTCTCAAGGGCGTCCATCTAAATGGAGTTAGATGCATGTCTATATTTAACAAATCAGGAATATTACCACTAGGTATATTCAGAAGAGGATACTCACAGAAGTATACTGTTCTTGGGGGGATGAACATTGATTTACGTATTTTACATTTACCTTTCAAATATCTTGCTGCAAAGCTTTATGTCGAATATGGTTATCTCTGAAATGATCGGAGTAGGCATGATGCAATGCATTCACTTTAAATCAAATAATATGGAGTTTAATGACAATAAATATATTTTAGGACTACATAGAAAGTGGTCAATCTAACTGTTGCTCCTATTTTATAACCCATATAAAACTGTTTTAAGAAATTTACAATGGGAAGTGATGCGTTCAATTAAGTTTCATCTACATATCTCTGCATAAATTTAAGATTAGAATATAATTTCGGAAGTATTGAGGGAACGTTAATCGATACACCTCCAGCATTCACTTCAAGTAAATCATATCCAAATATTATATGTTACTATTATTTTATTAATATTATATGCTTATATCGTAATTATTATTTTTTTACTTACATTTGTTGTCTGTTGGCAGTTCTTGGCTTAGCACGAATAATATTATCAACTCTTAACAACACTTCAGCAGCTTCAGAAGCAGAACTAACAACAGCTCTTTTTAATTTATAACTCTCTATTATACCTAATTCACTCATATCACCAATGATACCCTGATTCAAGTCAAGACCAGCAGTAGAAATACCATTGTAAATACTTGATCTTAATTTGGAAACCAATTCACTACTATCATAACCAGCGTTATCAGCTAAAATAGTTGGTAATTGTCTTAATGCACGAGCAAAGGATTCAACAGCCAAAGATTTCTTACCGTCGACATTTTGAGCAGCAGTATCAACAGCTTTAGACATTAACATTTCCGCGCAACCACCACCTAATACTGTTCTGGTTTCCTTTGTAGTTTGAGATAGGACAGATAATGCATCATGTAAAGATCTTTCAGCTTCATCCAATAATTGATCTGTAGCACCTCTCAAGATAATGGTACAAGCAGCACCGGCTTTACAACCATTGAATTTTGTGTATGTACCTTCACCAATCATAATTTCTTCAATAGACTCACATTCACCTAATCTACAATTTTCTGGATTATCAAAAGTGGATACAACTTCACCACCTGTAGCTAATGCTAATCTTTCAACACCTTCGAAATCAGCATGTTCAATGGAATTGATACCATGATCAGTTAATAATTGTTCTGGGTAATCGTAGATCAATTGTCTGTTAATGAAAACGTTAATGTTATATTTAGAGATCTTTTCAATTTTAGCCTTCATCTTTTCACGTTCTGCTTTTTCTAATTGAGCTAATTTAGAAGTGGAGTCCACTTTGAATTTTGTACCAAAAATTTTAACTTTATCTGTATCTAATGTAGTGTTTGCTATCAAAATCTTTGCATTTTCAATCTTCTTAGGTTGGTTATTACCAAATTTCTTTTCTAGAATGAAACCTTCATCTAAGAAAGAGTCAGATAATTTACCACCAAGAATTTTGATAACTTGGATATGATCTAGATTAGTTGAACCATTCAATCTCAAGATAGCATTAGTGGCCAATTCTGCGAACTGTTCCTTATCTTGGGATAAAATCTTGGAAGATAAAGTAGTCTTTGCAATATGAATTAAATCATTACGGAATTTAACCTTGTCATCCTTGTTGTCAACAGCAACACTTTCCAAAGCCTTTAGTGCTGCGTGGGATGCAATTCTATAACCTTCAATGATAGTTTGTGGATGAATCTTACTTTGTTCAATTAGTTTTTCAGCTTCTCTCAATAGTTCCGCACTTAAGACAGTAACACTAGTGGTACCATCACCAACCTCATCATCTTGAACTTTACTAATATTCACTAAAACCTTTGCAGCCGGATTATCTAAGGGAATAGATTTTAAAATTGTAGCACCATCATTGGTGACTAAGGATCTGTCACTAGAGGCACTTTGTAGTAATTTATCCATACCCTTTGGACCTAAAGTAGTCTTAACTAAATCACCGACAGCAATTGCACCAACAAAAGCTGACATACGAGCATTTTCAGCTCTTTCTTCAGTAACTTGGTCACCAAAAATTTGTACACTCATAACTGTAACTGGACTAGAAGCGATATATGTGGTTGTATCTATTGGTAGACTGAATGAAATCAATTGTGAAACATTAAGTGTACTCTTATACCTTGATGATGATATTGTTCACTGTTGTTATAGCTCATTGGTATCGCCTTCTGCAAAAATTTTCCAGTATTTGGTTTTGCCACAGCGTATTTTGAAGAAAAAAAATGGGACCGCGAGGGTAATGATTTTACAGAGACTAATACCGAAAAATTAAATGCGTTGCTCGTTGTTTAAATTATATACTTTTATATACATAACATATGCACAAGTGAAACAATACTTTGAAAGAGAATTACAGGTATCGTACACTTTTGCATATATTTCCTTCTTTTTTTATTTTTATTTATTTATTTATTTCACTCAATCATTATAAATTATTCGTCTTTCAATGCAGTCTTACATAAAGTTACCGCTTCATTGAATGCAGTAGCATCGTTACTCTTCATCAATCTTGCACTAGCCAATTGTTTAAATAAATTATCACATTGTTCTAAGAATTTGAAGGATTGGGTAAATTGTTCCTCTAAGTTTGGAACCATCTTATATGCGTTGAATTCATTAGAGACTAAAGACATTGCATCACTTTTAGAATTACCATTATGTAAATATTTTTGCAAGAAAAATTCCCACATTATTGCCATTACAACATTTGGTAAACTCAATTTAAATGGCATTCTTGCAACGATTTCAGATTGCCATTCATAATTATCATATTTCAATTTATTGAATTCATTAGCAGTCAATGAAGAAACTAGGATAGATTCGAACATATCATTCATATTTTCTTTAATGAATGATAAATGATCTTGAAAGATTAATGTTTTTTTGTCTATTGGACCATGATAATTTGATGGTTTCTGTTCAACTTGGAATAAAGTTAATACTCTTGTTAATAATAAAATATAAGTGGATTCTTGTGGATATGAACCTAAAGTATGATCAGATAAAGCAGAATGAACAGGTGGGTTAAATTCTGTACTGATATCTAAAACGTTAGATTTTAAAAATATTAATAAAATTAATAAATTTTCTTGATATTTGGCATCGATCTTTAAATCGTCGTTATTAAATTTCAATAAAATATCACCCCAACGTGTTGGTTTTAAGATTCTTTTATCGAAGTCATAATCAAAGAAATCTAACTGAACCAATGATCTTAATAATGTAGTAGATAACAAATCAAAGGAATTATTTAATTTCTTTTCTAATGGTACAGAATTTGGGAACAGGACATCCTTAGTAATGAAATCCTTAGCTAAATCAGAAGACTCGGATAATAATTTGATAAAATTTTGAATAGAGAATTCTAAATCTTCATTATCTTGTTTAACGAACAAATGGTTCAATTTATCAAATATTGATGGCGTAGTTCTATTTAATAAAACAGTATCATCATCATTAGTGAACCAATTAATCTGTTTGATTTGTTTCATTTGGAAATATCTATTAATTGGTTGAGTCAATAGATTCAATTCTTTATTTTTAAAGTCTGTTACAGAATCCTTAACTAATTTTCTATATGAATCTGATGAACCACCACCTAACGGAGCATCCTCAGGGTAAATACCTGTAGTGATTGAATCGAATAATTTACCAGTAGCTAAACCAATAGATTTATAGAAATAATATTCATTTGGTAATCTTTGAGTAATGAAATCATGAACATCATTTGGCACCGGTAAAGACATGATTTGATCCGTTTTATTCTTATTATCTTTGTTAGTATTATTTACAATTGAATGTTCAAAATCGTTAATGTAAAGATCTACTTTACCAGAATCTAACATGACAGGCATATATTTCAAATGAGATATACCTCTTTGATATTGTTCTAAAAATTGTTTAGTCATTGAATCGACTTGATTATTCAATTGATATAAATAGAAATTTGTTCCTGCGTTTAAAACCATTTCCAATGCAATTTCAAAGATTTTATTATTTGGATAAATTTGTAAAGGTGGTAAAGTTGATGGTTGTAAAGTATTCCCAACAGCCATTGAAATATCTACAAATTCACGTAATGTGATACCAATATCCTTTAGGATTCTATTTTTATCGATGTATCTAAAATCATTATTTGGGAATTCCATACCTAGAATGAATCTATTGACACCATTTAACATTAAACAATCAGTTGGACCATAAATGGAATCGATGTAACCAATTTGATATAAATAAGCTAATTGAGACCAAGCTTGAAATGGAGCAATTTGATAATGAATATCATGTTTGATGAAATAATTAATAATATCTTGTTGATATCTAGATGAATCAATAGATGTATAGTAACGGAATGGTTCATTTGGTGAAGGTGGTTGATCGATATAATTTGATTGATTAGCTGTTAATAAATTATTCCATTGAGTCCAAGCTTTATTTCTTTGAGCTAAGGATAATTCTTTATCAGTGGTACCACTATTATTATTATTATTATTATTTTTATCTGTATTATTGTTATTATTATTATTATTATTATTATTTGTTTGTAATTTGTTATTTGGTTTAAAATGACCTGAATTAATTAAATTATTTTGTGATAAAGAACCATCAAAGATGAAAATCGGAGTAATATTATATTCTTTAAAGATTTTCAAATCACTTTCCAAATATAATTTTAAAGTATTTGGGAATCCACCGATAGCATCTAAATATTGTTCTTTCTTAACTGTTAAAATTCTTGTAACATAATGTGTCATATCTATACCTAAAGTAGAATTCTTTAAAGAATCTAATGGATAAGTACCGACTAAACCACGTTCAAATAAGAACTGTTCTAATGATTTAAGAGCCATTTTGAATGAGTATAAATGTTATCTTATCTTATTACTGTTATTATTAGTTGGTGTATGAGATGGGATAATACATAAATATAGGATGCAAACAAAATCTCGAAAAATTGGGTTATGTATGTATATATATGTATGTATATATATATACGCACTCAGGGTATGTATTTACAGACAGTTCCTCACCTGGATATTGTTTAGTTATTTATTTCCTTTCTTAAATATATAAACCTATCTCTATAGTTGTAAACTATATATGTACATTCTAACAAAACAACCGGATATAAAGTGAAACTGTTCAATAAGTTTGTTTGTTGTCCCCCATTAAAATTGACGAAATTAAGACAAGAAATTTCACTGACAAAAACTGCGAACCGCGGGTTACCAATTATTATGCAGTTCCTCTCTTTCTCTTTCTTTGTGGACATAACCATAGGACGTAGACCGTCCCACAATATTTCTGTTTTTTCTCTGTTGCTGTTTGTTCGGCTGTAATTTCATTCGCTTATTAGGGTAGTCGCTGTAGAAAGAAGAAAAACAAAAACGGGTGTTCAGGGTAACACTCACACTATTAAATGGGTGAACTACTATAACAAATACATAAATATATATATCTGCCATTTAATATATAACTAACTGTAACGATAATGTGCACTTCCCTGGGAGAACGTTCTTTCTGCGTAACGGACTTGTTTGAATAACAGGTTTAATTTTAATTGAACTGGATATCACTATGTACGGGGGATGCTCCGGTAGTGTCAATTAATAACCTTGCAACAACAGCAAAGACTACAGCAAGAAAGTGAGCTCACATATAGTAGCACAGCAATAGAATAACATCAAACATGTTTTTACTTCACACTAACTCATATTCTCAATAACTATCAGCCTCCCCCTCTCTATATATATACATCATACTTACTTGACAATCGTCACAAATCGATAGTTACATACGTAGATTAATGAAAGAAACAATTAACGGTGGACACGACACACCGCCCGTCCGCTTTCTTGTTGTGTTTTTTTTCGTTTTTCTCGCGTTGTCGTCGACGCGTAAACGTGCAAGTGCAACGGCAGCGGAGAGTGTACCCTTTATTATTATCTTACACAGATTTGTAACTGACAGATGTCCCGTTAGTTTAGTTCTATACAATCTGCTGAGGACGACTGAAATTTTCATTTTTATTGCGTTTACGTGTCCTGTTATTACGTGAATACATACATACGTATACTGTTTTCTTTTATAATCAATCTGGTATTGACTATATTATATAATATTTTACAATTTCATACTTATATTAGTATTATTATATTTATTTCTAGGATCTATATCTGTTTCAATTGAATTTCTATTTGGTTCTTATTCTATTTCTTTGTTTTGCTAAGTTACATATATATCAGAAAACTCACAAATATGTTACTAAGTAAACTTATCTCTGTGTGTTTAACTACTCTTTTATTTAAGAGTACACTAACTTTAGCTGCTACTCGTGAAGATTTAGCTATAAAAGCACAAAAGACAACAAATGGTATCATTCCATTAGATGACTATAGTTTTAAAGATATTTAGATGGTCCAAGAGATTTTTATTTAGTCGCATTATTAACTTGTACAGAACCAGGTGTCGGTTGTACAGCATGTTTTGAATTTAATCCAGTTTATGAAATGATCGCTAATTCATGGTTTCAAGATCATAAAGATGGTATCTCAGGTTTAGATCCTTCTAAAGCTTTATATTTCGCTAAAGCAGATTTAGAAGACGCATCAGCTGTACCAGAAATTTTCAAATTTTATAATATTGAACGTGTACCAAGATTAATGTTCTTCACACCAGGTGGTTCAATTCATGATTATAATTTATTAAATTTACCACAACAGAAAGCTAATGCAGGTGCTAAAGAATTTATCTCAAATTTAAAGATTGCTGTTGGTATTAACGATTATCAAGTTCATGAACCAAGAGATTGGTCAACAATTATCATTACTTCAATTTCAACTTTTATAATTGTTTATCTATTAAGAAAACATAGTAAAATCGTTACAGGTATCATTTCCTCAAAATACATCTGGGCTATCTTATCTTGTGCATTCATCGTCTTAATGTCAGGTGGTTATATGTACAATAAAATGAGAGGTACTCCATTAGCTGGTTCAGATTCTAACGGTAACGTAGTATATTTCTGGCCAAATGAATTCCAAAATCAATACGGTATCGAATCTCAAATCGTTTCCGTAGTTTATGCCGCTTTATCACTATGTTTCCTTGCTTTAGTATTAGGTGTTCCATCATTAGCAGATTTCTACAAGGGTTCAGCTAGTGGTGCAATGATTATTACTGTCATTTCTGCTCTATTAGTCGTTGTCATCTATATCTTATTTGCTGGGTTATCTAATTTATTCGGTATTAAATCACCAAGATATCCTTTTGAATTAATTAAAATTAGTTCTTTATTAGCTTAAGTGATATCAACTTCCCCTTATTTTTATTTTATCTTTATATACACACATACATATTAAAGTACATACGATCTTTTTTTTTGTAAATTTAAAAAAAACACAATAATTTATTATAAGAAAAAAAATTATATTGGATATCTAATGTTTAATATATATATATATATGTGTACGTCTACTCATCTGCAGAATCTTCCTTCTTGGTTTTTTTACTCTTCTTACGTTTCAAACCAACTGCACCAAAGACACCTTTACCAATTTTACCAATCGTACCAACACCAGTAGATACAACAGTAGTACCGACTTTCAAACCACTACTTATACCTTTATTGGCTACATCACCAACTTTCTTCTCACGTTTAGATACACTTAATACATAACGTGGTTCATATAGGAATGTCATATGTAAGATACCACCGTCTCCGCCATCATCACGTTTAATAGGTAGATCCATATCCATTGATTCACCAATCTTGATTTCTGACATAGGTATACTGACCCGACCAATAATATCATCCGATGATGCTGCATCCCAATCCATGACTTTGATATTTAATACATTGTTAGCACGATCCTTAACAACAATCTTACCGGTATCGTTCCAAACGGGATTCAAATTCTTCTTCACTACAGGTGTCTCATATAAATGTTCCTTGAAATCATCTATATAGAATTTCAAGTATGGATCAGAGAAACCATTAGAATCAGATGCCATTAAATTCTCTGCACTCTTTGAAGTAATCGTTAAATCACCGGAATTAGACATTAAATCATTTGCAGGTAAATGATCCACATTTAATGGGAACCACGAAACTTGAATCATTAATTTGGTAGCATTTTCACCACTTAGTGTAATAATTGATGGTTTGTTATAACAATTCTTCAATAACTCAATAGTTGGTAGGGAAACTTCACTAGCACATTTCTCAACTATATTACCATATTGATTCTTAGTGACACGGAATGTAGTCATCGAATTCTTCAATTCTTTAATAGCAACATCACCTGTCCAACCATCTCTAATGATCTTAGTATTGATCCTTGGACTATTGAAACGGGAATGACCATTACCGTCAAAAAATGCTTGCACAAAATATCCAGAATCAGGTAGTTCACCATTTAATACAGATATAGCAAGAACACCGGATTGGAATTGTAACAGTTGTTCTAGAGACATTTGTTTCTTAGTAGAATACATACTTGTCAATTCATTTATTTCACTTTCTTCGGCAGTCATTATATCCTTCGCAACTGGTGAAAGTTTCTTCATATCCGTTGTAGCTTTCTTATCCTCAAGTTTCTTCCTTCTCTTTTCAACTTTCTGTAAATCTTGAACTTCCTCTAATGTTAAGATTGGTTCAACAGGATAGAAGGATGCATTGTAAATAACTTCACCACTTGGCCCATTCTTACCAACTATACGAACTCTACGATCTTTATTAGATTCATTAACGACAAATCTACCATCGTCGTCCTCATTGACAAGATTACTCAAATCAATGTCATAGATACCTACACGACGATCCTTATCAGCAGTTTCGACATCCATTATCTCAATAGATACTTTTTGGTTTGGGGATGTAATAGCAACATAAATCGAAAAATTCCATACTGGGTTAAGTGTTTGTGACTTGTAATCAGTTCTACCTTTAGAGATACCATTGACCAATATCTTAGCATATGGATCGATAAAACCGACTTTTTCCAAATTCTTCAAATTGACAGCCTTCTTTAAGTATATTCTTACTAAACCAATTGGTGGAGTATAAGCAATTGAATTACTACCTAGATCTAACCTAACAGGTTTCCAATATGTAGTAACTTTCAATTTTGCTTTACTACCGGGTAATGGAATCAATTGTTTCCCAACTTCTGTTCTATCAATCAAATCATTCAAATTTTGAACCATAGATGTAACAATCTCTTCAGTATTCGAGTCCTTGACAATGAATCTATAACGAGATTTACGACGATCAGGAATAACAGATTCATAATCTTGACCAAATTTTTGAATATCTGCACTTGCCACTTTAGATGTAGTCAATACTAATTTTGCATTCAAAAATACTTCAACATAGTATGAACCTTTCTTGTTATCTTCATTTAAGCCATGTAATTCTTCAACTACAATCTTGGCAATACCTGTATTCAAATCAGGCAATTCTTCAACTTCACCATTTGGCAATACTTTCCTTTCTAAAGTTGGGAAGAATTTCAAATCGAAATTTAAACTGCCTACTGGTTTTGAATTTCTTAAGAAATTGGTAGCAATATCTGTTTGAATAGCTTTATCATGCATGGAATTTAAATTGTATTCAATTCTACCCATGACCTTATCCTTAATCTTTTCACGTTTATCATATAGAGTAATTGTTAATGGATCAGTGAATGATGAAAGTAACAAATATAAGGTTTCATCCCAGATTGGATTTAGAGTATCTCTAACGGTACGTGTCTTCCCTACGGATTTACCAGATAAGTCGAACGACAAATATGGGTCAACCGAATCATTGATTAAAGTGTTAGCTCTTTTGATATCCTTAGCGTTCTTCAAAGTAATCTCTAGTACACCGACAGATAAATTAGATTGTGATAGTAGTTGAGGAATATTTAATTGTAAGGAGAATGGTGGTAACAACATTGGTCCCATGTATTTCTTAGCCATTGTGTTGATTAAACTATATAGACCTGGAATTGATAAAATTTCCCAATTTAGGATACTGTCACCAAACAACTTTGCAACAAAATCGATATCTGGTACTTCTAACAATTGAACATTAACAGTTTCCATATGTGGGAATGGGGTCATTAATTTAAATCTGACTCTAGTTTCAGCTTTAAAAGCAATATCAGAAACCGCAACTGGGATAGTTAATCCGAACAATTTAGCCTTAACTACAACTTTCTCATTTACGTAATTTTTTAATTGTTTAGCACTCATATCTGAAAGATCATGTGGTGTATATGAAACGGTCCAATCCATGACAACAACATCTGAATCAGTATTTTGGAAAGTTTTAACTTGTTCAATTCTTGGAGGTTTGATACCTAAAGTAAACTTATCTATCCATAATGCTTTAATGAAACCTGGAATAGCTTCGTTAGTAGCTAAAACATCATTAACTTGAGTGACAATCATCTGAGACGCAGTTGGTTCGATAATTGGCCAATATTTGTCTAACATATTATTTAACCATTCCATTGTTTCATAATCATCTTCAATTTTCTGAACGGTGAATTCTTTCTGAATCAATTCTCTAATAGATGCTCTATATTTTTTAGCATTAGTACGATACAGTAAACCAGTGAATACAATAACGAAGAATACAGGAGCTAAAGAAAATTTGAAATAACCAAATGTAAATGATAATATACCTGCAAGGAATATAATGGCAACAAAATGGTACCAATCACCATATAATGCATCTGGCAAGATGTTGTTTAAAATTGTCTCTTGATCTAAATCAATCAGCTCATCATCTAGTGTCAATGTATCCTTTTCAACCCAACCTGTCATTTGTTTCCAACCTACATAAGTAGCGTCAACATGAGGTCTAGTGGTAGCTTCAGCACCGACATTGGCCTCCTTGGACTCCTCGATATTTGCACTAGTCTTCGTTCTCTTTAGTTGTGTATTTGGAATATTAATGGCTTTATCAGCAGTTGCATCCTCCTCAGTGAATGCAATTGGCTGTTCTGATTGTTGTTGTTGGTCTTCATTATAATCATCTCGTTGGACCGCTTGTGTGGGATCCACCACCTCTGCGGCTCCTAAACTAGCTTGTTCCGCAACCATCTTTACCTAGTGTCTACCTCTAATCTAATAGTAAGAAAGTTTATTTTATTACTTCTATCACCGTAATAAAATTATAAATATGATTACAAACGGTTGTTCACTTTTTATATAAGAAGTCAATTGATTTGCCTTTATAAATATTTCACAGATATCCCTTGTCCCCTTCATCCCATTCATTCATTCCTGCCTGCACCAGGAAACAATGAAATGAGAAAAAGCTGCAAATTCTGCCAACTGGAAGAACGTCCCCCCTCAGAAAAGCTGTCTACGTAACTTTGTTTCTACAGTGTGTTCTCTGGTTACTTTCAATTTTTTTGTTCTGACACACGACGCAAGCCCTACATCCGTCCTTTGTATGTATGCACCGCTTGCCGTTTTAGGGGATATAGAGATATCACCGCAGGGACGGGGCGCTTCAAGTAGAACATGAGATTAGGGCTGCCCTTTAAAGGGACCACACAACGTGTGTGTGTGCCCTAATATAGGGCTGCATTAGGGAAGAATGTGTCACAGTTTGGCAAGTGAAGTATATAAGAAGTAAGTGATGATTTGATTTATTGTATTGTTGGGTTTGGTTCTTGTACTTGCGTGTTTTCATAAGTGCAAAAAGATATACTAATATTATTGCGATATATCATGTCTCGTGAAAGGAATGATTCTGGTAGGTTTAGTGATAATGTTCTTCATGACAATGATCTTGTCTTGGAAGTGCCAACACCAAGGCAAATTTTGAGGATCGCAATGAATTTGAAATATTTCATAGATAAATTGATTACAAAAGAGTATGAAGAACAAGAAATCTTGAAGGATAATAATAATATTATCACTGATAAGTTTGTTGAATTGGCGTATCAGGGATGCGGCGGTGATCCAAAGGATAAATCCAGTTATCTCAAATATAGGGCAGTTATCATATACTCACTACTAAATGTTTACTCCTGGTATAAAAATATTCAAAAGACGCAAATTCATGAGGGTCAAATAATCGCAACTAAATTATTTGTAGTTCAGAAATTGTGTCAAATTATTATTGACAAAGAGGAGTCCAAGAAAAATAATTTACATTATTTATTCAATCACATTTTATTGAGACGCTACTCGATTTTTGAAGTTAACTCAGAATCATCTTTGAGAAATGCAGTTGAATTGGCCACCGACCAACATTGTACAATTGTGGTTGGAGCAAGCGGGTATCAGAGATGCTTGTCCTGGTTATGGGACGGATGGATCATTCAATCCCCGGATAATCCAAACAAATTCATTGCTGACGAAATCGTCCCACATACCTCATACTTAGACCACTTTACGCCACAAAGGATTAAGACACCAAAATATCAGAATTTCTTACAAATTTTATTCTCTGTCATTTATTTATTCTTATACTCAACAATTTTAAATGAGAAATTGATAATTGATAATGTCAACCCAAGTAAGACTGAAATAGTCTTCATTTTGTTTACTCTGGGTTATGTCATTGATGAAATTGCGAAATTTTATTACATCGGTTTGGCATATCTTCAATTTTGGACATGTTTAAATGGTACACTATATATTTTAGTTACCATATCATTGATTTTTAGATTTATTGGGTTTTTCAATTCGAATGAGAATTATGGTACAATTGCTTATAGATTAATGGCATGTGCTGGTCCGTTGGTGTGGTCCCGTTTACTACTTTATTTAGAGTCACAGAAATTTATTGGTATAACATTAGTTGTCGTGAAACATATGATGAGAGAATC
Organism: Maudiozyma bulderi; assembly: GCA_031590215.1. Lineage (NCBI taxonomy): Eukaryota > Fungi > Ascomycota > Saccharomycetes > Saccharomycetales > Saccharomycetaceae > Maudiozyma > Maudiozyma bulderi. Next base: position 315,898 of record CP134442.1, on the reverse strand, counting down.
AATAATTTTCTTCTTTCTATTAATATTATTCATAATTGGTTTCCTTCAAGGGTTTGTCGGTTTAGATCTATCTGATGGTGAGTTGGATGTCACCAATTTAGTAATTAACAATTTACTGGCAACAATTATCGGTTCAGGTGACTTCTCCTTATTTGAGAATTTCGCATCACCTTATGCAACTATTTTATTCTATTGTTACTCCTTTATCATTTCTGTCATCTTGTTAAATATCCTAATTGCCTTCTTTTCAAATGCATATCAGACTGTAGTAGATGACGCAGATACAGAATATATGTGCTTAATGTCACAAAAGACTCTAAGATTCATACGAGCACCTGATGAAGATGTGTTTGTCCCGCCTTTTAATTTAGTCGAAGTAATATTGTTTATTCTATTGAAAGGTCAAACTGACAGTACCAAACAAACTATTATGACCATACTTATGACTATTTTATATAGTCCTCTATTAATTGTCACTTCGTTGTGGGAAGTTCGAACTGCTGGTAGAATTAACTACAACAGATTATGGGGTTTACCAGATGATGCAAACAAAAAGGACACCATTTGGGATTTAACCGATGGATACGTTGAAGCCAATGCAAATATTTTAAGAGGTATAGGGACTCAAAAATCCATTGAGGCGACAATGCATAAGAATAGAGAGATGGCAATTGCTCAAGGCAATGAAGAACAAAGGGATCAAAAGTTCCTTGTTAATAAGAAATGGTATGACGAAATAGAAAACAGTATTCCAAAAGAAGGAGAATCCATATCGGACTTGAAGAAACTGATACAAAGTCAACGTGATGATATGGATGCACTGGCTTTGAAAATAGACGACTTAATGAAATTAATCACTATTCAAGGCGACCCAGGTAACAACTCCGACTGAACAATACAATGTTATCATGGTGTATGATTATGTTTTTTTTATTTCTTTATTATATATTGTTATGTATAATATATCTTTTTTTTGTTTTTGTTTGTTGTTAATACACCCTTAAAACCTAACAACTACATGCAGATGCATTTTCACTCGCATTAGCAGTATTGGCTAAATTAACTCTTTGATCCTCTGTAACATTTAAGCCGTTATTGTTATGTTCATCTTCTGGACCCTTTAATGGAATCTTTTCACCGATTCCCAAGAAGACTTCACTAATATTTGTTCCTGTCTTAGCACTTGTTTCAAAAAATAGTAAACCTTCTTCTTCAGCTAATTTCTCAGCTTCCTCTCTAGCGACTTTCCTCTCATTTTCATTATCTTCCAGGATATCTATTTTATTCCCTACTAAAGCAATTATAATATTCTTACTAGCCTGTTCGTGTAATTCCTTAACCCAATGACGTGCTTTTATAAAAGATTGTGGCTTTGTAACATCATACACTACTAAAGCAGCCTGAGCATTTCTATAATACATTGGAGCCAAAGAGGCGAACCTTTCTTGTCCTGCGGTATCCCATATTTCAAATTTGACTGTATGATCATTAATATTAACTCTTTGAGTCAAGAAAGCTGCACCGATAGTTGGTTCTTTGTTCTCTGAAAAATCATTAGAGACAAATCTTAATACAATGGAAGATTTCCCTACTGCTGCTTCACCTAATAAAACTAATTTGATGGATGTTATTGGATTACTCATCTTGTACAATATTTGTTATATAGATATGGTTAAAATTTTGCAATATGGTATCGTATTTTGTATCTATATATACGTTCCACTTTGAAGTATACGTATATCTACTCTTCTATCCCAGTTGTACTAATAGGGATTAATCAGATTGTTCTCTCAAACTGTGACCCTTCTATTTGATTATCTTTATTTTTCCTTCTTACGATATCCGTAAAAAAACATGTATGTACGTACAATAAGATATGAGATAGGGCGATGTGCCGTATATAGACATTCGTTTACACAAGGTGGTGCTCAGTTTACCTACTGACGTTTGTTTAAGCACAATACAGACTAGTGGTTGTTTGTAGCTCGCAAGTTACGATATCAGATGTTTATTGGTGTGGTACGTATGTATTTTATATATGTGGGTTACAATTTAGGCTTTGGTGGAGTAGTAGCGTTGTTATTAATCTCTAGTGACCCGTCTTTCTTCTCCGATTCTCCAAAGAATGCGACTGTGACTGTTAAGTCATCTCTGTACTTTCTGCTCATTGGTGATGGAATACTTGCTAATGTCGAAACATATTGTTTCTGACCACCTGCACTCAAAGCGTTCCTTATCAAATGTGTAGCTACATTAGAATCCTCTAACAAATAATTTGTAGTATTGGAATTTTCTGCTTTCTTGTATCTAAATGCAGGCCTTTGTGAAGATTTATCCTTGGTGATATCCTTGACTGATGGTAATGTTTCCGATAATTGTTTCTTTGGTTTCCCTAACATATACTGTTCCTGCCATTTAGCTACCAAACCGACGATTTCCTCATTTGTTAGTAATTCGAACAAACCATCTGAACCCATTACCATGAATTTAATATTGGATTTTATATCAGTAGTTGTGATTTCTGGTTTAGCAGTTACATATGGTGGAGTCAATAAATCTCTTGGTTCACTTCTGAAATATACTTTAACATAATCGGGTAAATCGGTTAATTTTTGACCATCTACATCTTTCAATTTATAACGATAATCACCAAAGGCCCGACTAGGTTGTAAACAGCCAAGGACTCTACCTCTGCGGACTGCATTCGGTTCCCCCGGGTGTTCCTTTTGAATTCTTGATACTTCATCCATATTATCACCAGTTTGATCAATGGATAAAGCTTGTACGAACCATTGATTATTTTCATCGATACCACCTATCAAAGTCCGTGAATCACCTGTCACGGCCACTTTCAGAGTATTATCCTTGGAGTTGTATAATGATAGTAATGCACATGAACCTGAAATTGCAGGTAATACATTGATCATATTCTCTTGAGTAGGTTCTTTAAACAATTGTTTGAATGATTGTTGTACAATATCTTGATCTAATTGAACAAACGCATTACTAATCGCAATGTCTATATCTTCTGAGGAACCACTATTTGGTTTCTTGTCTGTTGCATAAAATGGGGATAATTGTTTAGCAACGTATCTAACCATATCCTTAGATAATTTAGTAGAAGTGAAGGGACCACTATGACCATCAAAGATACCGAAGAAATATAGATCATCTTCCGAATTGTTTGAAGTTGGGATGGTGATTACTTGTTCGATATGATTATCCTCAATTGGATTATTTGAAGGTAGTTGTGAAATATCGTATCTTTGTATCCCTTTATTTCTATTAACTATATAACTTTGTTCCAATCCACGTAATTTCTTATTAATTTCTTCATCTGTTAATAATGTAATTGAATCACTCTTATTGTTAACTTTAGTTGAATAATGTTTAATCCCATCAATGGAATCCAGTGATATTGGACCAGATTTATATAACCAGGAATATGATAGGTATAAAAGGCCGGATCCACCTAATAGAACCCAACCTAGATCTTTATTCAGCTGTCTTCTATTATTGAAAATCAATCTAGAAGAGGAAGAAGAAGAAGTGGCGCTAGAGTAATGAAATTGTCTTGTAGTACGGTTGTTAATGAACGATCTGTGAACGAATCTATTTATCCATCCACCATGATGACGACCGCATCGAACTATGAGTCTATTCGTCTGACACAGCATAATAAATCGTGTACACAATATATGTGGAGCTCTTTATCCAATGTCACACTAATCCAGCCTTATTTGAACTAACCTTCATCTCTGTTATATCTGTAACAGATACTTGCCAACTGCTGATCAATCAATCAGACAATCAGACAGACAATAGGACACCCTAATCGCTGCACTTCACACAGCGACGCGCAAATGGAATTTGTTACTTTGTTGCTGTTTACGTACTGTGACAGCTGTGGTACCACTTACAAGGGACTGTGTCCACTTCAAATAGATATATATAGTCAGTTTATGGCATAGCTTGTGGCGGTGATACTCAAATGTACTATGTACCATAGCAATGATTACAGGTATCGAGGTTGGGAGATTGTTCTGTTTTTCAAAATTTCGATTCTACGTCACTTCCCACGACATAGTCTTCAAATTTTATACGGCCTTGACTTTCCTCGCCATCGCGAAATCTTCAACTTTCCAGTTTTTTCATCTTTTTTTTTTCAGTTGATGATGACCTTTCAACGATGCAATATGTAACTGTTAGGTAGTGGTGGGTATCACATAGACATACTTTTAAGCACAACTCATGTCGAGCCACATATAAGTGTACTGTACCTACTTACTAGTTTCTACAAGTATAAGAATCAAAAGAACGTCACATACGCAAAGATGCCACCAAAGAGAAATAAGCAACAGCAACAAGGGAAGAAGAAGGACAATGTCGACAAGACATTCGGTATGAAAAATAAGAATAGATCCACCAAAGTTCAAAGGTATATCAAACAAGTGGAACAACAAGGTGCGGATCCAGCGAAGGAGGAGATGAGACGTAGGAAAGCCGAGGAGAAGTTCATGAGGGAGGCACAAGAGGCAGAACGTAGATTGTTGTTCAATAATGTCGCTGATCAAAGAGTTCGTGCCGGTGTGGATCCTAAGACAGTTGTTTGTGCATTGTTTAAGATGGGGAATTGTAATAAGGGTTCTAAATGTAAATTCTCACATGATTTGAATGTTGGTAGAAGAGTGGAAAAGAAGGATCTTTATCAGGATGCTAGACAAGAGAAAGAACAAGATACAATGGATAACTGGGATGAAGAAAAATTGAGGAAAGTTATCTTGTCAAAACATGGTAATCCAAAGACTACGACGGATAAAGTTTGTAAATATTTCATCGAAGCTGTTGAAAATGGGAAATATGGTTGGTTTTGGATTTGTCCAAATAATGGTGATAAATGTATGTATAAACATTCTTTACCAGAAGGTTTCGAATTAAAGACTAAAGAACAAAGAAGATTAGAGAAGGAAGCATTGGATAATCAACCAAAGATTACTTTAGAAGAATTCATCGAAACTGAAAGAGGTTACCTAGATAAAACCAAATTAACACCAATTACAATTGAAAATTTTGCAGAATGGAAGAAAAGTCACGTCATCGCAAAGATTAATGCAGAAAAGAAATTAAATGAAAAGAGGAAACCATCAGGTCGTGAAATTATACAAAAATTATCTAGTAATGGTAGTATGCTTATCGATGAAGATAATGATGCTACTAATGATACAGAAAGTTTATATTCTGTTGGTGCTAATGAAGAACAAGGTTCAGCTTGGGATTTAACAGAATTTACGGATGCATTAAGAGAAGCTGATCATAAGGATGACAGCGGGATTAAAGATTACGGTGATGGTTCTAATCCAACTTTTGAAATTAAGGCTCGTTAAATTAATTTTATCATTGAAAAACTACACACATCATATGATGACAATATCTTAGAGACGTAGTTCAAATATCTTTTACGACGTATTCCTTTAATATCGATGTCACCAATCCACATATCATATTCTTTTTCTCTCTCTCTATTATAAATATATGACTTTATGAAATTATCATTTGTCTATATACATATATATATATATACTACAATCTTCTAATATCAAACCGAAAAAAATAAAAAAAAAACATCTAGATGAATGATTAATGACTTGTTATTACTATTTACATATATTTGAATTTTTAAAACTGTTTATTATATATCTTGTTAGAGAAGAATTCGTTATCTTCTAATAAGGTCTTGAAATCCATGCCAATTAAACTTGAAATAGAACTGTCTGTTATGACACCCTTCTCACATGAAATTGAAATATTTTTATCCTTGAATTCAACTTTGAATTTAGGACCACCGGAATATTTCCATTTGTCACTCTGTAAAGTATTCATTGTAGTGATTATTTCATCATTGACACTATTAGTTTCATCACAGTAATATACTGGTATCTCAGAAGCATTATCACCCTGAAAATCATCTTGGAAGCCATCTGAACAAATATTTATGAATTCGTCCGTAGATGGTAGAGGAATATTACATATATCAGAACGAACACTATCTACACTTGCACTATCCCAATGAATACCTGGGATATACTTGGGTTTCAACAATCCATGGAATTTGCTTAATTCCGATTTAACAAGCATCGTGCCATGATGGTATGCCTTACCTTGCGCAATTTTAAACGCACTACCACTGCATTTCTTATCATCATATAATATGTCGCTTCTTTTGTTCATTGTCACTGGTAAGGTATTATCATACGATAATAACCATTTAACTATCAATTCATTGAAGAAATTGGAGTGAAATTCATTCCTGGAAGTAATGAAAGAATAGTTAACGTTACCTAAATCATGAATCACCGTACCTCCACCAGATAATCTTCTCAATACTTCATATCCTTGCTTGTTCAGTTCAGATAAATACAATTCTTGCCATATTGTTTGATTTTTACCAATTACTGCACACTTGTTATTGATGTAGAATAATAATCGGTGATTTGGATATATTTTGTTCGTTACTTCCTTCGAGACAGGTGTGTTTCTAAATAAATAGTCCTCTAATGCTAGATTATAATATGGATTATGTGATAAACTACGAATAACGAATCTCCCAGTAGACCTAACTCTATCTTTCAATTCTGACGCAGATAAGGGGGTATGATCAACTTGAAATAAATCTTGAAGATCTTGATTCAAATCATCTGATTCGGAAGTTCCAATTACATCGATTGAATGAACTTTCCTAGTAGTTGCCGTTCCATCAGATGGGGTGAACATTTCAGAATACATCGAATTGAAATCTTTATATTTATCGTCGGACTCATCTATATCAAATGGTGTTTTTGTTGATAGATGTCGTAGCGGACTACGCCATGTTTTACCAATGTATTTCGAGAAATGGCATAATTTTAACATATTTACAGGAATCTAAACTGACTTCGTATCCCGATGACCTCTCTTACCTCCATTATATATCAAATGTAATATACCAGATCAACTCCCTTTGATATCTGCCTCTGTCATTTTGTTATGACGATGCTTTCACCGCAATAAATATTGTTCACAGTGCGAACAATTTTTCACCCAGAACATATATATATTAGCAGAGTGATGACGACAATTTTTCAATCGATTAACATTTTTAAAGAGATTCAGAAGAAGTAAACCAGTAAAACTGACTATCGATACGGCATCAGTACGTAGTTTAGTATATTGATCTTAGATATATCTAACCATATAGCAATTTTTTTCAGCAATGGATGAGGCCACACAATCTTTCATTAAGCAGTGTTTATTCACGAAGAATTTCAATAATCCAAGCAAACCGATCCATGACAATAGATTAGTATCAACTGTGCTTCTGACACCAACAGATGGTGGTCAAGTTAAGCAGTTGAGGAAAAGTAAAAATTCAATGAGAATTAAGACATTATTTTCCTATGAGAGACAAACATTGAATAAAAGTCATCCAAATTATAGAAGGACAATGAAACGTTCAAAAAAGTCATTGAAACAGTATATTTCTGATTGTAAGAAGGCATCGAAAAAAGCTAGAATCGTTGCAAGGGACCCTAAGATAACTACACGTGAACAATTATATGCAGTTTTACAACAGAAACAGAAGGATGTATTTAAAAAATTACCAGATTACGATTCTTTTGCACCAATGTATGAGGAATTCTGGTTGGGTTATATAAAAGATGTGCTAGGCGTAGCAGAACCAGTACCAGTTGGGGAGAGACCACATATCAATGGACCAAATTCATTGATGAAACTTTCAATGGCTGATTATAATGGTTCTTTATTGAAAGTAGTGAAAAGTAAAAATAAAAACATGGTAGGTATCCAGGGTATAGTGATATGGGATAGTCAGAAATCGTTTATAATGGTAACAAAGGGAAGATTGGTAGATAACATTAAAATTATACCGAAAAGAGGTACAGTATTTGGATTTGAAGTACCTATTAACGATGAAGAAGCATTACAATATTCTATACTGGGCGATAGATTTAAATACAGAAGTGTAGATAGAGCCAGTAGAAAATTCAAGTCACGTAGATGCGACGATATGTTATATTATTTAAAAGATGATTTAGATACGTGATGGGGACAGTTAAATGCGAGATTATAAAAATCGCGTATATATAGATAGATAAAAGAATCTGTGTAACTTGTTCAATGACAAGCCTGGTTGAATGTCAGTCAATTAGATATACTAATTACAACTTCTGATCGATTATCATCTTCATTCAGTGTTGTTTCAATTGATTAGTTTATATAATATTGATATAATTTGTCTGTCCAAATTGGGCATCGCTATATAAATCTTCGCCGTCTCTAACCAAATATTCTCTCGTGAGGCGGTGAATTGAGAGACACGCTAAGCAGTGATATCATGATGTATCATTTGATAGTTACGTTATCTAAAAGAAAGGAATACCAAATATTGTTTAAGTAGTTTCTGTTGATTTGGCAATTGTTTCGTCGAATAAGATCAGCGTTGCAAGTTTATCAAAAGTACCTAATCAGTTATGGAAACCTTTGGCTTTACGGTGAAGTACTATGATCCGCGTCTTTTACCAAATTCCTTTGATGGCAAAAGTTTTGAACAATTGAAATCCAGTGAGAATGCAACTCATAATCGTGATTTCAAAATGCTTATAAATTGTTTTGATTCGTTGGAACAGAGAGTTAGAGAGCATCAACTTATTTATGAGAATTTTGACATTAAATATGAAGCTCCTCTAGAACGGGCATTAGGTATGAAAAATCCAGGATACGTCAGATATACGATATTAAAGATTCTGAATGAGTTGACAACTGAAAAGATTAAACAAACTGAAGTAGATGATGACGATTATTATGATATGGAGTACAAAAGAGTCAAACTTGTAAATCAAAGTAAAGTCGTTTCGGATGTTTGGAATTATCTTATTTACAGGTATGCGGAATTATGCCGAGTGATGTTTCAAAGATACGAGGAAATAGTTAAAGAGAAAAGAGCGATTGGATTCTCTGGTGATGATCGATTCGAAATTTGTTATTATAAATTTTGGATCTTTTGCTTTGACGATTTTGTGAAAGTTATGGATATTATAAGATTCATGTTTGATTATTTTATCGATAGTTACCCAAGAGTTATCGTGGGTAATGAGTCCAAGATAACAGGAGATGTAATGATGCATAGTTTATTTTTCAAGACATTAGTAGATACATATCAGGATCGAATCGAAGTTTTTGTCCATGATTTCCTTAACACAAGAAGAATGTGTGAGGACATTGAAGAAGCTGGTCCTCATAAGTTAATCAGAACCACTGATACTAATTTTTGGCTTCATTTAATTAAGTTACCATTAGGTATAGATATGGAAAAATTATTTATTGAGAATATAATACAATATTATTCAGAACCTAATATCGAACAGGCATATCCTATAGATGATCGTAAATATAGTTTGTTTACAGCTTTACAACGTCATAAAAATGCAGAGTGGGATTTGGGATCAGAATTTGAAGATTTGACTAGAGAAACAATTTATCAGGCAATTACGAGCTCAATATTAATAAAAGGTAAATTATTTGAAATTATCTTTAAGAAAAGTATGAGTGAACCTTACAGTTTCAAAAAAAGGAAAAAATTTGTTGAAAAATACTTACGTTTGTTTGAGTTTGATATGTGGTATGGCCAAATCAATGAAGAAGAATTCACTAAAGAGGAGAAAAGGGTTATTACTAATTATCTTGAGGAACATTATGATAACAAGGATACTGACAAATTTTTCTCTGCTGTACTAAAAGTTCAAGGTTTTTTCGTTGGTAAAAGGGAGGAAGACTTAGTCAATGAAGTAGTTAATGATTTCTTATCGAGGAATAATTTATCCAAGATCGATCTATTTATGGAAAGATTCGAAAAAGAAGTTGCAAACATGATTAAGGTAATCTGCAAATCTTGTGGCAATGGTAGAGATATTAGAACGCTTACTAGAAAGGATTTAAAGGCCAAACTTGATCCAGAGACACCATATTTCAGTTTAGGTTCAAGAGAACAAATGGTCCAGATGCCTAGAAGGTATGGATTTGGATCTTATTTGCCTAGAATAATGCTTGATTTTTATTTTAGACAGTTGATTAAGAATTATGAGGAATTTTCAAAATTATTAACTGTTAAACATTCTTTGCCATTGAAATTGGTTAAACAATTAGGAAAAGATTATGGTTCCTCTGAAGATATGACTGAATTAAATAAGTTTTACGAAAGTGTCGTAGGTTCATATAATCTAGGTAAACCTGATTACAATCAGTTTTACTACGAAGATGAAGTAAGAGAATGTAATGCATTAATCTTGCAAAGGAATAAATATTATGACTCTCTATCACAAAATGATTATAAAGATTTCAAACTACCATACGATGTTGCTGCAAAATGGGAAGCAGTGAAAAATGAATACGCAGAGCATACAAAGAATGGTACATTAAAGAGACTTGTTCCTGTATATCAATTGCAACGATGTAAGGTAGATTCTCCATTTAAGGTGCCTGGATCGGAAACATCCTTATCGCTTGATATGACTCTATATCAGGCATGTGTTCTGCAAGAATTTAATGAGAGGGATGAGTTATCGTTTAATGAATTATTTACTTTGACAAACTTGGACAAAAATATATTACAAGCTGTCTTGAAATCATTCGTGTCAGCTAATGTAATGATCAAAGAAGGATCGAATGTTAGAATAAACTTGAATTACCAACCAAATATGGATAAAGTTGAGTTTGGTACAATTGTTATTCCAATGGGTAAAATTGTCTCTGGTTCAACAAGTAAAACCCATCAAAAATCCAAGACAAGAATTTCTAAAGGAACAGGAAATGAAACAATCGTCCATAAGGAGGGTCTGGGTTCGTATTGGAAACAAGAGTTGCTAAGGGCAGCAATTGTAAGGACGTTGAAGGCATCCGGAATCAAATACGAGGAATCAAAATTGATAACAGATGTTAGAATACAAGTGAAGGATTTCAGTGTTGGTGAATTCAACGCAGCCGTGAGTGTGCTGCTGAGAGACAAGTACATTTTCAAGGACAACAACAAGATGTACGCATACAATCAGGAATGAAGCTGATCCCTCCACCCCATTTTCATCATCAGACTATCCTAAGTCACTGCCTGTACATATAGATACAACTTTTCATAGAAACAGATTTAAGCCCTAACTGAATTTTCATGGAGTTTGTAACGTACTGTCCCCCCTTCTGTGCGGGGCCCGCCGTGTAGTATCCAATATCCGGAAAAGCGAAAATTTTCAGCAGAATTTTTTCTTTTGGGCGCACGGGATAATTCGTATATAAACAAACTGCAAACTCTCTTGACATATAGAATTGTATATCGTGTACCGAATATTTAGCTTCTGTTTCAACTTATATATCACACAGATGATGGTTATAGATGTATGCTGGATTAGACTAAGGGCAATCGTGTACATTAACCGCATTACAACAGTTGTTGTAATGTGCAATATGCCTATGTTCATGTGATGTTTTTTTAAGTATTTTATAGAACAAGTTATATTGTACATATGTGAATTTATTTAGAAAAGATAATTTAAGTGATGATATATTTACAACAGTGCATAGTTCAACTGATTGTATTCAAAATGAAGATACCAAAAACATCGAATTTAGTCTTTCGCTCCTATCTGATTTCTTTTCTATTAAAATCACATTTGTTCTTATCCGATTGTCCCGAATCCCTTATGTTATTACATTTCTTCTACACTACGTATCCTCTTGATTAGGACAATTCAATATATATACATCATTAATAAATAACCATCTTGTTCGTTTATGTATTGTGTAATTACTTTGCTAAAATGATTACAATTTTGACAGCGTAATCACCACACTACTTAACACGCACAACAAGTATAATAAACTTTGAAAGCGGTATGTCCATTGACAAATTCTATAAACAATATAACGAGGGGTAAGGCAAGGAGACTTTGTCAAAGCTTCGAAAACAATTATTTATTATTTAAACACTACGAAATTAATAGTTCATCTACAAATATAACTTATAATTTGCTACTCCCTCCCCTTCTCTAACTATAACACAGTCTGTTAAATTTACTAGAATTTATCCTCAACTTACTCAATCTCTAAAATTTCACATGATATCAAATCTTTTCCTAGAATCTGTAGAAAATGCAGTTACGGAATCGCTTAAGAGCAATAAGACTCTAGTTGTCTATAATAACGACACTGCTGATATATCAGACCAATGGTTAAATCAATGGTTTCACGTAAATGATGAAAATGTATCCCTTTTACAAAATGCAGCTGTTTGGTTGAAACTAACTAAGGGTTCCACACAATTTCAATATTTTGAACAAGTATTCCCAAATGTCGTTGTTCCAAGTGTATATCTTGTCTTTAATGGTAAAATTAACGCAATTTTACAAGGAGAACCAAATGAGACCCTTTGGGATAAATTGATACAATCATTACATGTAAATCTAAATACAAAACCCTCCGAACCAAAAGAAGAACAAAAGAAACCACAAGGTAAGCCAACTACTGTCAAACCAGACTCATCAGAAACATTCAAAGAACAAGTACAAGAGACTACACAACAAGTGTATCATGACGAAGTGTTGAAGGAAAGGAAAGCTGAAAGAGAAGAACGTGATCGTATTCTGAAATTATTAGAAGCTGATAAGGAAGAAAGAAGAGCAGCACAGTCAAATACATATGTGACAGAAGCCGAACCAGTAGAAGTACGTGATAATATCAAGGATCTAAAGAGATTACATACAGAAAATTGTGTACTGCAAATCAAATTGACGAATAGTGAGACTTTAACACGTAGTTTCAAATCAGATGATATATTGAATGAAGTTAGAACTTGGGTCGATGTAAATAGAACTGATGGGGATCACCCTTATGTATTTCATAGAAGCATCCCACGTATGACATTCTCAGAATCAGATGAAATGAAGACCCTGGAACAACTGGAGTTGGCCCCTAGAAGTGCATTGATTTTGCAACCATTAAATATAGCTAATAAGAACGTTAAAATTGCACAAGTACAACAACCAGGCTTATTCAATAGAGTTTATACAGGGTTTTCATCATGGTTAGGTGGTGCCCAACAGTCACAGAACGAAGAAACTTCCATGCCATATAGACCATCAGAATATCAATCAGAATACAATAACTCAAGATCTTCATCTCGTTTCGCAAGTAATAACGACAATAACTCTCAGGTTAATAGGGAACAATCTGAAACAAATTTGAATTCTAGATCTGTGACTCCAAATGTTTACCAACTAGTTAACTCAGATGATATGAACGACGATCAGGAAAACAATACATATAATGGTAACAATATCTCTCTAGAAAAAAATGACGACGACAAATAATATATCTAATAAAATTACTTAATGGGGATATCAAAATGTATTGATAGTTTAATGATATAAGTTTTTTGTTCAATACATATGTATATATATATATATATAATGTATAAATTAATTGTGTGACTAAAATATGTGTAAATCAATGCATAAAAGTTGTGACATAATAGTCGCTGGTTCGGTCATCTCAATGAAATACGAATCAAGTAGCAGGCTCTGCAATCTTTTCCTTCCTCTCGGTACTTTCATTCTCTTTTGTAGTCTTGCTATCCGTTTCGCTGATCTTAATATGTTTTAAACGCTCCAGTAACTCGGGATCATCTTCAGTTGATACAGTTTCCTCAACTGGAATTGCAACCTTTTTATTTTCAGAAGCTATTTTCTGTTCAAGTTCAGCCAATTCATTATCAATATCCTCATCTGCAATCTCATTTGTGGCGTCGTTCGAATTGGATAACAAGTCATTCAATTCACCAGCCTTCTCATTTTCGGATTCTATACTATCCAATAACTCTGTAACCTTATCGACTGTCCCGATGTATGTGTTGATTGATTTTATGGCCTCGTGTGATTGTTGAAGTGTATCGAACATAGTCTTATTAGATACTGATATATTTATTTGGCGCAACATGTCATTAAGATTATTCTGATTTCCATATAATTTTTCTAGATATCGTTGAGACAATATTTTGTTTCTTATTAGATCCTTTTGAGCCTTGTTTGACAAAGACTTGAACAGTTTCGAATGTAACTTATTTTCAATCCCTGTAATGTCATCTTCAAGCTTCTTAGTTTGCCTATTTAGCAATAATAAAGTGCTTTTAATGTCGACAATTGCGTCATCCACTTCTGTGATTGATACTGCTGCTGTTTTACCCGCTGCTTCTGATGAGGTTTGGCATACTTTTATTATCTCGCCATTACTTACAATCATTTTGGAGTAATATTGAAGATAGAATACAATAATATCTTGACTCGATTTGCTATTGCATTTTTCACTGATTCCTGATTCAATTAGGAACGATTTCCGACTAAGTACAAAATCAGACGGTTCAGAAGCCCCATTGATAATATTACTTTGAATTTTTGCTGTTATTACCGGTATCACTGCCTCGACATTCCCTTTGATAATTAGATCCACATCTTTCAAATAAGTATCCCTATCTGTTGTAGATCTTGTGGTATATCCCTTCTTGTTTTCTAATCCAAGTAGTCCAAACAACTTGGTTAATAGGCCAACATTACTGGAACCGTTGCCATCAATGTTGACCTTATTGGTATCAAAGAATGTTTCGGATGGAATTAAGATGTTTTCGGCAATAAAACTGTCTAGGACAACATCAATACTTTTTGGCTCTCCATATATGTCAATAGATAACCTATGCAACAACTTTTTACCACATTCTACCGATAAGGTATGCTTATCGTTTAATATATGTTTAATAAAATATTTCTTCCATGTGTTGATATTTGCTTGATATCCTTCTGGGTTAAGATCTTTCAGGTCTCTGAAGTCTTTATAAAGAGATCCTAGTCTACTTGCAGGAAGATCCAATTCATTGTCCATCCTATCTTAGTTAACTGGTTGTATGAATATAGTATTTTCGATACCTAATCCAATGTTCAGGATTGGCACTTCTTCTAACTGCAATTTATATATGTTTTAGGAAATTTCACCTTTTGATCGACCTAAGGAATTTTCAAAAATATAGCGAAAAAGAAACAAACATAAAAAATGATAGTATTCACTACTACCTAGTGAAGTTTTTCTAAGATGCTCATTCTTTTAATAAAATCTAATTAATTTATATTTTACAAAGTATATACCTACACCAATAAAAACTACATTGTTACATATATAAAATCAAAGTACATTATCATCACAGGTATAAAGAACCCGCAGAAACGATATCTCTATGAATCATCTTAACAATAGTTTCCATCTTTTCCTTTAATGCTGTATTACCAATGGTGTTGGCGACATCCACTAATTCCTTGACTAATTCTTCCAGTCTCTTGAACATTCTGATCAAAGAACCTTCATAGACATCAGTCATTTTACAAATTTGTGTAAATGTAGCACCCTTACACCATTCATATACAACTTCCATCAGTTCATGTCTGAAACTTTCAACGTAATCCTTTTCAACAACTTCGATCTTGGAATCCTTCATGATTTTGGCAATTTTAGATGCTATTTCCCTCATATTCTTTAATGGTTCAGCTAATTCTGGCTGTAATCTTGGCGCTTCCTTACAACGTTCTTGGAATGCAAAACAAGATAACAGAGCTGCTGCTTGTTCTGGCTTCAATTCATTGAAGTTACCATTAAAGATTAATTCGGTTAATAATAATTCATCACCACTTGAAATTTCACACGCAACTCTACCCTTCAATTCAATAATATCATTTGGAGTGGAAAACCCTAATCTTCTTAAAACTCTCTTTCTACGACGTAAATCATCAAGTTGAATTACGGATTGAGATTCATTAATTTTGTGTTTTAATTTTCTCATATCCTCTTGAAGTGCATGCTTTTTACTGTATTTATTGTACAATTCTTCAAGTTTAATAGAATTGGTCAATGGGTTATTCGTTAGTTTGTCTTCCAAAACTTGAATCTTCCTTAATAGTGTCTTGAAATCCTCATCCTCAATCTTCATATTCTTGATAGGATCAATCAATGGAATACCATCTGGGAATCTACGTTTCACTTCTCTCAGAGATTTACCAACGGTTTCCTTTTGTCCACTGGCTCTAATATCCTTTGGCATGAAAAGACGTAAGTTACCAATAGCTTCAATTGAATTCAAGGTGATTGGAATAATGGCACAAATTGATTTTTCACCTTCTTGTGCCGGACGAATACCCTCTGGGAAAACCGGGTTGAACGGCTTAACTAAGTTAATAGGAGAATCAGCATACATAGTGTTCACCACAACATTTACGAAATATGATTCATGATCACTGTATTCTTCAGTTGGATTACGTCTGTTGATTCTTTTAGCGAAATCTATAACAGCACCCCAGCCGTAATCGGCCTTACCATCAATATTAATCTTAATTAATCTACCTGGTTGTAAGAAACTCAAAGAGTTCGCTGGATGTGTGATAATCTTTCTAACATCGTCATTATAACCACCCAATGTTTGTCTTACTTCGTAATATTCCTTGACATTAGTTTCGTCCTCTATGACAATATCAGTTTCTTCTTTACCGATTTCAAGTAACTTCTTTTCCATAATCGGAACTGAAACGATATTTTGGAATTGATAGAACGAGTGTTCCAACATAAATTCCGGGGAAATACCTTCAACTCTCATCAAGTTTAGAATCATATTGTAACCTAAATGGAAAGCAGAATCAAGTCTATCAGCTTGACCCTTGACCATACCTTTAGCAACCTGAGGCTCCATCTTTTCATCAATCATCATAATAACAATACCACGATCATCTAAACCACGACGACCTGCACGACCAGACATTTGAATATATTCACCACCAGAGACCCAACGGAATTGCTGACCATCCCACTTTCTGACAGACGTGAAAACAACAGTCTTTGCAGGCATATTTAAACCAATGGAGAATGTTTCTGTAGCAAACAAAACCTTCAAGAAACCTTCTTGGAACAGAATTTCAATAACTTCCTTTAAAATAGGTAGTAAACCGGAATGATGGATACCAATACCTCTTCTTAAAAGTGGTAAAATATGCTTAATTTGAGGCAATTCTCTATCAGTCTCAGGTAATAATGCAATGGCGTTATTGAAAATCTTTGTTAAAGCATCCTTTTCGTCATCTGAGTTGAAATCCAATTTAGACATTTTTAACGCCAATTCTTCACAATCACGTTTACTGAAGGAGAAAACAATAACAGGATTATACTTCTTTTTCCAAATCATCTTAACAATTTTGTAAATATCACCCTTAGCGTCACCCTTGGCGGCACCACCTTTAAAGGTTTGACCCTTCTTACCTCTAGAGTTTGTAGATCCTGAGTCATCACCAGTTTGATTACTTATAGAGGCCATTGCTTTTTGGAAGTTTTCTTCTCTAAATGTACTTTTTTCATCGACAACCAAATATATACCATCACCGTGCGCTGGGAATAGATAATGTTGTAACGGAGTTGGACGGAAATTAGTATATACAATATGACAAGGTTGAGAATGAATCTTACAAATCCATTCAGCGAATTCCATAGCGTTTGGAATAGTAGCAGATAAGAAAACATATCTGACCTTATCTGGTAACAGAATAATAGTTTCTTCCCAAACAACACCACGCTCTTTGTCTCTCATATAATGGACTTCATCGAAAATAACCCATGCCACTTCTCTCATAACCTCACTACCTCTGTATAACATACTTCTCAAAATTTCTGTAGTCATGACTAAACAACCGGCATCTGGATTGATAGTAATATCACCAGTCATTAAACCAACATCACCAAATTCAGCCAACAATTCTCTGTATTTTTGGTTGGATAACGCTTTGATAGGCGAGGTATAAATGACTCTTTGTTTGTCTCTCAACGACTGTGCAATAGCATATTCTGCAACGACTGTCTTACCAGCAGAGGTATGCGCAGAAACCAAAACAGATTCACCTCTATCAATACAAGAAACAGCAGTGTCTTGGAAAGGATCTAATGTAAATGGATATGTTCTTGCCTCATTAACTCTCTTGTGTTCCGCAATAGGCTTATAGTTGTAATTTGGAGGAAGTGCAACTTGATGACGAACTTGATGTGATAATTTAACTTTACCATCTTCTTCAACTTGGGTAGTGGCTGTATTTGTTAAACCCTTGGAAGCATCAACTTCTCTCGAGGCCTCTTGTTCGAATGCATCTGTGACAACTGGGACAGTTGGTTCTTCCTTCTTCTTTTTGATTTGAGCAGGTTTATTAGGTCTTATCTTTTTGGCAGAATCATCTTCATTATCAGACAGCTCATGCTTCTTGTTATCTTGTTGAGGTTGTTCATTGTTAACTTCTTCGGTGTCGGATATGTCAATATTAATGTCTGGATCTTCTCCAAAGACGTCAAATAAACCAGAATCCATCTTTCTCTACTTATAAAAGGTTTAGATATCTAGCAATATTGGTTTACTTACCTTCAAGAATGAGACGATTCGTTTATATTGCTTTGCTATAATTTTTTATCCCAAATTGTGGCAGTAACTATCAACTCATCGGTGCATATTGTTCGGTTGAAACTTTTACAAAATTTTCAGTCTTTCCCGATGAGGATGTGTGGGTGTTGTGGGATCCCGAAGCAAGTTCTATGCATTCAAAAAATCAGGAAATGCAGTGTCACAGTTGAACCATATACTCTTTTCAATAATGAATATAGCTAATATAATTAGAATATATATATATATATATATATTTATATATGATATTAAATATGCAGTTTGTTAAATGAGAAATATATTCCCCAAGTTGTGGTTTATTCGTTAATATCATGATATTTTTTCATCTTTTCTAAGAGAATTTAATGGACATACAAGAATCGTTACGTTTTGTCCTCAATAAGTGTGTACTACACTTCAACTTCGCTTGCAATTTCACCGTTTGAGTTTACCAGATGTAAATTTTTTAATGTATTCCATTTTTCCCTGTCATATTCTCCTACCAGACCCTCTGGGTAAGTCGGTCCTGATTCCTGTGAGTCAATTGCGGACTCATCAGAAGTTGGCTCCGCTGGGGTTAAGGATAGTTCTGTTCCTTGTTTTAATGTGACGTTGAACATGTCTTCTGAATTTACAAGGTATGTGTTATCCATGTATCTATTTTGTAATAATCTGCTCACATTCCTAGATGTTGGTTCATACATTGTGCTATTTCTTCTGCTTGAGTTAGCTGCTGAATTAGCTGTAGATACTGATTTTGAAGGTGAATGTTGGTTTTGAAGAGAACGTAGGTATGAAAAATCTACACTACCCCCTCGGGCATGCTCTCTTGGGTATATGTTATGTAAATCGAATGGATGATCGTTTGATCTCGTATGCGAATGGGTATCGTTTAAATTTGTAATTGATAATTTTTTACTAAATCGCTTAAAGCTATTAGATTTTATTGGTGAAGATTGAGTCGATGCCGATATGATGTTGTTATTGTTACCTGGAAATCTGAAACTGATCTGGGAGTTTGATTTGACATGTGATGTAGACATATGTAGCAAATTATTCACGCCACTTAATGACTTTTGATGTTTTACACTCCCCGAACTAATTATAGACACTAATGATTTTGTTGGAGAATGATTATTTGCGGCATCATTTAATTCTCTATAGGAGTTTTCCATCATTATAGATGTAGAATAATCGTTTCTAAAACTTTCTTCAAGTAAATATCCAGGATCCTCTTCGGCGATACTTAATTCTTTTAAGTATTGATCCAATTCACTAACCGCATCAGACAATGAAACGTTGTCATTTTGCGGTAATTTAGGTTCTTGTAATATTTGTGGACTTTCGTCAATTTGTTTCAATGGGAATATGAAATTGTTTTTTCTCTTTAACGTAGGAGAGAATGGAGTATATTCAATGTCGACTTTATCGCAATTTTCTAATTCCACATTTAAAAGATTTTTACTAATGACTCTCTCCTTTTGAATACCTTCTGCTCTTTCTAAATATTTTTCTCCATCTTTCTCCCACATATCTAATGTAACATTCTTAGGTAATTCAACATGCACTGGTTCTTCAATACCGTAGCTGTCGTTCTGGAAATATTCACCAGGTACTTCTGATATATCGGCCAGTTCTGTTTGTTCCATATCGTCCAAACTATGATTATGGGATATCTGAGTATCATCATGATCTATCGAGGGCGTAACTTGTGAACTTTCACTGTGGAAATCAATTGACTCCCTATAAGAAGATTGATTTTGTACAATCAACGGAGATATTGGTCTGGTAACTTCTGTTTTAATACTTGGAGTTGTCTCATCAATTGCTACGCCTGGTTGAATATTTAAAAATGATGGTAATAGTGTATGGTCCATTCTCTCAATTGCATCTCTTTCACATTTCATTTGGACCGTTGGTTGCATGTGATTCCCATGCAACAAGGAGGATTGATTTCTTAAATGCGCTGGTTCAATAACCGTAGAAATTGGTCTGTCATATTTGTTGACTTCAGTTGAAGATGCATTCGATAACATATTTAGGAAACTTTTAGGTAGATCAGAAATGGTTGACAATCTTGTAACGTATTTGGAATTCAGATTCATCTTGTTATTAGGTGACTGGTTCGACTGATTCAATTTCTGTTGATTATTTCTATTCTTGAATGGCGACGATAAAGAAAATGAAGGAGATTTAAATTTCAAGGAAGGTTTCTTTTGTATACTATTTGATGTGGATGACCTGGATCTATATGAGAATTTTATTGGCGTCAATTGATGTCTTACAACAGAGGAATTCGATACATCATCTGATGGCTTAATTCGACCTAATTCATTAATAACCCAATTAGCTCTATTTTCAGGCGCTACAAAACCACTTGCCATATCAGGAGTCAGTGTTTGGGTTGAATTTTTCAGAGGAATGAACCTGTCATCCAATGGAGCTTCTATACCTAATGATTGTAATTTCTTCTCCTCATCTATTTGTTCCAGACTTTCTGATTCACTCCTGGGTTTTTTGACAAAATCATCGCAACCAGTAAACATACCATTGAAGAAAAGACTGAATAGTAGTACTACTTGGAATGAAATTGTTAAATACTGATTGATCTTTTTATTAGATTGTATATGCTTAGTTTTTTCATTGAAATATTGTACAGAGCATGCCAATGTTAATATTTGGAAGAAAACGTTCATTGTTCGAACTATGTATTTATTAAATGGTAGAAATAAAAGTAACCTTATTAATACTGTAAATGCATATATGATAGAGGAACATGCTATAATGATTAATACGGCTCTGTTTTCGTAAAATAACGAAGCTAATGAGATTGCCAATGAACCAGTAGCTAATGACACTGCCAGACTCAGAAGAGCTACCAATTCTAACATGATCTATTCTCTTGGTGAACTATCTTTTATATGTATGGGTTATTATATGATTTAGTTATTGGGATAGTTCTTATGGTAACTAATCAATTAACTTTATATAAAAGTTACAGATACCAACTTATTTAAAGGAAGGATCAGAACAGTGATTATTAAAAAAAAAAAAAAAAAAAAAAAAAAAAGATTAAACAAATTATGTAAATTCTGATCCAAACAACAACAATTACAAGAGATCTTCAATTAAGGGCCTGCAACTTGCACTAAGAAAATGAAGATAAAGAGAACATCTGCTCGGTGAAATTTTTCAGAAAGTATTGTTACAGTTCAAATTGATAAATAGCCAGGACCTTATATTTATGTATTACCCTTTTAGGAAAAATGTTAAATTTTTCAAATAATTTCTTCGCCCCACGGTTTTTGGCTGTCTGCGCTTCTTAAAGGAGAAGAAAACCAGAGAGTCAGCGGGTTGGTTGCAGAAGGAGAACCATCAACAACGAGATGCAACAATAGCAAACAATTTTTGCAAGTGCAAGGATATGTTTTGGAATGTTGAATAACCCACTGAGTTTTCACGAGAATTGTAGTCGCAGAGGTTGCATATGCACAAATTTTTTGGTTACTCAGGCAACCAATTTTTGTTTTATACGAAACACTAAAAGAAAATAATGTTATTTGAAACTTGTACTATGGCACCATTTTGATTGTGTTATATTTATATGATTATATACAACGCTATCTAGTACGGTATAACACGATTTCGGACTGTTTGAAATAACGTCTCCCATCTTCATCTATAATAACCAGACTTAAGTAGTTCTTCACGGTAAAATAGTTACAACTCATATTCGGAATTAGATCATACCCTCCTAAAAATAAACGGATTGGTATCGTTTCTCCTTTAACGGGGGAACCGTCCATGATTTCAAACCTGATTGCAGTTGTATCTATTATCACACTGTTTTGTTTTACACCCGAGGATTCTCTTGTGATCAGACTCAATTCCATGTATTTAACTCTAAGTCTTGTCAGCAAGAAATATATTCTCCCTACAATGACATCCTTCAATGTGTATTGTGATTTCACATATTCAAACTCGATGTGCAAACAATTATCAATACCGATATCTAACTTCACTGGTTTCGCCACAGCATTGGCCTTATCTTCAATTGCGGCTTTGGATTTATTATCATTACTACTCGATGTTTCGTTTGCGTCAGCTTTTGATCGAGTGTCATCATTGGCAGTGTCACTTGTTTCATTCTCGGTGGTATCATTTGTAATTCTCTTTGTCCCAGTTTTGGTAATAGTTACATTATTTGGTGTTTTAGATATATCATTGTATAAATACACCCAGAACTTCTTTATTTTGGAAATATCTGTAGATTTTCTTGTTACTGTAACTTTAATGTAATACGAGACATCAACATTCTTACCTCTATACGATTCATACATCTTTGCTAGATCCTTAAATACAAACGGGAAACTTTGAGAATGTTGTAACACCCCTGGTGGGCAAAGATCATAACTTAAATATAAAAATTGATCAACTTGTCTCTTCTTCGAGTCAGTAGCGCTGTAATTTGATGCATTTGAAGATGCAGACGAACTCTTTGAGGCTGAACTAGATGGTGCCCCACCAAGTTTCTGCATATCTATTGATCCCACCACCGAGATTTTGACACCCAGATGTTCTACTTGTTTCCCTTCCCTAACACGAAGGGTTACAATACCTTTCAGGGTTTCTCCATCTTCGACTAGTGGCAGTGACTCCTTCCTGGAGTTTGCTGAATTAACTGAAGTAGGTACCTCTACATGCTTTCTAGATTCTTCACCATCTAGTAGAATTTCAATGTCTATCGGCGATTTAAAGAACATGCTCATTTTGTCTGTAATACCTCTTTTCTTTGGAATATGATCTTGACTGATAAAATTACGAATAATATACGGATTATAGAGTTTCTCCTTTGATATATCGACATAATTCTCATTGAATTTTCTTATAATTGGGTGAGTTTTTCCCGACCCTTGTGCCCTTGAGCCTCCAAATTTTCTTAAAAGCGGTTGCTACTTCAGATAATCAACGATGCGTCCGCCGAACCCATGTCACAGGAAATGGATATACCACCTGATAGTATACAGTTCTGAAAACATTTGCTTCATGATATGAAGTTTAAAATCGATTTTTTTTATGTAAATATAATTGTATGTACATGGTAAATTATATGCTATTTGATTAATTCTCACCCGATGAGGAGTCTAACGACGAGATAGGACTGGTAACATCATCTGGTACAGGTTTATTACAAGTGTGGATTAAATTGCCAAGACGTGGATCTACAACTACATCTCTGGTCCACTCACTCTTTCTTTTTAGACCTTGTTTGATCCAAGAATTTGGCCAATCATGTTCTTCGTCGACAGCCAATTGTAAATCATTTGGTGCTTGGAATGGTCTTAATGAGTCTCTTTGCACGAGCTGTGTCACTTCGGAACATATCTCTTCTGTCATATATCTCTTTCTGTAAAATCTATATATTCTTTGTGGAATTGCAAGAAACCCTATTAAGTTTGGAACTGGGATAACTAGGAGTGGCTGATGTATCAATATTGGAATAGAAGTTTTATCATCTCTTATTATGTCGCCTTGACTTTGTAACTCCAATGGTGGAAAGGCAGAAGATTCGTATTCGGATGGCAAGATAAATGGTTTTAAAACTTTGATATCAGCTTCTTCGTCCTTTTTCTTTTCTTCTTCACTTTCATTATTATCGTTACTTTCTGGTTTGTTTTCTGCAATGGTCTCATCAACTGTTATTGGAACCTCTTCTAACTGCTCCTCCATTACTTTAATTTTTTCATCATGAAGATCAGTAGTTGGAGTCTTCTGAATTTGGGCATCTCCTGAATTGATCTTTTCTGGTTCAACTATATTCTCAATAACTGGTGGTTCTATGGGTCCTAGCAAACCTTCGTGCAGCCCTGCTAGATATTCTTTATATGCACCTCTACCTAAGCAGATTACACCACCTGTCTCTAATGGATCTGGTGACTTCAGATCTTCACTAATAATATCCTTTGGTTTATCATGTTTGTAGAAGATACCAATGGCATCTCTCCAATCAAAATTATTTTTGTACTGTTTTCCTAATTCTATCTCTTGAGCCCTAGTTAATTCTATTTCACCTTTCTCTTTAGGTTTCTCTGCCATTTCAGGGGAATCCTCAACTTTTAATGCATTTTTCCTAAGTTCCCTTATTCTATTCGCTACTTCTGTTCTAATGACACCTTGTCTGTCTTCTTCAACCACATCATAATCTAACCCTGCATAGTATAATACAGGTTTTACATAACGTCTCCAAATCTTTAATGATGTTTCAAGATAATCACTTGGAGGTGGAGCGATGAATACTGTGATCTTACGAGGCACTGTCTTGGTATCCATTTTCTCTTCAGCTAGAGGTTTAACCATATTGGTATATTTAGTAATAATTTGTTTCTGTTGATATTTATCGTATGCAAAACCACCAATTGCAGCGGAGACACCTAGCCAAAATATTGTCCAATTTCTAGAAGGTAATTTCATGGCTGGTATACCCATCGCTTGGAACGCTGGGTTTGTGAATATTTTCTTAGGCGGTTTCACATTCTTTACAGCTGAAGCCGGAACCTTTTCTTTTACCCGATCAGTCATGATAGATCTAGTGTATTGGATCTCTTATGTGGAACTTGCTTTTTAAATCCTCACCATCTTCTTGTTCACTATCATGTTTTTATATAAATTCTTTTATGATCATTAAATTTTCATCTTCTCTATGACTCGCTACGGCAACTTCATTTGTCGCCCGAAAATATAATCCAAATATCTAGAACAATACAGTTTCGAATCGAACATGTATGCACAGTTGAATGAGTTTGACTAATAATTATCTTCTTATTTATCGTTAGGTATATATCGTTTCTAAAAGAATTAGTATTACATTATATACGTATTAGAAAAGTTTTAACTCAGAAAATCATCAAATACTTTATATGGTTGGTTTCCCTTCATCTTCCCATTTTAAATTAAATCTACCTTCTGGAATTTTGTACTCTTTAATCTTTTGTATAACTTCTTCTGGTGTAGTTGCAACTTGAACAATATCGCCATTTGAATGACTAATGAAACCCGCCTCAATGGAATGTCTGATGAATTGTAACAAAGAATCGTAGAAACCATCGATATTAAATAAAATGATTGGTTTATTATGTATCCCTAATTGAGACCATGTGATACATTCCATAATTTCTTCAAATGTACCATAACCACCTGGCATAGCAACAAAGGCGTCACTTT
Organism: Maudiozyma bulderi; assembly: GCA_031590215.1. NCBI lineage: Eukaryota > Fungi > Ascomycota > Saccharomycetes > Saccharomycetales > Saccharomycetaceae > Maudiozyma > Maudiozyma bulderi. The sequence goes on along the minus strand of CP134442.1, from coordinate 290,139 downwards.
CATCTGCCATCAATCTTTTTCTGGAATGCATATCATTCACAACAGTAGTACAACCGAATTTCCAAGAAATTGGAGTAGATCCCTTATGGTTATCTACATCGATTTTCATTTGTTCTTCTAATTCAGCAGACTTAATGGAACTATTATCGTTCTCCGTGTCATCATCCTTATGATTTCGTTCCTTCGATACCAATGCGCTTGGAATGATACCATGAACGTGACCATCATATTTGGGTCCCATAGTGGCCTTTGCAATCTCACCCATTAAGCCTGTAGTACCACCACCATAGACTAATTGCCAATTCAATTTATGAAATAGTTCACCTAGTTCACGTGCATCTTGGGAATAAATAGGGTTCCTACCTGCGGATGAACCACAATATACACAAACAGAATGTAAGTTCTCTGACATCTTGTTGTTATGCTTGTTATATAGTCTACAGAAAAAGGTACAGAGTAAGGAAATCAATTGATTGAGCATGCCCCCTCCCTTTATATAATATAACATTCATGTAGCTGTTATTACTCTCGTAAGTTTGCCTGACCTCGTTTCTATTGTTATTCTTTGGCACAGGACTGGAGAATAAGTGTTACCCGCACACACGTGCCCTTGTCACGTGACATTTTGAATTTTTATTTTTTTCTCTCAAAAATTTCATCTCATGACCTCGACGGTACCTGTCAGTAGCTCGGCAGTTGTGAAATAATTTTTGATTACTGTAAGGTGGTGTGTCAATCAGATAAGCCATGATGTCGATGAGACGGGAGAAGTTTTGATTGACATTGGCTCTCCTTCTTTTTCTTTTGACATATTCCAGTTGTGATTAATATCTGTTAGCAAAATTGATTACTTACTTAGATTTATCATATTGTACTGGTAGTAGCACTATATTTATGATATATTAGTTATTCTTGTCAAGGAGAGGCAACGATAGTGATAAGACTGCAAAGATTTTGAACATCCAACTAAATTTCAACAATTATTTTGAGAATAATATACTGTCAGCCATTCCATCGAGGTCATTATAAATCAAAATGGTATATAATAATATGGAACACATTGGGCAGTTTCAAGAAGGTATGGTACATGGTCATATCCATAACTTTGATAATATGACATATATCCATGGTCACATTCATCATAATGCGTCACATAATAGTACGGATAATAGCAATACAAATCAAGTACAACAACAGCAAGATCAAGAACAAGGAAACACTATTAAGGATGAGAATGCTAGTTCAAATAATTGGAAGGATCCAGAGTTGGATTTTACGGATTGTGAGCATTTTGAATTTATGGATATGAATAATAATAATAATAATAATATATTCCCAACCAATTTTGGTTCCGTAATTGGTAATTCATTCCAGGGAGACGGTTCCATGGATCTTAATAGAATAAGTGCATCGGATATTCATCTATACGATAACAATAATAACAACAACAATAATTATAATAATAGTTCAAACCTTTTAGGTGGCAGAAAAAGTCGGGACCATAGACTGTCATTGAGTGATGACATGTTAAATTTTCCACTTTCTAAAAAGAGAAGGTTGAGTAATGTAAATAATGCTGCTGGAAATTCTAATAATAAGGATAATTGTCCATGTAATCCAAAATTAGTAGAAGTATGTTGCGATGTAGATCATAAGGATACACCACAGGATGATTCTCAAGTGGAAAATATATCGCTGAATCCCAATAGGAGCTTTAGCATATCTGGAGAAAATGATATACAGAATTTTCCATCTTATGCAATGATGCCTCCATCATCAAATAATTTAACCGATGAAAGCTCTACCAACACACCACTACGAGCATTCAAGAAAGGATCTAATCAAATAAGTGTGGATTTTGCAAGACAGTTTCTAGATTTAAATTGTGACTTAACTTGTGAACCAGAATGTTCAGAATCAACAGATGTGAACAAGGCTCAACCGGATACGAATAAACCAGATAATAGAAACGTCGATGGTAAAGAAGATATGCTAGAAACATTCTATAAAGCATGTCAGCGGGTTGGAGAATATAATGAAACTAATATAACCCAACAGCAACATCTACATTCTAATTGTAACCATACACATAATACACAAACCACCACGATACAGCCCGAATACCATAAGCATACATCAAATAAACAAATAGACATGCAAATAATAAGTGACATCTGTGCGATCTCATCACTGTACGAAACTCCACTAGCCGATCATATGAATCATCATCACCATAAAGATGATGAAGAACCGCTAAGTTCGGACCATCCTATCCCGAGATCAGAAAGTTTCAATTTATTGGAATCTGTAGTGAATTACAAAGGTAACCCAAACGGTCCAGGAAAAACTCAATCATCTGATGAGAATTCAAAATTAAGTCATCACCATCATCACAAGATTCAATTCCACGATCATAATGTAAATTCATTTGAACCATACCAAGATGATAAGTCAGTAAGTTGGGAACGATTCAAACGAGACTATAAAGGTTCTTCCAGTAAATTTGAGCGTAAAACCGATACTGTGAATGCGAAAGACGATGAAACAATGACTATATATCATCATAATGAAAGAAATCTAAACCACACTGCAATGAAACCTGAACCATTAAATACCATAAATTTTAACTGGAATTTCAAGACAAATGATAATTCAGCAGGCAATAAGATCCGTTGTAGATGGGGCGATTGTAATAAAGAATATAATTCATTGATTGAGTTACAACGTCACTTATTCAATGAACATATTACGGAATATAATTTACCACTAAATCATAGTAATTCAAATGACTCGGTTTTACAGGATCCTACCAATACATCAATTCCTGCAAATTGTAAATGGGAATCGTGTGATTTTAAATCAAATGATGTTTGTTCATTTGTCAATCATGTCAATAGTAAGCATGGTATAAATTTTGATATGGAATTCATTGATTCAAGAGATATTAACGGTAATGCGAATGGTAAGATTAAGGGGATGAAGAATTCTCATCATATGTATCATTGTAAAAGCAATGACTGTCAAACTGGTTCTACTCCCGAATCGTCGGTGAATAAAGAGAGTATTACAAGTATTGATTTTACCGATTCACAATCTTCTGCGGATATCCATACAATTAAGAAAGAGGAGCAATCACCACAAGTTTTTGCAGAACCGGAAAGAAAGATAGAGAAGGCAATTCAATGTCAGTGGGAAGGCTGTACTGAGGTATTCTCGAGTGAATCCGAACTAGATCATCATTTAGAAAGTTTTCATATACCAAGAGGTAAATCTAGTTATCAATGTCATTGGTCCGGGTGTAATCGTACATTACCTACGAGACAGAAGATGGTTCGACATATTAGGAAACATTCAGGGGATAAGCCATTTAAATGTCCGGAATGTTTAAAATGTTTCGCTACAAAAGAAAGTTTAAAGCAACATGGTAGAATCCATTCAGGTGAGAGACCCTTTAAATGCCCATATTGTGATAAATCCTTTGCATCGTCCGCATTTGTTAATGTTCATATAAGAACCCATACTGGGGAGAAGCCGTTACAATGCCCACATTGTCCTAAAAGATTCAGTGAGTCGTCAAATTTAAATAAACATATCAAGACACATTTAAAGAAGAAACAACAACAGCGGAAGGAGCCAAAACCAAGTACGGCTCCTAACGTATTGGTGGAGCAACATAATATTTAAGTAATGATTTACATTTTTGTATGACACTTTATCTTGTTACACCATAAATATCTATATACATTAATGTCACATTTTCATTCATCTAATTATTCTTAAAAACTAAACATACGTAAGTATATCCCACTCTTTCTATTGTCCGAACCTCCTGTCTCTTTCCCGGTTGTGACATTTTGAAGGCAAATTCCCACCGGAATAATCGACCATCGTGTTGTTGAGTTGCTAAGAACATGCCGTGCCCAACGAAAGCAAAGCGGTTCTTTCCCCGGCGGTAATAGAAAACAGTTCCATACTTCAAACAATAGTGTGAATAAATAATTACAGAAGTTAACAATTAATCCCACAAAAGTTTTGTTCATCGATCAACACAATACGGAAAGGTTATCTACAGTAGAATTGATATATTGACTCCTCTTTTTTCTGTTGTCAGATTAGCTCAAAATACAAACCCTCATTATTCAATTCGCACCCTTGAGAACGATTTTTTACCATGAGGAGTTAACACACTCGACTAAGTCTCACTCTCTGTGTCTGTGTTTGCTGCTAACTCTCTCCTTGTAGTTCGCGGCGTCATTCTCTCTGTCTAGTCCGTCGGTCTGTCTCTCTGCCTGCCTGGCTGTCCGTTCGCTGAAAGGAAACTGAGAATTCTCCTTTCGGTTCAATTCTGCTCAATTGAGTGGGCTAGCAAGGGCAGAAGGAAAATTTCAGCTGTTTTTACTGGGTTCGTCATGCGCAACAGTTCTGCGATTCTAATTGCGCATAATAAGATAGATGCAGATAAAGGGCAGAGAATAATGACGATGATGAGTTTTCACATAACATTACGTACGCACGTTTGATATAGCTCATCTTGTACATCAAATTCAGTCAACTTTCTATCCAGATTGTTTATATTATGCAACTGAAAAATTTCTTTTAGATAAGCGTGACAAGAACTTCCAAACAGTAACGATTCCTCGGTAAAAGAACGACACATTATTATATAATCGATACAGAGACTATCCATCTTTTTTTCTTCTCTTTATTGCTATATCAATAAGAACTCTTGATTTATTGCCGGGATATGTACTTATATAAATCAGTTTTCGTAACAGTAGTTCTACAAATTTGATTCACTTTTAAATAAGGTTCGTTAAGTTGACAACCCCTTAAACACGAATACACACACATACACATATATATACAATAATGCTACGTTTATTGACTAAGAAAGCTGTCTCTTCCCCAAGATATGCCTCTAGATTAACCCTTAATCAAGGCCTATTGAGATTAAGTTCTACTTATACCATTCCAAAGACTCAAAAGGGTGTAATCTTCTATGAAAATAATGGTCCATTACATTATAAAGATATTCCTGTACCAACACCAAAACCTAATGAAATTTTAATCAATGTTAAATATTCAGGTGTCTGTCATACAGATTTACATGCATGGCAAGGTGATTGGCCATTACCTGTTAAATTACCATTAGTAGGTGGCCATGAAGGTGCAGGTATCGTTGTCGCTAAGGGTTCCGAAGTGAAAAATTTCGAAATTGGTGATTTAGCAGGTATTAAATGGTTGAATGGTTCATGCATGTCCTGTGAGTTATGTGAAACTGGTCATGAATCAAATTGTGAACATGCAGATTTATCTGGTTATACTCATGATGGTTCTTTCCAACAATACGCCACCGCAGATGCTGTACAAGCTGCTAGAATTCCAAAGGGTACCAATTTAGCTGAAGTGGCTCCTGTGTTATGCGCAGGTATCACTGTTTATAAAGCTTTGAAGGATGCAAGTTTGAAAGCTGGTCAGTGGGTTGCCATTTCTGGTGCAGCTGGTGGTTTAGGTTCATTAGCGGTACAATATGCTAAAGCAATGGGTTACAGAGTATTAGGTATCGATGGGGGTCCAGGTAAAGAAGAATTATTTAATTCCTTAGGCGGTGAAGTCTTTATCGATTTCACTAAATACAAGGATCCAAAGGAAATGATCAATGCTATCAAGGAAGCCACTAAAGGTGGTCCACAAGGTGTTATTAACGTCTCTGTCTCGGAAGCAGCCATTTCCATGTCTACTGAATATGTTAGACCAACTGGTACAGTTGTTCTAGTTGGTTTACCTGCTCATTCATATGTTAAATCTGAAATTTTCTCTCATGTAGTAAAATCTATCAATATTAAGGGTTCATATGTTGGTAACAGAGCTGACACTAGAGAAGCCTTAGATTTCTTCGCAAGAGGTTTAATCAAGTCCCCAATTAAGATTGTTGGTTTATCTGAATTACCAAAAGTTTACGATTTAATGAAGAACGGTAAAATCTTAGGTAGATACGTCGTAGACACATCCAAATAATCCCACCCTAACATACAATAAATAGTTTCAAAAACATATATACATATATAAACATATTATATTATACTGCTTGTAATTGAATTCAAAAAGCTAAAATAACAGAAAAGCTAAAAATCTTTGAACACAGTTACCTTAGTCGTTATTATAATTGAGTCGATCTCGATAATAATTGTCGTACGTAGATAATATCCTATTTGTATTGTTATTCAATTCTATCCAGTCTTCTGGGATTCTGCACGCTCTTATTCTTGCGTACCAATTGAAACCTTCTGCTGGTCCTCTTTTGTTTTGTTTTGTTTTGTTATTTTTTCCACAATCCTTCTATCGGCGAAGCGAATCAACGGAAGGTAGAGTAACAATTTGTTTGCCGTTGTTGGTAATTGAAACAAATTTTTACATAATAGATGGGAAGGGGCAAGGGACTGATGATGTTGTTCCAACAGATGAGGAGTAGAATTCTTGCAACAGTTACTGAGTTTAAGAAGCACCTCTAAGATCAACTTGTTACAATCGATTATTTTCACAGAATTTATTACAGATTAATACCATAAATAGACTCACACTTTTCTTTTTATTTAAAGGGACATTCTCAATAAAGAGAACCAAAACACCAGTTTTTCATTAAATCTCATATAGATTTATCAACAATCACTTATCGATAATTACAAGTTTCCCAATTGTGCTATGTTTAGAAGACAAGATAATCGCTATCAATACTCTGTTCCTGAAAAAGCAGTGGATTCGAGTGCTTTAGCAGCTGCAAGTGCACTAGGTAGAGCATTACATCCAGATGGGAAAACAGTAGATCATACCAAAATTCCACAATATAATCAACCTTCAAGGTCTGCCTCAGTAACAAATTCACATAAAGTTAGAAGTCCCGCTCAAAATTCTGTTAATCAATCACAACGAAGACATTCTTCATTGACTAATAATGGAAGAACGAAAACTATTACAACTACAACTACTACAACGATTAAACGTCCGGTTGATAATGAGAAAAGATTACAATCAAGAACAAAATCGATTACAAAATCACAAGAGCCTGAATCAAGGACTAGATCAATTGCTAAATCACACGATTCATCACAGTCAAGAACGAGGCCAATTACAAATAAAACACATGAACAACAACCATCACAGAAAGTTAGAAACTCTGTATCTTCCAATAATTTACGTGAATACCATAGGTCATCTAGTTTACCTACTAAAATTCACTCTACCTCGAATATAACAAGAAGACAACAACATGATGCAAACACAGCATTTGCAGATTTTGATGACCCAGAATTTGTAGACGCATCAGATAGTATCCCTGAGAGACCAAAGACGATAAAGAAGTATATACCAGGTCCAAATGGATTAATACCAATCAATGTACCTGTCAACGAGCCAATCACTTATAACACAAATATACTGAAGAAAAAATCATCAAGATCTTCATTGAGATCATCACAAAGTGTTAGAACGAATCTAGATTCTCATACAAGTAGTAATTCCTTAACAAATTCCTCTAAACCAAAGAGTAAAATAAAGAGATCATCAAGTATGAACCAATTGCCACATAATAAGATTGCTCTACGAACTACTCATGAACATAAATCTAATGATCAATTGGCAACACATTCCAAGAGAGCATCCTCATTAACAAACAGGATTAAAAATCCAAAGTACACGAATATCATAGAGACTTCCATGCCTGAGGAGAACGAAACTACACCGGAAGCTATCCAGGTCCCAAAGAAGAACCCTAGTAGTAAAGCTAGTAGTAGGTATAATTCATTAGTGAAAACTAAATCCAAGAAATCACTAACTAAATCGTCGACTATAGAACAATCAAAAATTGCACATAAGAATATTGATACTGCTAAATCTGTATCCCATATAAATAAGTCAACCCCAAATAATAGATTGTCAAAAGCTATATCGGAGGATTTTGCTGATTTCGCAGATGATAGTCTAATAACGAATTACGATAAGGTAAGGCCAATTGTATTAGAAGATGAACAAGATGTTTCTGTCATAAGGACTGATTTATCGAAGAGCAATTCTGTAGAGGAAACTTCTGTGGATGTCGATGATAGAGTGGAACCAGTACCACAAGTTAAACAGGAAATAGTTACAAATGATCAAGTAGAAAAACCTGGTGCGGACGATGTCGAAAACAAAGAACCTGAAAAAACTTCAGATCCCCTTATGCTGCAACAACCTGAAACATCTGATAATAAAGACGTAGCCGCTAAGATGGAAACCGATATGTCAACCGCGATTGTCCCAGGTTTGGATGATGCTATTCAGCTTTTGGATGATAGTATAGAAGAAAATGTGTCAAAACATATGGATGATGCTACCGTTAAAAAAGAACCATACGACGAATTAAATAATCTTGATACGCTTATTAACAACTCTGTAACGAGTGATGAAACTGAAAAGGTCATTTCTTCCGGAACGGCAGTAGAAGAAGAGACTAAGCTCGATATTAATAAGTTATCGCCACAGAATTTAAAAGATGAACATGACCATCCTTTTAAAGATGACAGCATTATTGCAGACGATAAAAGCGATCAGGAAAATGGCTCTTCGGATTTTGAACATCAGAAGGACAACGATGATGTTGGTGTAACAGAAGGTGTGCTTGAGAAGCAAGAAAAACAAGAAGAAGAAGTTGTACCAATAGAGCCGGAGCATATTAGAGCTACTACACCAGAACACTTGGAAACTATAGACCATAATAAAGATGATTCCAGAGGAAAGGATGCAAAGGTAAATTCTCCTGAAGTGCCAGCGACACCCTCTGTCATATCTATGAATGAATTCCATACACCTGTTGTCGCCAATTCAAACAATATTGCAACCCCAATGTCAAATACTTCTGAGTACATGAGTACGGAGGACATAAATTTAAGGAATTCTGTTGAAAATATTATTGATTCCATGGATGTCATTGATGCCGAATTGGAAGAATCTTTGAACAGTCCAATTGAAACTCACAAACCAACTTTTAAGAGGGATACATCTGCCAGCTCGAAAAGTAAAACAGAAACAAAGATTAACCAAAAGATTGTTGAAGGAACAAATCCTTCACTTCGTGAATCGACTAAAAGTAATATGATTAAATCTGGCAAGAAACCAGTTAATCTAATTGAAAACGTGGGAGTACAGGAATCGGGAAGTCCAGTAAGAAAGACACATAATAACTTAGCTCAACATCTACGTTCTGCCAATCCTTATTTGACTATTCCTCCTAAGAGTTCGAAAAGGCTAGAAGACAAGAAGAAACATGAACAGGGGAGAAAAGAAAAGGCTGCAATCAAAACGCCCGCTACTAAAAAGGACAAAGGTACTGTCCAATCACCAACAAAAACTATGTTGGACGTGCATCAACCTAAACTTACGAAAGTTGTGACTCCTATTAAATCGGCATTAAAGAACAATGGTGCTGTTAGAAGCAATACCTCTTCAGTATATTCAGATTATTCACCAGCGGAAGGTGCTTATTTATCACTAACGACAGCTGAAAATACAAGATTAAACGCTAATATACCCGAAACCATTTCCTCTCCGAGAAGACAGAATACCGCCAAAAGATATGCCAGACCTCAATCTATGGTTGCTAGGGTTCAACAAAGATCATCCTCCCCTACTACAAAGGAGCAAACCAGATTAAACCGTAATTCTACTATAGAGAGAAGATCGAGTCAATTAAAAAACCAGCCAAATACTTTGTACGCCAATGAGCCTTTATCTAAAAGCAGTTTAGCTGCGTTACATTCTGTAAGAGCAGCCTCTGTAGCTGTTCAACCAAATGGAACAAATCAAGGTATATCAAGATCTGTTAAACAGCCTGTTCAGCAATCGACACCCACTAGACAGAAGAATACTGCCAAAACCAATATTCACAAAAGAGAGTCAATGATGGAAAGGAAACAGAAAAAGACCTCAGCAAGTACAACTACAGTAGTTAGTCACACGAAATCGAATGGTATTGATCCAAATATGGTTGGTGTATTATATCCAAGAGAACCGCCTCAGAAGAAATCTAGTTTTGAAAAATTAAGGAATAGTGATTCCCATCTCGGTTTTAAGATGATGTCGCTAAGAGATGAAACCCTGATGGGTGAAAATCAGCAACAAAATGAGATGCAAGATGTAAATCAACATAACGGTACCCATGAAGAGGTCAATGTTGTTTCAGATATGTTAAGAAGTGGTGGATGGACATCTAGATTCCAGGATTCAGATTCAGATGATGATTTTACAGATAAATTTTCTGGTTCCAAAGGTTCATCTAAGATGTCATCCCCATCGAAGGATACTAAGTCTAAATTAGCTAACGGATTTTCAATGTTTAAGTCAAAACCTACAGTAGATCACCAGGAACAAAATCATCACTCTAATTATCATGTCCATCCTCCTTATGTCGGTCAGCAACAACAACAACAACAACAACAACAACAACAACAACAACAACAACAGCGATCGGTGTCAACACCAAGCAATCCGTCTAATAATAATGTTCGTAATGGTAATGGATACTCTGTAACTGTGGATAACAATCGCCTCTCATCTAATCAACATTATCCGAAGCAGGTATCACAGCAAGGCTTACAAAATATCAGAAGGGTACAATCTGGTGGTATTTCAAATGGGAACCCAGGAAGAATGTCTGAGAGATCCTTGACAAAATCTGACAGGCCAGAAGATCATGATAAAAAACAAGGTAGCTTTGGTAAGAAATTGAAGAAAATCTTCGGTAGGAAGAAGACAGATGTATAAATTGTGCAACAGTAAATAATATTATGTAATCATAATGATATTCTAAGTAAATTAAAATTCCCTAGATCTATATATCTGGACATAAACGTTTCATCCAGTATACAAGTTATATCCATGTAGAGATATTTTACTACCAATGGATGTATGTCTATATATATATATATAAATTTTCTTTACTCTTGATCTATTATGTCCTTCAGTTGATTATAAAATATGGGTTGTGATTACTCCTGGTAAAGTCTACTAACTTTATTTCAGTTTTCTGCGCGATTTTCTGCTGGGGAGATGAAAATGTCACTTCAGGATAAACTGGGAGTAAACAAATCATACAGAAAGTTCTTAGCAGATCACAGAAGGGGTTCAAGAATTTCAAGTCAGTTTTATAATTATTTCAATATTTTGAATGATTCAAGATATTGTTAATATTTTATAAGCATTAGAGCTTTTTGGTTGTTTATGTTGTATTGCCCACTTTTTGCCACTATGTCCGATACTTAGAAGACGAGGTATGATACATATTAGCCTATTTGCAACCGATCAACAAAGTGACACATATCAATATGAAACCTTGTAGAATAATATTATGTGACATGAATAAAACAGTGACACAACTGTGGACTGATTTTATCCAGAAGGCGGCAACAAAGAATCCGAATCTAGTATATATTTATAACGATAGTTTTGAAACCTTAATGAAAAAACTGAAAGAGGATAATGTAAAGAACGAGAAAAGAATTTACTCAGTTGTATCACCAGGAAATTCATTTGGTTACCTTGGAGGTGGTTTTGATTTGGCATTATTTAAATATTTTGGTGGGGCACCATTTGAGAACTGGTTCAGGAAACAATTGGATCACGAATATAAGCCAGTCGGTTCTATTACGACCGTAGATCTACGAACTTGTCATGAGGAAAATCTAAACCCAACCAGAGATGAAATTGGTTATATCATACATTGTCCAACTATGATCACACCTAACGGGCCGATATTCAATCCATCTGAGCCAATGAAGACAGGTGTTGAACCTGTCTTTGACTCAATGTGGAATTCGTTAAGATATGCACCTGAAGACACAGACGCCCTGATAATATCTGGTCTATGTACAGGTTATGCTGCAGTTCCTGAGACTCTGAGTTGCAAAAGTATGATATTCGCTATTCGATTATTTTTATGCGATGGTCTACTGAGCAGTGAAACCAAAAATGTATTAATTATGCATTTCTTGGGTTATCCTTACAAGGCATATTTCCCAGAAAAATGCAAAGAAGAATGCGAGACTGTTGGCATTGATCTTGAAAAGTTAAAATCATTCAGTGCCTTGACGGACTCCATCGATGTTATTCTTCCTCCGCATTTAATAATTGAATAAAACCCATTGAAATGTTTAGAAAAATATTTATACATATATTTATATAACTAATTTACGCATTTACGATCTTTACTTCTTTTGTTTCAAAGGTTTTTAATGATGTCTTAGATATATAATTACTTATACAACTTCAGTAGTCTTGGTGACTCTATTATATATTCTAACTAGACACCAAAGAATGACTATACCACTTACGGCTAAAGCGATATTTGGATAAAATGACACAAGGAATGCACTTCTATAAACGTTTAATAATTCCTTTAATGTTTTTTTTGGGAACCCAGAGGTTCTTAATACCGCAGAGTCACTAATTATCTTGTAATACTGATCTTTGGTAAATTTATAACCTGAAGAATCGCCGTCCTTTCCGAACATATAATTCCACAAAAATTTAGATAGAGTGTTTTCATACACTACTAAAGTTAGTGATGCACCTAAAACGTTGCCGATTGATCTCCATAAGTAGAAAATACCTGTCATAGTACCTTGTTGTGATTTCTCGACAGTGAAAACGATACTAACCAATGTAGCAACAAGTAATAATGAGTACCCAAATGTAACGCAGACACCTGCCGAGATGAAAATTACTCTCCATATGTAGGATTCTGATTTCATTTCAAAATTTGATTTGTTGAGCATCGTACTGACGATTTCCTTGGATGATAAAGAAGGTGCTACATGACCTATTGTTATGTATTCAACTATCAACCCTGTAAATTGCAATATCATACCGCCAAAATTGATTATTGATGCGCAATGAGCCATATTTAATTTAGTCTTTCTTAGGATATGACCTGCAACGATTGAACCTACAGCCGTAGCCATCGAAGGAAATAACAAATAAAGACCGGATTTTGTCACAGAGATGTTGTGAACCAATTGAACATAAATTGGTGACCTAAAGATATCACCAAAGACAATAAATGATGTGAATACAGTAGCAATTGAGGACAATCCAAACGGTCCCTTTAATAATTCAAACGGAATGATTCTTTCCTTAGCATATGAGGTTTCCACCCAAATAAAGAGACAGAAACTTGTGACCGTAATTATCGTCAATAGAGTCTTATTCATATTTGTTGATGTTAAAAACAGGATACCACTAATCGTAACGACCAGACTGGTAGATCCAAATATATCTATTCTTGACAAATTGTTCCAAGTAAATCTCTCATTTCTAGGTGGAACATGTACTAATTTAATATTGACATTGGCCGTTATCATATAGGAACAAATCATAATTAGAGGAACTTGAACAGCAAACAATGGTCTCCAGCCAATAGAATCTAGGAATATACCACCGATTGGACCACCTAAAATTTGACCTGTACCGAAAACAATATTGGCATAACCTTGATACAGACCTCTTTCTCTTGTTGTGCAAATATCGCTGGTAGTAATACTACTCATTGCGTTAATTCCACCACCACCTATACCACATACGGCTCTTGCAATTGCAAATTGTGTGAGATTTTGAGCAAAACATGTCAATAAACAACCCAAACCGAAGAAGAAATGGGCTGTTAATATGGCAAATTGACGACCTGCGATATCTGATAATTTACCATATAGTGGTTGAAATGCTGTATTTGTTAGCAGATAACTTGTGGCTATCCATTGTTTCTTATTAGACTCCTGGAACTCCTCCGCAACACCGTTCATAATATTAGCCACAATAGTACTATCTATCGAACTTAAGAAACTACCTAACCATAATGAGGTAATAATCGGTAATTTCGGCAATGAAAGGTTATGATCAGTATAACTTCTTTCCAGCGCGCTTACAGTACGCTCTAATCCATTATCTTGTTCAGCCAACAGACTCGACGTCTCATCTAATGGTTCCATCCTTTAATATTCTGAGTATTATAATGTTACGAACTCAGATAACTCTGTTATTTAATAATTAGTGGTTCTCTTTTCGCACGTAATATACCAGATTCCAACTTCAAACAACACATATACTGTCACAACAGAACTGATCTCAACCGGCTCTTTATATATAGAGGAACACAGTCACTATCTAAGAAACTCCAGTCTTTGATTTGATTATCTTTCTTGAAGGCAACCGTTATCAGTTTATCAGTTCCATTGTTATTCTTCTCATCTTAATCACATATTACTATCTAACTCACTGAACAAAAACACTTCGCGTACTTTTTTTTTTCAGCTATCCACAGTTCTCAGAGACCGTCGTACGATTAGCAGATCGATATTCGGTAATACGCTGACGTATCCCGGCACAGAAGACACCGGACACAGTTTCCAGTCCATGATTAATCCGGAGATTGTGTCTCTGCAAGGTTTTCTGGTTCCTCCACGGAACCGTCGAAGAAGAAACCGCAGAGCAGAGGATAACAATTGGCATCGACCTTTCAAAGTTATATATCACGATCAGTCTAGCGATTGTAATAGGAATAATCTTGTAAGTATTTATAATATTATATGTTGTTGTTGTTTTGTATATACATGTTCTTGTATCGTTATATACTGGGTGGGTTCCAGTTGTGTTAGTAGTGACTCGAACCAGTTAGGTATCTAAATATATTGGTGACATTTCGTGAAGGTCTTGCAGTCCAAATGCAAGACTTAGGTTGGTTGGTCATTAATGTATAGTTTGGAATTGTACTTCTTTTCGCCTCGACAATGAATAAGAGACGAGTTCGTTTAAGCTGGACTTGGTTCATTATCTGGATTCTTTGGATCCTCAGGTTTAGAATCCTTATCATTCAAATACTTGTCAAATGCGTCGTTTCTTTCCGGGAATGGACGTTTACCTAACAGACTGATCATATCTTCTCTTGTTAATACTTCCTTACGAAGTAATAATTGTGCGATCTTTTCAACATCATCTGCCTTCTCTGTCAACAATTTAGCACATCTGTCACGACATTCCTGCACAATTCTATAAACTTCAGAATCAATAATGTCGCCAGTCTCTTCGGACCATGGCTTCGTCATATCACTATCATCTTTCTTTTGAAAATTAATCCAACCTATCTTCGAACTCATACCTAATTGTGTTACCATTGCTGTAGCCATGTTTGTTACTTTCTTGAAATCGTCAGATGCACCACTAGTAACAGATGAGAAATGTAACTCTTCTGAGACTCTACCACCTAAGGTCATGGTCATTCTATCCCTCAATTGTTGTTCACTTAATAAGTAAATATCACCTGGTAAATATTGTGCATAACCTAATGCACCTTGACCTCTTGGAATGATACTAACTTTTAATAGAGGGTCAGCATATTTCAAATACCAACCACATACAGCATGACCGGCTTCATGGTAAGCGACAACTTTTTTCTCTTCAGCTGATAACAACTTTGATTTCCTTTCAACACCACCAATAACTCTTTCAATTGCTTGTTCAAAATCTTTTAAGTGAACTGCAGTTTCATCACCTCTAGCAGCAATCAATGCAGCTTCATTACAAACATTTGCAATATCTGCACCTGAGAAACCTGGAGTTAAAGCAGCTAATCTATTCTTTAAATCAAATACACCTTGTGCCAATTTCAATTTTCCTAAATGAACAGCAAAGATAGCTTTTCTACCTTCTAATTCAGGTTTATCGATGTTGATATGTCTATCGAATCTGCCTGGTCTTAATAAAGCTTTATCCAAGATATCTGGTCTATTAGTACCAGCTAGGACAACAACATGATCAGAAGGAGTAAAACCATCCATTTCTACTAACATTTGGTTTAAAGTATTTTCTCTTTCATCATTAGCACCACTGAAATTACCCTTTTGTCTGGCTTTACCAATTGCATCAATTTCATCAATGAAGACAATAGATGGAGCATTTTCTCTAGCGGTCTTGAATAAATCACGAACTCTAGCTGCACCAACACCGACAAACATTTCAACGAATTCTGAACCTGAGACAAAATAAAATGGAACACCAGCTTCACCTGCAGTAGCTTTAGCTAATAAGGTTTTACCAGTACCTGGAGGTCCTGATAGAATTGCACCTCTTGGAATCTTAGCACCCATCTTCTCATATCTAGATGGTTCCTTCAGGAAACTAACAAATTCCATAATTTCCTCTTTTGCTTCATCACAACCTGCAACATCCTTAAAGGATATTTTCACATTGGTCTCAGTATTGAATTTTTGTGCCTTGGATTTGCTCATACCAAATATACCATTACGTGAACCACCAGCTGCTTGAGCAGATCTACTTGTTAGCCAAATGATACCTGCAATCATTAATACTGTTGGTAACACTTGATATAAAGTATGACCCCAATTACCTTCTTGTACATAGACAACAGGGGTTCTTAAGGCATCATCTATATTTAATTCATCTTGAGCCTTTTGCAATTTACGTTCAAAATTTTCGATGGATCCAATATTGAAATAATAGTAATCTGATCCATTACGATCCATATGAGATTTCCCGCTATCGTTTAACATAACTCTTACAAGCGATTTATTTACGATCACTAATTTTGAAACATAACCTTTTGCTAGGAAATTATTATGGAATTCTTGCCAAGTAATTTCATTTGAGGCTTCATTAGCAGCAAACATATCCATCAATAAGGATAATAAAAAGAAAAATACAGCTAATTGAAAGAAATTAATTGTCTTTACAGGTGGTGTCCCATTTGGTTCACCAAAGAAGTTGTTCATATTGACATTATTTTTATCACCACCACCTCCATTATTGCCAGTGGTTTTATTCTTTTCTGTTGAATTGGATTCGTCTTCCTTTGTTGTAGTTTTTGTTTTTTCTTCCTCTTGTTGTTGTTTAATCTGTTGTCTTTCGATAGTTGACTCTAATTTCTTGATCCCTTCTTGAATAATTCTCTTTCTTTCTGAAAGATCCATATCTTTATTGATCTTTGTAGTTTTGATGTATTTTTCGATTTCTTCTTTTATGATACGAAGATCTTCATCGGTAGCATCCTTCTCATTAGTCAAAGTAGAAAATGATGAATGTTTCTTAGATTCATCGTCATTTTTTTGTCTTGTAATTCTTGAGATATGGATATATCTTTGAGAATTTGCGAGCAACGTATTTCTTGAACTGAAATTTATTGTATTCGATATTAGTTTACTATTTCTAGTTATTAGTTTCGTGCTCGTTATTAAACGAGGCCTCAGAATACTCAACATCTAGAAAAAAAAACAGTAATATAATGTAAACGAAGTTGAGGATATGAATAAAAAATTAAGTAAATTAAAACAAACAAATAGGGACTGGAATATTAATACGGTAAATAAATTGCTAATAATGAGAAATTATTGATTAATTTAAACTAATCAATCTCTCCTTTTTTTTGTGTGTGCTGTTGATAACTTATTGTAATGATATATATCACTTGTTAGAAGTACTTTTTATAGTTAACTGCTAAGCGTAACTATAAATTGATTTGAAAAGTATCGAAACGGTTTAACTTAATGTATCTAATAATCGTTTCTTTAATTTTGTTTATCAGATTGTCTCATTGTATTCATTCAGATTTGGTGAGTGTCCCTTCCCTATTTTCTGTTTAATTTTTGTTGGATGAGAATCTTAGTTGTAGTTTGTATTACATCGGTCTTGGAGCCGAAAACGCCACTGTGCCGAATATATGTCGTACATAGTGACTATCACGTGACTTTTTGATCTTTATAATAAATTTGAGTTAATTGATTAGAATTGATCATTATTAAAAGTTACGATAGCGGTACTGCTATCACCACTGTGAAGTATTGAATAATTTTACAGTTCTACTGTAGTATCTTGTGATTACTTTTTTTTTTCTTGTGAAGAGAAATTAGGAAATTAAGTTTAATGATTAGTTGCCAATTAGATATATTTTAAATAAATTTCCTTAGGACAATTACAAATTCAACGATGTACAAGTGTCACATAATTGTCTCTTGCAAAATCGCATGAGTAGCAGTCGAGATCAATACACAATCTCGAAGCTCCAACCTCTTTACGTTTCACAACTGACACTACAGATTCAACACATACATTATTAATGATACAAATAGACACTCTTCCCTTCATGCAAAACGCCATAACGCTGAACCCATTACAAAACACACTCCAGGTTCTCCTAACATCGAATATCCATATTACCAATACAACATAGTTGCCAACAATGCTGAATGAATGAATAAATGAAGTGTGACACAAAAAGACAAACAATTCTTTTTACTCCGACGGATACAAATATTTGTAATTCCGTTGCCTAGCCCCTTCGGCATAGAACCGGGAACACGCACAGGGAGATATGCAAACAGGAAAGGGGACAAATAATATATACGTAATTTTGCATCGCTGTTATTATGTAAGCGAGTGAAACATATAGTGAAATTTTTCACTTTCATATTATTACATAAGGGATAGAATAGATAGACAAGTGGTATGTATCCCCGAGTGTTATAACTCCGTTTGTTATTATGATAAATTCATATATAAGGGGGGCCCATTATTGAACTCTTTTCTTCAATTGAGAATGGCTAAATACTACTTTATATTTCTTGAATCTATATTTTACTAGCAACGAATAAATAATCGTTAATTAATATTCACATATAAAAAAAAATAGAATTTAAATTATAATGTCCTCTCCTTTAAAAGTCGCAATTGTTGGTGCATCAGGTAAAGTTGGTTCCTTTGTTGTTAAACAATTGACTAATGATCCAACACATTTTGCTACTCCTTTAGCATTAGTAAGAACTCCTGAACAAGTTAAACATTGGAAGTCAGAAATTGGTATCGATGCAAAATTGACAAGTATTGAAAATGACGATGTTGAAACCATCGCTAATGCAATTAAAGGTGTAGATGCAGTTGTATTCTCTGCCGGTGCTGGAGGCAAGGGTGTCGAAAGAATTTTCACCGTCGATTTAGATGGTTGTTTGAAAGTCGCCGAAGCTTGTGAACAAGTAGGTGTCAAGAGATTTATCTTAGTCTCTGCTATCATGGCCGAAAATAGAAAATTCTGGTGGAATTTAACCGGTTTAAGAGAATATTATATTGCCAAGAGATCTGCTGATCGTGAAATTAGATGTACTAAATTAGATTACACCATTGTTCAACCTGGTTGGTTAACTAATGGTAATTCTACAGGTAAATATATCCATGCTAACAAAGCTGAAGCTGATTTTGCTGAACATAAGGAAATTGCAAGACAAGATGTTGCTTTGTTCATCAAGGAAGCTTTATTACATCCAAAGGAGACCAATAGAAAGACAGTTCCATTAGTTAATGGTACTGTCCCAATTAATGATTTTATTAAAGAATTAGCTTAATTAATATATATTGTATATATGTTGTTATATTAATTTTATATCGATGACTCAAATTTCTTTTGATTTTCAATTTCTTTTATTAAATTTTCGTTTAATAAATCTTCATAAATTTCCCTAGGTACATCCTTTAACCCGGTAATAGGTTTCCTTAAATCATCATCCTTAATTATTGTATCAAATTTAATCGATCCATCGTTTTTCTTGTCATCTATTTTATAACGACCTATCACTTTTGTAGGTTGGGTATTAGCAGGAATATGTAATATATTTGTATATGGATCTCTAATACCTTGACCCTCAATTAATAATACACGCACTCTATCGTAATATATGTCACTATTAAATCTACTACTGGCAGCAGCATGTTGATATAACCAATTCGTTGAATTGATTTGATTATTATTTGGTTGTAAAGTTGCATCTGCATTATGACGATGATTTTGATTTCTTCTTTCAAAAAATTCAACTGCATTTCGAGCCGGGTTTACACCATTGACAGAATGTATATCATTTTCATCGTTACCTTGTTTAGCTAAATTTTTTTTAGATGGCTCTCTGGATAAAGTACCTTCAATAACTTTACCTTCTTCACGTAATTTAGTTGCATAATAATCATCTGTAATATTCTTACCATTTTGAATAATTTTAGAACCAAATTCTCTAAAGACACTTTTCGCAGTAACTAATGCAATTTGTCTACTTCTATAAGAATAAGGTAATACACCACGATCTATTAAACTATTCTTTTGATCCTGTGATATGACAAATTTGAATAAATTTGGATGATATTGGAAAAATAAATAAGAGTCTCTGAACCCAACTGCTCTAGCTGGTTCTGTAGACAACATAAATTTAATATTACCTTTATCGGTTAAAGTAAACGTACGTACTAAAAATTTTCTACCACCTAATAAGTCCCCATCTTTAGTGATCTTAGTTTCACCTTCTACATCTTCAGGTAATTCATATTCCTCATTGACAACAGGTAATGGGTTACCATCTTTGTCAACAGGGTATGGATAATGTTTCTTCTTCGTTGCAGGTGTACCATTCGCAACCGAATTACTTCTAGATCTATCTGTCTCCGATTGTTCAGCTACTGGATTTGAAGTTTCACCATCACTTCCCTCTATAGTGTTAAAAGTTCTCTTGGGAGGTCTCCCACGTCCTCTACTAGCAGCATTATGGGTAGAATTCAAACGTTGCGAATTGCGATCTTGATCATCATCTTGATCATCTTCTTCCTTTGTTTCCTTTACAGTCTTGTCATTATCCATGTAATCTGCATCCTGATCTTCATTTTCTGGAATATCTAAACCAGCATTATCAATTGCATAGTTTGGTCTATTGGTACCATTTCTTGAACGTGTATGAGACATAGTGATATTTCGCTTATGCTTGATAAAAAATAGTCTATACTATAATACAACTTGTTGTGAATATATTACTTTTCCTTCTACTTAATTTGCAACTGTCAACAACATTTTATTGATTGTTGATGTTGAAATATAATTCATATTCCAAGAACCGTTTCGAATTTTTCGTCTTCGGTTTCGCGCTCGCGCAGCAGTACATCACTAAAGAAACTGTATCTACTTTATTTTCAACATCGGATCCATATTTATTATATAGTATAG
This sequence comes from Maudiozyma bulderi, assembly GCA_031590215.1. Classification (NCBI taxonomy): domain Eukaryota; kingdom Fungi; phylum Ascomycota; class Saccharomycetes; order Saccharomycetales; family Saccharomycetaceae; genus Maudiozyma; species Maudiozyma bulderi. Next base: position 269,075 of record CP134442.1, on the reverse strand, counting down.
CTATAACTTCAATTAAATATATAGAATATCTAAACAATTAAACCTATTGATAAGTGACTTTCCAAGTATTTATACAACCATCTGAACCAGCTGTCTTCAAAGTGTCTTCATTTTCCCATGACACAACATTTACACCATCCTTATGAGCATTCATGAATTTAATGACTCTCATTGGTCTGGCTACAGAAAAAACACAGATATTTGTATCTAGGGAACCAGTAGCCAAATAACTCTCATCCTCATCTTCAACAGAAGGTTTCCAACTCATGCTATTGATCTTACTTGTATGGAACGCCCATCTTGAAGTTTTGATGTCCTTAGTCTCCAAATCATATAATGGAATCTTACCTGACGCATCACCAGCAGCCAGATACTTCTCCTTTGGTGAAATGGAGATAGAAGTACAACTGGCACGTAGAGGTGTCTTTAATGTATAACTTACAGATAAATCGACAGTCTTGAATACTTCGACCACTTTAGAAGTTTCGTAACAAACAGCGGTTAGAGAATCAGATATACCAACAGCTGAGACAGGTTCCTTCAATTTCAATTCACCAATAACTTTGACGTCGGAAGTATTAATAATTTGGAGAACATCATCATTTGTAACGACAGCGGTAATACCATTAGCATTGACTTGGGAGAATTTAGGTTGACTTGTGAATTCCATCTTTGTTTCACCATTAATCTTCAAAGTATCGTCCCATGAAATAGAAGCGATCTTTGGATACGCACTTGAATCAATAGTTGTGATTAAATTAGTATGTTCTAGGTATAATTTGGCCGGTTGAGTTTCCCAGTCGGTAATCTTACCATCAAAGGAACCAGAAACCAATGGACCGACAGTCATTGCTGTTATACCTTTATTATGACCTTTAATAGATTTAACCATTTCATTATTTCCTAATTGAAAGAAGTTCAAAGAACCATCTAGAGATAAAGAAATTAAGCAATCCTCACTTGTAGCTACTAAACCAACTTGAGAATCGTTCAATGTACCCTCTTGGACCTTCCAAGATTGAATACATTCATTGCTTTCAATGTCAAATGCTTTAATTGATGAATCAGCACATGCAATGGCAAATTTAGTCTCGGATAGCCATGATAAAGCATGAATACCACCTGATACAGGCGATTTCTCGTCAGTAACGTATTTTAAGAATTCTCCTGTCTTACCATCGAAGACGGCAATCTTTCTATCTGAACCCACGGTTACAACGTATTGACCTGCACCTGGACTGAATTGAACATCTCTGATAAATTTACCTTGTTCATGATGAGTTCTATCACTCAATGCGAATTTGAAAGGTGGACCTTGATAGAAGACAACTGCACCATCATCACCGACCGTCATTGCTCTCATTGGTCTCGATTGTTTCATATGACAAGCGTTAATTCTTTGAGAATGACCTGAGATCTCACCTAGCGAATTACCTGAATCCCAAGATATGAATGCACCGAATCTATCCTTACCTTCACCGACAACACAAAGTCTGCGACCTTCAAAATCCCATGAAATATCGGTAACTTTTCCAGCTAGAACATGGAACTCAGCTTTGACGTTGATTTCTACAGCACTCGTTTCCTTGTCTATAGACCATCCCCAAACAATAACCTTACCTTGATCATCACCAGATACAACGTATTGGGAGTTAGCAATTGGTGAAAATCTGACTGCTGTAACATTAGCGTTACCATGGCCAGTAAATTGAATAACATCTGGAATGCTTTCAGACGACTCCTCGGATACAGAGCGAACATATGCAGATTTACCACTTGCATAAGCAATGGAATTAGTTGTCTTATCATAAGATAATCTCGATGTGAAGTTTCTTTCAGTGGATGGTTGTGGTGGGATCACCGAAACCTTTTTAATGCTAGCCATATTGTATTTAGTCGTGGTAAACTTAGTAATTGGATATGGCTCTTGAGTGATAGCAATAAACAATTGACAAGATACGTATTCTCTCCAAGACCAAGATACTTTGCTATTGTTGCAATTGTCAATTGTCGTTGCCCCTATATACCATTTGATCTTTATGCTACACGACAATTAATTACGAAGGGCTGTCAGAAATTAAAATCTCGAGACGGGGACCTGGCGGGTGTAGAGGACGCCTGTACACCACGCTTACACGGGCCATTGTATAACAGCTGTGAATGTAAGCAGGTGTTCACTATAAAGTTACCTCTAGATGTCTTTATGTTGGCCGATGGAGGTCTAGGAACCAGTTAAAAATTGTGACCATTGTTTGCATATATTCATCTGTTAGCCGTTCCTCATGTACCGGATTGCATCCTAGTGATTATATGATGGATCAGGAAAGGCTGGCATATGATACATAGCAGACAGATGCAAGTCATTCTTGCAGCATATGCGATTGGACTACAAAAAATAGAAGAGTCGGTTAAGAAATGTACCAATTTGGACTGACACAGCTATACATTTTGTATGCTGTACGAACTTGACATGTTACATGGAGCCACTCCCGAGTTCTGTCCCATATAGCAACGACTAGTCATTTCAAGTCAACTCCATATATAACACAATCAACGATTCACTCCATATGTGAAACCAATTCGTAACATAGCTGGAAACAGAGGGCATCGCATTCTCATATCATGTATTAAATTGCATCTAATATTTTCGTCCGTGCCTTGTATTCACCGATCCCAGAGAAACCACCGCACAACAGCCGAGATTGTGCACAAAGTTTTGAGGTTCAGTTATTGACCCAATTCAATTCTGTTCCTGTTTGAACCGTTACCAGATATCTAGATTGTGGATGATGGACATCTCCCTCTCGTAGTTGTGCCATTCTGCGGGGAGGTGCAAATAATATCAGCTAGAACTAGATTAATACATATTTATTACTATCTTCTCATATATATATTTATTTATTTTATCGACTTATATATAATACACTTCGCATGTAATCACCCAAGTGTTCGATAACCCCAGACCATCCTAAGGGATTCTTTTGTACTGTATCAATATCTAGAGGAAAATAATTCATCAACCAATAATTGCATATATATTAATAGTCGTTCACAATGGCGCAAGCGTTAGCGATAGAACAGCAACAGCAACAGTTAATGGTAAAGATTAAATACCTGAAATTGAAAAGAATTAACGACCTAAATGAAAAATTAAGATCAGAACTAAGTAGGGATAGAATAACGGCATCAAATGCTTGTTTATCATTGATTAGCTATACAACAAACCATACGGATTATACTTTACCAGATGTGTGGGGATATTTAGAACCTGGTAAGAATCATTTCAGGGATGTGGTCAGATTAAGACGAGCTAACAAACATCCAACCCAATCAGATTCGGGAGGTTGCTGCACAATAGTATAGGTTCATACCCATCTCCATGACATTACATTACCGCATTTATTTCGTCGTTACATGTACGTATATATATACATATATACCTACTTCATCATATTGCATTTCTTCTGTATAATTATATGTATCATTTATTTCAGATAACAGTCTTTTTGTTTTTTCCATCAAGAATAACAACATGTACACCTATGATATATATTATTGTGAAGGTTCACCGCATCCACAATCATAATCTTCAAGAATGGTAGTACAGTCGTAGATATCTTTCTTTAAATATGCATTAACTTTATTGTGAATATCACAACCCCATAACGCAGCAGCCTTTCTACTTGAAGTCTGTACAGGAAATTTCTTAATCATCTTAACAAAATGGTAAGAACATTCACCACATGGGTATAATTCTGCATACAATTGGATGAAATTCTGTAATTTTGTACGCTCTTCTTCCGTTGGCTCATCGGGGAATCTAGCTAATAATGTATGGAAATATTTCCATGATGCATTACCTAATTCTTTCTTGGAATTTTGATCTGGCATGGATGGCATGATGGCACCTGCCACATGCATGTCCTCTTTAATCTTACCATTCTCCTGATTCTTCACAGATGTATCATCGATGTGTTGTACTATTGCACCCTTGGAGTCATCAACTTTAACACTAGCGACTTCTGACATCATGTTGTTGTCTACCCCCTTGTTTCTGATTATACTCTTCGAGACGAATATAAGTTCGGCATCCCTGAATAACACATATATCACATATAGTGCAATCAAAGAGGCCGCTATACTAATAAGTCTCCTTTTATTTCTGACTAACATCACAGTATTGACAAATATATGTTGCTAGTAGCTGTTTCCAGTTCGATATATCACTTGAATTACAGTTGTTTTCATCACTATGTACAGTGTCGTATCAAGACTGACCTCTCTTTCTTTTTCAGTGTTCTTTATTTCTTGATCGGATTCTCGAATTGTGTTGAAACAAAATGTAAACAAAAAAAAAAAGTTAGTTGTTAATATAAAATATACCAAATCATCTCTATTATTTTATGAGTAACAGTAGCAAAAACGGAAAGAATCATATTTTAACTCAGTTGAACCGTTGAACAATCCCATATAGTGATATTTATTTGAATACTTTTTTTTTATTGGTAGTTATTACAATATCAGAATTGGTTACAATGGCATCGCAAGATATGGTGTACTATGATGAGGCTAAAAGATCCGAATCGTTTAAGGTTCCACGCATAATCTATAAGAAAAAATACTCCTGGAGATATACTGTAATTCCAGCTGATATGTTAGCTAAACTAGGATTTTATCACTACCCGGTACCTAATCAAGACAAGAAGATGCAAACTGATTCAATTAAATGTATATATTGTAATAGGATTACAATGGGACTTAAAAAATGTCGAGCTAAAAATAAAGATGTTTTACTGACAATATCTAATGTCCTGGAATTACACATAGGTGATTCTTCGGCGAATTGTCTGTTGTGTTTTTTAAGGCTAAAATTATTAAATGACAGTAGATTGAATTCTAATACCTCGAATTGGGATAGTGATAAATGGTTCAACCAACCACTCAGCCTCGCGATACTACAACTTTTTGAAAAGACATATATAAATAATTTGGAGCTTCATAATTTATCAAAGGAATCGATTAGTAGATTATCTAGGGGAGGATTGATCAAATATGATTCATCATACACAGCATTTAAGGAAGAATCATATATTAGAAGTATATCTCCTACATCGACTTTACTCACTTTTTGCATATTCAGTAAGACAATTATACCCATCCCAATAAATTTATTAAATGATAAAGAACAATCAATAATGACACTACACTATACAAAATGTGATAATGGAAAATGCCACTTCTTCAAGATGCTAAGAGATTTACCAGGCTCTCCTAAGGTACTATCAACCGAATGGTTACAACAATTTACCTATGATTATAGCTTGTCACATAGTAAACATTATTCAAGAGACGACGCCCAGCATTCAACTGATTCTGTGGTGCATCATACGGAATTATTTCAGACCAGCGGCGATCAAAACCTACATGAATCAGATGACATAGTAGGAAAGGTACATTCGAACACATTCAAAGAAATAGATGATGGAGAAGAAGAAGATCGAGATGCAAAGACCATACCTCAAAAGAGAAAAGCTTCTGCAGAGTCACCCTCAAAAAGACATACTAGAAAATTATTAAGATCATCTCCACAAAGAATATCTGCTAGTGAATTTTCATTTACCGACAAAGAGGACGATTTGAGTCCATCTGACAAAGAAGAAGTGTCAAATGAGGTTACGATTAACTTCAAGAGCCATGTCCAAAGAAGGAAGAAGCAACTAGGAAAATCCAATAAACTTTTGGATGATAATGATGACAGTGATCTATTCAGTTTTTCAGCACATGGACACAGTACATTTGATATTCCAGCACAGACAACTGCTCCTTTATACCAAAATTCGGCTGAACCCACCGTACCCTTATCAAATAAGAAGCAGATCAAAGGTATTCATGCATCTCCTCTGAATAAGGAAAGTAGTCCTTCGCTTGCTACACCGAATATTTTATTTTCTAAGAATAAAGTTACATTATTACCTGAGACAAATAGTGTAAGAGGTAATTCTTCCCCAGATTTTGTTACAGCATTGTCTGTAGTAAGTAAAATAGAAGGCACTCCTTCTAAGAAGCCTACTGATTTGCATGAGACGAACGACAATTCAAAAAGTAATATGAACGCATCAGTTCCAAGGTTTGAGAAATCACATCCAAGGAAAAACGATGAGGATTTAAAAAATGAACCAGACGCTGATGGAACACCTTCAAGAATGTCAAATGCAATGGATAGCAATGTTGAGAGCACACCATTAACAGAAAATAACTTGAAACAACATAATACCAATGTCGTTCGAATGAGGAAGTTATCCCAAGTTCCTATGGATGTATCTCTTAGTAGCTCATCTGAAACATCAAATCATAATAGCAGTTCTTCAACACCGATACCGAGCCCTCAACATAATGGTGTTAGGAATGATGCTAAAATGGTAAATCATGTTAAAGGTGCTAATGAAATTTTATCTCCTATACAACAACGACTTAGGCATCTCTAAACATGGCAGGGTATTAAGTATTACACGGGGTTCATTCTTGAAAGAGAATGATCAGTCAGAATCTAATTATTCTAATTCGTTCAATAGATCAAAGTTAGAATTAGAATTCAGTAATAGGAGTTTGGACATACCAGAAGGTGTTGAGAGTAGTCCAAAACATAATAATAATAATAATATTCAGGTTAGTAGAATAGAAGATAAATCTACAGGCATGAATAAGGATGAAGATGAGGACGACATTGTGACAGCTTCGACAAAGATAAAAAAAGTTATTCATGAGACGTCATCTGTAGATATCACTCAACAGGATAAATCAGATCTTTCTGTTGAGAAGATCCGCGATATATTAGAAACAAACGGTTCGAAAAGCATATCAACTGCTTTAAATGAGATTGATACAGACACAAATAGCATCAAAGAATATATGCACAATTTACTAAGATACATCAATTATAATAGTGCTACTCTGAACAACGATAAAGATGGGGATTTAAATTTTTTTATGAATCATATGCCCAATATAGAGAAAAAAATGAACTTTGGAGATTGGATAAAGTACAAATTGACGGAAATTCATAAGGGATATGTTGAAAATATTACCAAAAAGAGTGTCATTTCAAATGAAGCGTTTACCGTCTTACTAAATCGGATTGAATCTATTGATGAAAATGATAATAAGGATGATTCATTCTTAACGAATATCTGCAACAACCTCGAATGATAATTCCATGAAAAGTATACTCACACATTATATATAAATTTATACTTAGATGGTCTATTCATCAAATTTAATATAAAATTAAATGTCTTTTATATTTCTTATATACCTACGTAAACTCATGTCATACTATTTAAGAAATAATATGAACGGCCTATGCTGTGATTGGATAACAATACACATTTTCTACTATAGAGATATCAAGACAGGATCTTTCGTTCCTCAAGGAACAGTGCTAATGCTATTACCGTTCATTGTTGTCAGAAGATTGATTTAAATTTCCGCCGGTCCTCCCATTACCAGCAGCATCAGTCATTTCGTGAAGGTCCAATGGATCTTGAAATCCAAAACTTCTCGTTCTAAATCTACCCGCAGTAAATGGAGCCATGACTCTATCTGGTTGCATTTCAGTATCCAGTTGGTCGGTGTTTCTTGGTGCTATTACATTAACTTCATCATCGTCATCCACATCCATATCCTCATCAGAATCTGCGGCAGTAGCATCATTGTTATTACTAATGGTGGTTGCAGATCTATCGTTCATTGAAATTTCATCACCTAGGGCTGGAACTCTATTAGTCGCCAAAGCAGCTTCTCTTTGTCTGGTCAGAAGTGTAACACTATCTTTTAAATATAGCCTTAATACAATAGTAGCAATCTTGTATCTCTGTAATAATTCTGCAAATCTGTCAATATATAAGATTCTCCACACGTAGAAACCCTTCTTATCCTTCTCCACTTGTGAAGAGAATACTCTTTCCTGTAATTGGAACGTTTGTCTGTTTAATTCAACCATGATAACATATAACTGAGTCATTTCATGTAATAAAAAACCTGTAAATTGAAATTGAACTCTAGAGAGACTTGCTACATTAACTTCAAAATCTTCTAACCTTTCATCTAATTCATGAAATTTTCTGATAATATGACAAACTTCACTATTTATTACCGTTGTCGCACCAGGTGCTACATCAGGGTCGACCTCCTCGAATTCCGGAAGGAAAGGTTCCTCATAAAATCTGCGATCAATAAGGGATATTAGGTCGCTTGCCTCTACAGAACCCAACGTATAACCATCTAGGTCCTCTTTACTCCATGTAAAAATATCATTTATTCCTTGGAAGGGAATGTTCTGATAATTAATATCTGTATTCAGTCCACCCAACTGAGTGACACCCGAGGCAGCTAAGATAGCAGCTGAGTCTTGATTCAAATCACTAGATATTCTTTCTATACCATCACTTAAACTTTCTGAAGGTTGTAATAGATTATTAGAAACAACATATTTTGTCAGAACATCATTAATATCTGTTTGTGGACTATTTGTTGGAGCCGTTAAACTCATCAAATAATGACGTAACTTATGTACACCTTTCCCAGAGAAAACGCAAAAAATTTGACGTTGGTTATCGCTAAAATCGCTAGGAGCAGGCCTACAGAATGCTGTAATATCCGGTCTTAAAAAAGATGGAACTGCTGTGAGAGATAGATGAGATAATCTAGGGCAAGCCATAAGCAATTCATATATCGGATATATTGTCAGGTTTGAACAATATGACAAATGCACTCTTTCTAAACAATCATTCCTACCTCTTAAAGATATCATGTTTAATAAACCTTCATCCGTCATTTGACTACACTTAACAAGTCCAATTCTCTTCAATTTGTTTAAATCAGATAATTCATATAAAGTTCTATTGGTTAGATTGTTGCAACATGCGAAATCAACATATTGTATCCTCGGACAGGACTGGACAAGTACTCTTACACCTTGATCTGTGATATTAAAACAATGCCCAAAGTGGACTGTTTGTAAATTCTTACCTAATTGCGCTAAACTGTACAGAGAATTATCTGTGATTCTGCTACATTTGCCCAGGAATATATTTCTCAATTTTGGTGCTAAACTAACTAGTTTCTCGATCGTTTTATCAGTTATATTCTCACAACTAGAAAAGTCAACTAGCCTCAAAGCAGGTAATTGGTCGACATTTTTTGCTAACTCTACGAATAGCTTATCACTAATATTTTCATTATTTGTTATTCTAAATTCTCTTAATTGTGGTAACTTCAAAAATAACTTTATTAAACTTTCGTCGTGGACATTTGGACTTCCGGTTATATCGACTTCAACAAGCAGTGGACATTTTTCAGCCATAAGAGATACAATGTCGTCATTTAAATTAACATTCCCAGTTATCTTAACCCTTTTTAATATTGGTGCATGAATAATGAAATTATTTAGTGTAGGAAGAGTTACATTTTTCGCATTAGGTACGTAAAAACCTTGCACCCTTGGACAACTTTCAGAGAGCATATTAAAAACGTTATCCTGAACATCCTTAATCCCCGTTATATCTACACTCTGTAAAAACTTGCAATTATGCAGAACTGCAGCAACCGGACCACTTGTAATATGTTTACAAAATACAAGTGTTAATCTCTCTAAATTATGACAGCCAACAAAATAATATAATTCTTTATCGTGTATGTGATCTCCAACAAATGAAAAATTCAGTCTTTTGATCATTAATCTGTAGTCAAACATCATCTCTCCAGGAGCTTTTTTCATCGTTCTTAAAAAAAGATCTAGCTGAGATTTTTTACTTATATGTGGTCTATAATAGAGGAATTTAACTATGATTAATGCCCATAATTTGCAAACTGTTAATAAGTTAACAATACTTGTCCTGGGACTTAATCTATCCAGAACCAGATGCAAAATCTCAGATGGAAGTTTATGCAGTGGGAAAACCCAATGTATTTCGGAATTTGGATTACCTTTGTTAATGATAGCCATGTTTCGTACTACTGTATTGTAGTTTCTGTTTTCATCAATCCAACTATCTAATTGTAAATTCTCGATTACTTGAGACATGTAGTTTCGCAATGCTTCCAAGCCTGCCGTATACTTATTGTTTTCGGTTATATCTGTAGTTTCGAACCACGAAATGAATGATTGTGTAGGATTTGGTAGATGTGGGTTATTGATTTTTGCTTTGCTATAATCAGCTATAGCGATTTTATAAGTCTTCACATATTCAGAGATTCTCTTACGAGTGTTTTGGATTTCCACTGCTTCCATTTCAACAGCTCTCATTTTCATCTTTTGTATCTTAGCAAAATATGTGAAATGTCTTTGTCTCCCGTCAGCACATATTTGCTGCAGTTTTTCCTGGTTTTCGTTAATTTCTCTTGTTACCTTTATACGATTTCGTTCAACATTTTGTAATATGATGAGCACTCTCTCTCTGAGCTTCTGTTGAAACAATCTAATAAGGTCAATATCTTGTTTGGTCATAGCTTGTGGATCATATTTAATATTCATGTCTACACTTCTAAGAAAGTATGCTACTGCGATTTGAAATGTCTGGAAACTTGAAAGAACAATTGGCAATTCGTTGCTTTGTGTGTTTACCGGTACAGTTGATGATCCATTGCCTTCTGTTGGTACTATATCAGATTCCCCTTCCACGTTGGCTATGGCATTGGAATCCAGATTTTGAAAGTCTAATATTGGGGCTGATAGACTTTGATTAGTCGAAGGAGTATTGTCCATATCAATGTCATTACCAGTTGTGTTGTTTCTTCTTGGTTGCTCGTCATTTAAATAAACCGAGAGTAGAGATCGGTTATTTGGGAGATTATTATTTGAATCCCCATTATTGGTTTCGTTGTTCATCATTACAATTGAATCTTATGGAAATTAAAATTGGAATATATGCAAATGACTAAAATATGCCTGTTATGTGATTATTTTTAATTTCTTATTGTGATTATTAAGAATAGCGATTCCTTTCTAAGTTTCAATGAGACTATGTAAATTTTAAATCTCTAAGTGATCCAAAATAACTTGTATCAACTCCTTGTTCTTTTTTTAAGCAAAAAGTATATGTACTACTGTTACCTTGAAAAGTCTTGTATGTAGCACCTGATAGTACTAGTGAGAAATTATTAAATGTGTTGAAAACGACCCCAGGACGAAAAATAAAAATAAAAAAAAATGGACACGAAATCTATTTATATCGATGCAGATATAATAAGCCCAGGAATAACCTTTTGTGTTTGATGATATGAATGTACTACTAGAGCCCTATATAATCAGATTCGAATCATCTATGCAAATAATTATATTATAAGTAGTTGTCATTTTGTTACTACTATTTGCGATTTTACAAATTCCGCACGCCTCGCCTCGCCTTTGTTATTTATTATGTTACAGAGTCATGTCACCTCGGGAACTGTACCGTATAAATTCTTCACAAAATTACAAAAATGCTGATCCCAAGAAAACGAACAACATCTTAATAAGCGACAATATTTATGATTTCATCCAACAACATTGGATCAGATCTGATAATGACAAGACCAAGTAGTCATATCATAATATACCAGCATTGCGATATGTTAATGAAGTATTATTTAATTACTATTGATGTAGAAAGTATATATATGACAAGTATTAGCTTGTTATTTCTTATATGTAAAATGGTTGTGTACAACAACTACGATTGGGAAGTGTAGAAAGATATTGTCTGAGAATGTACGATAGAGAATAATTTAAAGAAAGGAAGGACAATATATCAAATGCATATGTTTTTTCATGTGTTATAATCTTTGAAGACGGTAGCATCTTGCTCAAATGAGACACTATTTGTAGTACCTGTATTTGGACGACCTCTGAAACTTAGTTTTGGAAGAGATAAATGTGTTCCATTATTCAAATTCAGTCTTTCAAATTTGTTAATAATGTCATCGTTGTCGATATTGTTGCTACCATTCGAGCCACCAAAGAAGCCGCCTGGGAACATACCTGGATAATTAAAGTATGAGGCATTTGCATTTGCATTGTTGTTATTGTTGTTATTATTCGGTGGCGAATTTACGATTGGATTTGGAATACCGTTTGGCGATACTCCGGTAGCTTGTCTTGACCCGTTGCTACGAACACTAGATGTAGATGGGCCTCTCATATGACCGTTCGTTTCAGGATTAAATGCAATATTACTACCGGTTTTTCGATGAGCGTATTTATTTGCATTACCTTGAGAGTGCGAAGCTGGAGCGGCAAACCCAATTTCCTCCATTAACCTTCTATGTTGTTGGGCAGAGGCTGAATTTTTAACTACCTTTCTCACTTGATGAATAATATGAACTCTTGTATCTTCATCTAGTAGTGGCATACATAGTACTTTATAGATGAAAGTAGGACCATAACTAGAATCATTTAATATGGATTTTAAAGATTGTGGTGGTTCCTCTAGAGTCAAATCACCAAATATTGCTTGTAAGGTTATCTTTCTTGCCATATCATCGCCTCTATAATTTAAAATTTTTAACACTGTCATAGATGCCAATCTGTGGTGACATAATTCAACGATGTTCTTTGTAATATATGATGCTAATACGGTATGTCTCTTTGGTAAAACACATGTATCCAAAAACCATGTTAGCAATAATGCACTATTGGAGTTAGTAGATAAATATTCGGAGTAAAGAACAATGACACTGCTTAATACCAAAGTTTGTTCCTTCGTAATAATATCATGAGCTTCAAGACATGCTCTTACTGCTCTTGCACCGTATCTGTTTTGGACAATTGTCCAGAAATTGGAAATAATACTCTCGAATATGAAATTATTCCATGGCATACCAAATTTCAAGACACATTGAATAACATAGTTACCGAATTGATCATCGAAAAGAGGTGTACAATAATCACGAATACCTGATGTGACCAATTGAATTTGTCTTGGAGTACGGGCCATTGTAATAATCTTCTGACATGCCCATGTACCATTCTTGTGAACACCCATAGAAGTTAAGTATTTAGCGGTCTTTCTTAACATAATATCCTTAACAATATCAGAACAATTTTCAAATAATTTTTGAACTATTGTGTTACCTAGATAATCGGAACTTAATTCTGGCAATTCATCTAACATAACCATTGCTAGTTGTTCTAATTCAAGTTGTGACATGGAGTCACTATCGATGGCTTTACGTAATTCCCTTAACTTTGAAGCCTCAAACCCTTTCACAACATTTGAATCTGGTAATGGACCAAAATTATCTGTATCTGCAGTACCTTTGAAATTCACAACCCCATTCAACAAATTAGTGATTTGTTGTTCATCACGTTCGATTTCAAATGAATTTATAATCTTTTTCAAGTCACCCATTTTACTAACAGCAGATGGGGCAGGTAGTGGGAATGGACACTGTTCTCTTTCAGTAGAACCCGAATGCATATGATTCGTATGTGCTTGATGTGTTGAGCCGTATTGTTGCTGTTGCTGCTGTTGTGGTTGTCCATACGACTGATGTTGTTGTTGCTGTTGAGAATATGTTGTTTGTGCCATTGATTGCATCTGTGAATCCTGATACTGATTAAATACTGGTACTGAAACATTTCCCTGTTTCTGTAAAGTGACAGATCCATTATATAATTGTTCATGTAATAAAGGTTGTACTGGTTGTTCCAATGTCCCACTATTTATTTGTGTATTATAATATTGGGATTGTTGATGCATTGGTAAAATTTTAGCATATGCTATATAACTTGGTGCGCCAATCATTGAAACTTCTTTACCTTGTAAAGAATTCATTGCTTCTGTTGCTGCATCTGTGTTACCGAATTCTACAATAGCCATATTGATTCCCTTAAAAGTTCTTGATGAAATGACTTCGCCGAATTTACTACATAATGTAGCCAATGATGTGGATGTTAAATTTACTGCATTATTTAAATGAGGTTGCTGTTCTTGTAAAGGGAAGACATTAGATATCGAGATAGTATTAGTTGGTATCAATGTTGAGATTCTATTCATTGAAGGAACATTCGGATCATTTGATACCCAATTGATAGATCTAGGGTCAATTTCGTCAATTACTAATGGACCGTCATGATACTGTTGTTGTGGATTTGAAGTATAATTCGAGTGAGCATGTGAATATAATGATTGTTGATCGAATTGAGCTGCATCCATATAAATACTTGAACTTGTAGATGCGGATCGTTGTCTATTTGAATTTTGATTAGTCCATACTGCACTAGGAGGCACATTTAACATGTTATTGTTATTTACTGTGCTTGTTGTATTCTTAGTGTGGATAGAAATGTTACTATTTTCAGGCATACCATTGTTATTACTAATAGATGGTATAATGGAATCATATGCTGGATTTGTAGAAGCTGTTTGATGAAATGAATCGTTGATACTTGCATTGGTATTACTCCATATTGCACCAGCAGATATAGGACCTGGTGCCATTGATGATATGGATGTAATTTGAGAAGACATTGTATTATTACGAGTTCTATTCATTGGTTGCGACAAACTTGTCCCCAAAGTGAATGAATCATTAGATCTTCTTGGAGCGTTTAACATATAATCAGCAGAAGGTGGCATATGAATCATTCTTTCATTATCCTGTTGTGGTTCTGTAATATTGATTCCGTTTGGTATTAATCTTTCAACTTCTCCACTAGTCCTCATCATTTCACCACTAATACGATAATCTAAATCGGTTTGCATATTTGAATCTAATGGGTTAACGTCATTAGTGACTTTACCATTCGAATTTTTCTTCCCATGATGTAATTTTGCACTAATTGATGGTAAAAGATTACTTAAAGTATTTGAAAATTTCCCTGCACGTACTCTATATGAACCTAGTTTCTGTGGTTGATGTGATGATAATTGATCATCGGTCTCTTCTGCTACGTCATCAAATATTGGTATAGTAATTCCAGGATCTATAACTTCTGGTAATGTAGTGTTCCCACTACTATAATCCCATTTATTTTCCATTAGAGATACTCAGTGATGTAGGTAAATGATAATGAAATGTGTTAAAAAAAATAATCTGTAGATTTAAGTGTATATTATTTTTCTTCTACTATTTTTCAGAACATATATTGCATTGACGGATTTCAATAATCTATTAATCAATCCTTTACAAAAATACCTAAGTTTATATATATATGACTCTCTTTCTTTATATCATATGATATAAATATAACATATATAGAGTTAAACCTTATATAGATATGATATACAATTCAACTAATACTTTGTTCTCCCTTTTATTACACACTATTGACCGAGATACCTTTCACTATATTATTATTATTTACATATTGGCTATTGTCACATAGCTAGCTAGCTTCTCACAAAGAGCCGAAAGAACCAAACAAACAACACCGTCCGAACTGCACTGAGTTCATTTGTTACAGTGGCGAAATGTGGCCCCTATCCGAACAAAATGCGGGTTCGCCGAATGTATAATGTACACAGAGAGAAACTACGCGTTCTTTTATTGTGCGAGGGACCGAGGCAAGCTGGGGCAAGGCAAAGTGACGATTAATATTAACACACGGACTGCTGTATGGACGTACGTACAAAACTATATCAATTTAGTTAACTGCACTACTGGAACAGAAGAGAGACGATAAACTTCGTTACGATTCAGTTGAAGTAAACAGTTTAAAGTGAGGGCAAAGTTAGTACAAGGGACAAACAGTTGTATTAGTAGTGGTATTTGTGAAATTGTTAACGCCGATTTCTATAGTTGTAATAATGATACATCTTGTTAGATATATATGTGTATTAGTGTACTTTATACATTAATATAGTATTGTCTATATAGTATTAATGAGTAGCCTGAAAGTTATAGATGTAATACGGGCTGTTATTTAATGTATACCGTATGTGTCTTAGCCATCCATTTTGTATATGTCTCAATACAAATAGCATGGGTTCAGATTTATAATGTAATGCTTCTGGATTAAGAATGTATCAAATAAAAAGGAAGGAAATATGTAAATGGCCAATATGCAATAGAAAAACCTAGATGTTTAACTTGGTTCTTCTCCAGTTTCTTCTCTTGGCATTGTAACGAACAGTATTGTTAGTTCTTAATCTGATCCATTGTGGTAATGGTCTGTTTTGTTTCTTAGCCTTAGCTAATCTCTTCTTGGTGATAAATGATTTTTGAGCCTGTTGATTATCAAACGATTGTTAGTATTACTATCGGTATGAAAATGTTTTATAGTAGATGAATAGAAAAAATAGAATGACACTCATCATTTGGGAACTTAACTGCATCTTTGAGGGAGTATTTTCCTACTTCTTAAACTGTGTATTCAATATAATAAATATAATCATTCATTCTCGTTCCTAATTTATACGAATGTATATTTGAGCTGCGACCTCATATTCATTCTAAGGTCCATTGCATATTGCCTCTCGGAAAATTGCTTTCTCGTTTCATCCTAGGTGACAATTAATGTATATATATCCTAAGTCAGAATCAATACACTCCCTCCAGTAATTGGTATTATAAAAAATTGTAATTATGTCGGTCATAATATATTATAAATTGTCACCTGCACCATTGATCGGTTACTATCATCTACTTCTAATGTACTAAAATATTTTTGTTATCACACATACTGGCATCTTTAAATCTGATTAATGTTGGATCTCTTTTCTAAATAACTATATAAAAAGGTATGTATTTCAGTGAGATATCAAATTTATAACTGTCAAATGAAATTTAAATTGTACTGTAAACTTGCATAACTCTTCCAATACAATACGTAGTACTCATTCAATAAGGACTCTGCCTCCATCAATAGCTAATTCTTGCAATACGAATGATTGATTATGTCAATCTCACGAACTACATGAAATTTTCTCAAGAAAATAATTTACAGATGAGGTACACATTCGTAGAAAGTGATGTTCTTTTTTTGAAAAATTAATTTTTCATTTCAACTTCAATTTCCGCCGGTCTCAGAGGATGCCCAACAAATTTGTCTAAAATATCTCTAATCGTCGGCCATTGCGTGGAATATTTAAAAGAAAACATTTGGACTTGTTCTTTTGTGCGCGATGTTAGGTGGTACCCCAGCAACATCCTTCCACCACAGCTTTTACAGAATAGAGACAGTCAAAAATATCGATCCCTATTATCTACTGATAATAGTAACTATATAATCCTTCAATGATAATAAACAATTAAACCAGAAGGTTTGAATACCAAATTTATGTATTGTATTATAGATGATTGATTATATAATATACATTACACATACTATATGCAGATAGTGATTGGATTTTAGTAATAGTTAAAGTAGAATTATAATTGTTTCAATTCTGAAATGGAAAACATGCGTATAGTAGTTTTTATCACAGAATTAACAGATTGTAAAAAAAATAATAAACAGTTGTTCTTTTTCTCTTTTCTGTATAAAAACAAATCATAATCTTCTACCTCTTCTACCACCCTTCTTTCTGGTAGAATCAGATGGAACTGGAGTAACATCTTCAATTCTACCGATTCTTAGACCAGATCTGGCTAGAGCTCTTAGAGCAGCTTGACCACCTGGACCTGGGGTCTTGGTTCTGGTACCACCGGTAGCTCTAATCTTAACATGGACAGCAGTAATACCGACTTCCTTACATTTAGCAGCAACATCTTGGGCAGCTAACATAGCAGCGTATGGAGAAGATTCATCTCTGTCAGCCTTGACCTTCATACCACCAGTAACTCTGGCGATGGTTTCCTTACCAGAAAGATCGGTAACATGGACGAAAGTATCGTTGAAAGAAGCAAAGATTCTAGCAACACCAAAAACTTGGGAGTTGTCACGAGCTTGAACGGTAGTCATTCTTGTTTGTGTATTGGTTCTATTATACAAATAAAAGAATTACACTAACAAAAAAGAAAACAGTACAAGTGAAAGTAAATGATTATTTTAACTAAACTGTTTAATATTATTATCTTAAAAATTGTTAATAAAAGTTTCAAGAAAAAAATTCAACGTTTGCGTGAGGCAGAAAATAGTTTTAATTCAGCGAACAAAAAGAAAAAATTTCAAAATTTGGGCATCTCTGGAATACGGCGGAGGTTAAAGAAAGTTGAAAAAATGTTCATATCGTCGAAGCGAAGTATTAGGGTTTAAGTTTGTTACAACTCTAGATTGGTGATATACCAGGAATAGAAGCACAATTTCCAATTAAGAGAAATGAATTGGAATTCATTTACACAGAATGAACATTTTGTTTAATTAATCAAAGATTTAATTTTACATAAGAGCGTGCAATGACAAGTTGCTCTATATATTATAAAGTTCACCGTATCTCAAGTGCGTAAACTCCTATTTTTCCAGATGAATGGCAGTTCATATGGGATTTCTAGTTTTTAAATTAAGTTACATAACTAGATATAACTGAATTGAGTTCTTGATATTCTTTTGCATACTTTATATTGCTCATTAAATGCGTAAAGTATACGACACGTCCAAAAAAGCCTTGAGTCATTAGATATAACTAACTGCTTTGTATTAACGACCATTTTACATAGAAATCTTAAACTATCAGTTATGTTGTTTCTTGAAGAAGAAAATATATATTAGCTTATCATCTTATTGTATTGATTCTATAAAAACTATTTTTAAAACAGTCGGACAGAAAATTGGCTTAGTTGTAATCGGACTTTGTCAAACTAAACTAAAATGGCGTAGCGATTTCAACTTATTCTCGTTCGTGACTTCAATGAATTTGTAATCGCTTAGTGTAAATCACCCTAGCTCCTATGTTTACGAACAGCAAGTTGAAGGAAAATATTGAATTAAGACAATGGGATCATGATATCTACCCATGAATGTGTACTTGATATTAACTTACACGATAAACCAATATTAATAATAGTTCTTCATCTTAACAACATAAAGAGAATACAATTCGGTATAACACGACATCACGAACCACAGGGATTCAGGAATTTCATATACACTACGATAAATGACAAATGGAGACCTTAAATGATATTGATATTCTGGCAGAGATTCTGTCGAATATCCTTACATTAACACAAAATAACGAAGACTCTGAAACATCTATTGAACAGGATTTAAAAATGATTTTTGAAGATGCCCCTTTCACCGCTGCAGAACTAAAAGGGGATAATAATGTTCAGTTGGAATCCTATATTGAGACTTCCATGAATACATTATTTTCAATCGAATCCACAGACCTAAATTTACAATTTTCAGATATTGACAAGTGGTTAGCATTATTTAGATACCCATCCAATTCACTAAATCATATTCTAGCATTACAAATCATTTTGCATTTAACAAAATCATCATACATAAATAGACAAGCATTAGCATATCAAAATAAACTTAAATTAGCATTATTCCATATTATCAAAAACATAAGAGAAATTGACGGACAAGCACAGGTCAACCAATTCGAATATACGAAGCAACAACAATATAATGAAATTTACGCCAGTTTGTTGTCCATTAATTGTAGACCCAGAGAAGTCGTGGATATATATGACAAAATTCCATCTAAAAGTAAGCATCAACTATTACTTGCATTAGGTAACCATATTTCAGATCCCTTATCAAGAAACTTTATTCAATGCGAAAACTCGATCCTGTCACTCGATAAACATGAATTGCAAAACGAACCGATAACGTTCCAATTGTATATTGAATTTAATAATGTCATATCAAACAGATTTTTAACTCTAGGTGACGAAATATTTTTTGAAATTAATGAGGGAAAATTCACAATTTCAAATTCACAAGGAATAATTGAATCGATTTATGATTACGAAGTAGAAATAGAGAAAGAATATCTGATGCATCTCGAAATAAATTCCGATAAAATTGTTTTCTATGCGGAAGGAAATTATGTTAATAGTATCCCATTTCAATATAATATTATTATCCCAAACAATGAGTTGCAATTATCTGTGGGTTCCATGATCTCCTCCTTTAAGATCTATAAACTGTATGTCTGGAAAATGAGATTTTCAATTGAGATAATAAAGCTAATGTTCCTACTTGGTCCATTATACGATAATTCGTTCATGATACCATACGATTTTAAGGGGATTCAAAAAAGTGTAGATAAAAGTATCTTCAGAGAAGTGTATCATCATTCAGAGGTTACCGATTATGCATCATATGATGACTTCTTAACAAGGTTCACTGCATGGACCGAATCGAATTTGTTAATTGATCTTGATATTGAAAACTTAATCATAAAATATGGATCTGATGATCCTTTATTTCAGTTGAGTAATTCTACTGATATTATATACGGTAAGACATATTATTTCCGTAATTCGAATGTACCATCCATTTTTCATTCTATTAATTATATTGAATTTACTATGAACTCTATTGATAATAGTCAAAGCTTAGACGAGATTTATGACCGAACGGAGGAATTGGTACTTTTGTTAAGAGAGCCAACATTACTGAATTGGTTTTTAATAGAAAATGGTTTCTCACTATTAAGCCACGTTCTTCATCAATGTGTTAATAAATTTAATCAAGGTCTACCTATCCAGTTTATGAATTTATTTCTGAATAACTTTTGTACAAATTATGAAAATTTAAATGATATTATGATTAAGAATGCATTTGCATATGAAGAGCTAATATTAAATTTTGATTTATGGTATTATATTTCAGATGATGAAAATATAAAGAACAGCGAATTAGAACTTCTGAGGTTTGTTTGCTTCCATATTAATTTATTGATAACTTCTTCGAAATACTCTATCTATAATATGGACTTATTATTGAGATTTAAGATAGTGATAAAATTACTTACCTTTACGCATAACAATCCAACAATTAATTTATCATTACTTGAAAATGATATTGATTCAATAATCAGTCCATTGTTATATTATGGGATATCCCATTCCAATCTAGGCATGATGTTGAATTTTTCCTTTTTGGAGTTGGAAACTGGTAACCCTGAAAACAGTATCTTTTGCGAGAATGCAATTAATAGTATTTTAAAATATTCATTTATCAATAATAGCATGCCAAATTTGATACTAATGAATCAAGTATTTCATGCAAGAACAGTGTTATTGTTGATATGTCAACATTCTAAACAGTCATTGAATCCAATACCTGCATTAAATATACTGCTCAGGTTATTTTCATCAAATAAGCTTTTATTCACTAGTTTTACAAAGGGAAGTGGGATAGTTCTTTTACTACATATTTTCACATTATCTGCAGAACAATACCACCTGCGAATCGCTTATTCTCTATTGCTGTTTGCAACAGGTATGCAGGATATAATAAATGGCGATGAAAATCATCAATATTTTAATCTGCCCTCAAAATATGAGGTACTTTTCCCAGATTTATTACATTTAAGTCTTACATTTCTCGATTGGGTGATTTTCACTAATAACCATTCTCAAAAGATAATAGGAATAGACGATTTTGTTTGTAAATACAGTGCTTTCATTGCAGAAAATGAAACACTCTCTATTAATGAGCCATTTAGAAAAGGTACTATAAATCCGTATGCAACGAGATTATTCATGCATATCTTACAAATCCATGTATCCTTAGAATCTATAAGAGACAAAGAATATTGTGGAGAATCAATTATTAAGACAAAGCATATTCTAACCGACGCAGTTTATGACGGAATAACGACTGCAACTAATTCTGTTTTCGAGAATTTTATCACTGACCTGGTATTTCCTATTAGAAGTACATTATTAGATGACACTGAACTTAAGCGGGAGAGTTATTTGGATCTGTCATTTTTTCAGAGCATTCTTCCAGTATTATTCAGCAGATTAGTTCATGACAATACCATAGAAAATGGAAGCTTGCTGGTCTACACTAATATTGTGACGTTATTCAGCATGTTTTTAAATTATTTTATGACAATAAAGGTACACACATCATTCCTAATTGATGGTTTCAATATATTAGTCCAATGTGTTAAAGCTAGACCAAAGACGAGCATATTTAAATTCCACAATAATAAATTTGATTCTGATATTGATCATCTGTTTGCCACATTTTCCTACCTTATTATATATCTCCAGCTAACGAAGCAGGTAAAATGGAAGAAAAGCGAGATTCAAAGATTCTGTGAGATCTTGGAAAGTAACAGTTCCTTATTATTTACTAAGAGAAATGGGGTTGGTAATCATAAACTAACAGCGATGTTTTATATATTCCTGCAGATTCAATTAAATGAATATCCATCCATGTTGGTCGTGCGGAATACACTAAAGGCTGTTTTACAACAAAAGGAACGAGACCTATCTCATATTGTACATGTGCTGGATCCCATTCATAATCAAGAACTTAAGAACGCATTTACTACATTTGTTCATACCGCAGGAGATGAAGGATTCGCCATGATCCTCTCATTAGATCATATTTTATTGAATGACTACAAGTTATCTGAATTTTCAAGTATATGTAAATCAGAGGCATCGATATTATCGGCGAGACTTTCTTATAGTGGTGAACAAATGGGAGAGAGGATCCATAATAACAAAGAACTTGACCAACAAAAATTTAGAAAGAAATGTGAACTTCTTTATGACGATTTCTCAGAAAAAAATAGAGGCGCAAAGAAGAGAATTTTAGTTTCTGCAAAAAAGATGGTTACTGATTTTACTACCGACACTCAAGAAGATAATAATTATTATTCTAATGTTCTTCACAAGATAAGAAGTAATTTTACGCATGTTCACGAAATTCAAAATAATAAGAGCTCGAACGTAATATGGCGTTTAGATGGTGTAGAAAATATCAACAGAGCCCGTAGAAAATTATTGCCATCATATACATGTTCTAATCATGACAATCCTGTTGTATCCAGTGCTATAACGGGAAGAAATCATATAGGAGACTTTAATGAGGAAAATATTACAAACGAAACAATAGCGAAGGATATATCTGATGAATCCTTAGCTAGTTCATTCAGTAAATTTGAATTACAAAACGAAAATAGAAAAATTCTACGAATCCTAAAAATTGGGGACTCTATACGAGATATTTGGAACACAAGTTTGGTTGTCGGGTTAGATTTAAGCGAAGGAATTCTTATCCTCGGGCAGAAATATCTATACTTTGTTAGTGGTTATTACTTTTCCAAAAGTGATGGTAATATTGTAAAAATTGAAGATGTTCCGGCAACTTATAGGGATACTAACATTGGGCTTATTATTAATCGTTCAGAAAATCAGGAAATGGAAGCAAATAAACCAGTTGAAGTCAATTCATGGCTTCTAGAGAGATTGGCATTCGTGACAAAAAGACCATTTCTATTAAGAGATGTAGCGATTGAGATTCTCTTCGATAACAATACTACATTATTTTTCAGTTTCAAGAATAATCCTATGAGGGAAACTGTGTATCATTTATTAGCGAAAATGAGTAAGGCACACATGCTTGATCCCTTATATGCAGATGTACTAGAGGAATTAAACGAACGTAGTAATATGGTAGGGACTAGAAATGGTATCTCTAAAACTAGCCTAACGACGAAATTTGTTAATGTCATTACGCCAGGGATGAAAACTAAGAATATATATGAAGTAACTGAATTGTGGAGAAAAGGTAGAATTTCCAATTTCTACTATTTGATGGTAATAAACACTCTTGCTGGGCGCTCCTTCAATGATCTAACACAATATCCGATTTTCCCATGGGTTATCTCTGATTATACTAGCGATCATTTGGATCTAAATGACGAACAATCTTATAGAAACCTCTCAAAACCGATGGGTGCTCAGAGTGAGAAAAGAAGAGCAGGATTTATTGAAAGATTTAATGCATTAAAGACTGTTGATGATCCGTTATCACCACCGTTCCACTATGGTACACATTATTCATCGGCAATGATTGTATCGTCTTTTTTGATCAGGTTAAAGCCATTTACAGACTCATTTGTACTATTACAAGATGGTAGTTTTGGACATGCAGACCGTTTGTTTAGCTCGATGGAACGTACATGGAAATCCGCAGCTATCGAAAACTCGACTGATGTCAGAGAACTAATTCCTGAATTTTTTTTTCTTCCAGAATTTCTGTTGAATATCAATAACTATGATTTTGGTACAGATCAAAAAGGTCTAAAAGTTGATGATGTTATTTTGCCACCATGGTCAAATGGGGACCCTAAGATATTTGTCGCTAAAAATAGGGAAGCTCTGGAAAGTCCATATGTGTCACAACATTTGCATGAATGGATAGATTTGATTTTCGGTTATAAGCAGAAGGGTAAACTTGCGGAAGAGAATGTTAATGTTTTTAATAGAATGAGTTACCCTGGGGCAATTAATTTAGAGAAGATAGATGACGAAAATGAAAGACGTGCATTAGCCAGTATCATCCATAATTTTGGGCAAATACCATTACAAATATTCCAGGATGCTCATCCTTCTAAGTTAACAATACATTCGAGTGCATTTGATTTTTCTGCCATGGATCATTTGAAAGAGGATCCTATTATTCGTTACGAAAAAAACTTACAAGAGCCATCTTCATATTTAACATATGATAAGGATATGCAATTTCATGCACATTCATATTCAAACTTTAAGGTCGGGAGTTATTATCCAGATTATTTGCTAGAAAGGGTAGGAAGTGAATCGATGTTTATAGATGGGATGAAGTATAGAAACTTACATTTGAGTGCCCTAACTGTGTGTATTCCATGGAGAAACGGTACGTTTATCACAGCAGATGTCAATGGTCTGTTAAAAATATGGACAATTCATGGCAAGGGTATTTCTGATTTATCATTGTCGCATAAGGCCACATTGCATGGACATCTTCACGGGGTGATTGATGCACATATTTATTCTGAATATTACACTTTGGTAACATTAGACTCACATGGAAATATCTACACATGGGATTTAATTTCATACGAACTGATAAATTGTGTACATCGCAACGCTAAAAAGATAGCAGTATCATCGTTACATGGCAGTATGCTGGTATTAACCAAAGATGATAAGCTACTCATTTACAATGTTAATAGTTTAGAATATAGAGATATTGAAATACCTGATGAATCGTATATTACAAGTTTTTCATTTTTAGATTTCAACACGACAGATCCATATGCTGGTCATTTGTATCTTGACCCATTAGAGGTAGTATGTGTTGGTTATATTGATGGTACTATAAGAATATTTCAATTAAGTATAAGCGATGGAACGAATGAATGGCAGTTAGTACAACTAATAATATTACACAATTCGATGAAAACGCCTATTACAGCAATCGCATCTGTGGCAGATATAACATTTATAACTGAGCCTGGCGACTCAATATGCTTATCCACACCGACTTTGTCACATCTCACAATAGCGTGTGGAACTGCAACGGGTCAGTTACTGATCTGGAAATAGAATTAAACAGTATTATACTTAGTAAATAAATAAATAAATATATAGCCCTTTATATGTTCCCTCTTGCTTCATTGTAGTCAAAAGGAATCCGTCAATCGATGATCTGAAGAGTAGTCATGTGAATTACCCGGAATATTTAAAATTTTGTATCATTTTGCACGACATACTATATATTGTTATTTTGTCAAAAATACGAAAAACAGACAACGGTGCGAGTAACTCAGAAACCATCTGAGAACTACACAGAAAGCACAGCAATAAAATTGAAATGACGACGATGTCCCAATTTTCTCTAAAAATCAACTTGGATTGTTTATTTGGATATCTACAGTAAAATGATCATGAATGATTCTGGCAGAAGAACCAGAGGGAAAAGTCTTAAAATATACAATTTTTGGTAGTTTCCAGATAATTTTTCTTCAATTTTCTTTAAAGTTGTTCTGTTTATCAAAGTTTTTGTTCATTTCTTCAATCGACACATTTCAGAACAACGGATTAACACAGAACCAAATTGGACAAAAAGTATTCGACTGATACAAATACATTTCACTAGAATTAGATAAAGATTTGGAATATTCCTTCTTTGATAAACAATATTATAGCATTATAAATTTGGAAGATACATCTGTATTTTTTTGTGAAAGTTTTTAAGACGTGTTATACCATTTGTCATTTTAAAATAAAAGTTGAAACCAAACGGTAAATACAAACAGAAGAGATATATTCAAACTGAATTGCCTATACTATATTCTGTCTATTTTGTTTGTTCTTTAATTTAATAAATTGTCAGTTGTTGATTTTTCCAATATAAGGAGACTTCCTAATTTTTTATTAATTATTGTAATATAGAAGACTCGTTGAAATACAACTGAGAGAAAAGTGTTGTTAAACACATATAATAGATAAACATAATGGTGTATCCTCCGCCATCACGAAGGATAAATGATAAGAAGAGGTACTATTACTCAAATAATCCGAATAGAAGGCATCCGGGACCATATCCTCATAGATCTTATGGAAATGGTTATCCACATAACTATCAACCAGCGCCATCTGCAAATGAGGTTCCCCTGAACAAGAATAATATCAGAGCAAGTAATACTTCGGAAAATACTGCTACTGTTGGTAGTAGTCCATTATCTCGAACAACATTAGAAAATCATAATAAGAGTAATGAAACTGTAAGACCGTCTAGGTATAATCAACCCCTAAGCAGAAAGACATCTGTATCTAGTTCTGTTGTATCAAATTCATCAGCACCAGGGTCAGGAAGTACTACAAGACCAGTAAATGCAACAGTTGCTCTTGCTTCATCGGCTCACAACGCAACTTTGGGTGTCACAGCATCTATCCCCACAACACCTTCTGGGCATACACAACCAACTACAAGTAGATATAATTCAGACTATCATGAAGACTTACATAATCTATCATCTAATAATGGTCTGTCGTCAATGCACAAGCCAATTCCAACAGGAAACTCTGTGGATAATAACGTGTCGTCGCCATTGACAGCCACTCATGTTAAATCTCGTTATTCAGCCAATACACCAAGTAGATATAATCCAAATCAATTACCAAAAACACAGACTGCGTATATTAATCCTAACAAGGCGCCATTACAGAAAAGTCATTCGCAACAATATTTATCATCGCAAAGAAATAGACCAAGATCGGTGGATTCGACATCTTTTGAAAAACCATACAGCCAAAATGCGACCACTCATCCAACTTATTCAAATCCTGTAGTTGAGAAGTCATTATTCCCTGTATCTAACAGTTCCTCGACTGCATCATTTTTCAACCGAGGTAATAAGTGGAGATCTCATCTTTCTCATGCATCATCGACGACCAGTTCTACAAACGATAACTACCCCTCTGGACAATATCAGAATCAAAGATCAAATTTTTGGAGAGGATCCACAAGCAAACAACCGAGTTATATTATTGGTAACGAACCAATTCCAACTGCAAATAGATTTAATACGAAATCAACAAATATTGATCCTGTTAGTGTTGATCCATTAGCTAAACAAAATACCACAGTAAGAGAAGTTAATGAACATAATAAGGATGTTCGATTATCTCCAAGATCAAGTTTAATCCGTTCAGTTCCACAAACTACTAGAGAAACTACAAAACAAACTCCAATCAATCACAGAAATTATGATTTACAAAGAAGTAGAGCCAATACACCATTAAATTCGGGAGATGATATTGAAACTGAAAATAATGAAAGCGAAAGTGAAATTATCTTACCATCTATTGATACAAAATATGAGTTGGAGAAATTACAACCAAAGAGTACTGATTTATGGACTGTTGAACAAAAGAAGGAAACTGTTACGAATATACCAACTACTGAAAAAAATAAAGAAGAAGAAACAAAACCTGAAATAGATGAAGACAATGAACAGGTGATTGATATGACTGATAAGAAAATGTTAAAGACGGACGAACTAGTACAAGGATCAAAAAACGAGGAAACCAAAAAGTTTGGATATGAATATATTAGTGACCCAGCAGTTTTAAAGACAGATGTTAGCAAATTGACTGTTCCAGATACTTCATCTCCATTCACTGTTAAATTTCCGCAACAAGAAAAATGCATATTCCCGTTAAACAGAGTGGAGACAAAATTGTGGGAACTAAAATACAAAGATAGATCATATAGAATTTCAAGACAGAAATATCTGTTGAAAAATCCTATTATGTCATTTAAAGAGTACTCATTTTTCAAAAGGAACATTGAAAATCAAAAAAATATCCATGGTCCCCGTCTCTTGGAAACGTTCAAAACGATTAAGAAGTTTGAACGTATGCATATTGTATCCTTAAATAAATTGCATGATGGTTTCAAGGATTCATGGGAGAAAGACTGTAAGAGGATGGAAGAGGTTAATTCAGAAGTTAGAAAGGATGAAATTGAATATAGGAAGAAAGAAGATGAAAAGAGAATTGAAAAGGAAGAACAAGAAAAACACCTGGAAGAACATTCGAACTCGTCACGTAGAAGAAACAGAGCTGATTTCGTTGACGACACAGAAATGGAGAGTGTTATGTTGCAGATCGATCCTGATTATAAACATGTACAAGCAGCAGCTATCATCCCAGATTTACAATTGAACGTATTAACTCGTCACTCTAGGAAATTTAAGAATGTTAATAACTTAACTACTGATAAGGATAAATGGGCTTCAAGGCTTTTGACTGATGGAATTGATAATTTTTCGGAACATGAACATGAATTATTCCTAGAAGGCTACTTAACCCATCCAAAGAAGTTTGGTAAGATTTCTCATCATATGGGAGGATTAAGAACACCAGAAGAATGTGTGTTGCATTATTATAGAACTAAAAGAAATGTAGATTACAAAGAATTACTTGTCCAGAAGAATAAGAAAAGAAAAAGTAATGCAGCAGCAAAAAGACGCAATAAGAAAAAAGAGAAAACTGCAGACTCAAATGAATCATTTGTTGAACATAATGAAAGCTCTAGACAAAGTGGCAATGACACAGCTGAAAAACACAAGATTGAGGAATTACCAATTGTGGAACCTGCAACTAATGAAACAGATACTGAAATTGTTGAAGGGAAAGATAATACACCAAAGATGGAACAAGTTATTGTGAGTGTTGAAAAGGTTAAACCGGTTGAGAGTGTTCAAATTGAAAAGGTTGTGCAAAAAGAAACAGTTTTTGAAGATTCTGCTACCCAACCTGGTAAGGACGTCATCGTTGGTGATGCAATTACCGAACAAACTGTCGAAGAACCTGTTACTGAAAACGTCACTACACCAATGGTTAAAACTATTTCTGAAACAACTTTTGAATCTAACACTAACGAACCTGTTGTCGAACAAAAAGAAGAAGACGCTCAAGAACAAATACTAACCACGGCTCAACCTGATGTCTCAGTTGCTCAACAAACGGTGATAACATCTAATGTATTGCCAAATACTGTTGAGAATATCAGAAATGATGAAATTGTTATCCCAAAGAAAAGAGAGTTCGATAACGGTGAAAAAGCCAATCAACCTGTTCAAACGGGTTCCAATAATGTTACACCAAATGAACATATCATTGAGAGACCAGGTACTCTTGATACTACTGAAGAGTATTATGATTCTGATGGTACAAGAAAGAAACAAAGAATTGTTAGTGATCATAAATCAAGTTATTGGAGTGTCAAAGAATCACAAGCATTTCCGGAATTGTTGGAACGTTACGGTTCTCAATGGACATTAATCTCTGAGAAATTGGCTACTAAGTCTACTACAATGGTAAGAAATTATTACCAGAGAAATGCAGCTCAATATGGTTGGAAGTCCATTGTTGAGGATACCGATCTTAGAAGAAACGCAGGTAGCTCTGATTCTGTTCAGCAGACTCAAATTTTAATACAGCCGGAACAACAGCCTGTTATGAATATATCCAATGGTATCCCAATGCAACAGAAACCGACATTGGGTTTCTTTTCGAATCCAACAGAACATAGAATTATCAGTACTGATAGCACAAGTGGTCAGACGTTCAATGCTGTCAGTAATAGTAATAGAGATTCTTTCTCCAATGCAAGCACACCTACAGCTACATTGCCTGCACCAATATTACCTTCTATTCAATTAAATCCAAATCCTATCGGTGCACCTCAAAGACAAGCATATGTTACTTCTACAGAGCAAGTTACTGGTAACAATGGAATTTCAAACCAGTCTGCAGATAATAATAACAATAATAGGATGAACCTTGTTCAGAAAGAATCCAGTACACGTACTAGTATTGCTAATTTAATGAATAATGATACGGGTCTGGTTACTAATAGAACTGTACCATTGACTGCAAGATCTACTGCAAATGTTGGACCTCCGTTGATTCCTTCTACCACAAGTGACGATAAGGTGATTCCAAATGTAAATCCAATGCCGTCCCGTCGTATGGATCTAGGTATTAGAAATTTTTTGAACAATCCGGTTCCGGAAGAGTCGAATACAAGAACTGTTCCACAACCAACATCAGGTCCTTCAAATCCTTTGGTGAGTCCATTAAATGCGCCAACTGGAACCTCTATAATATCAGATCATAAAAGTAACGTTAGTACGCCTATAAATAATGCAACCGATGGCACGCATATTGTGGTCCAGGATATGAATGTTCCACCTCAATATTCAAACGCAGGAAGTTCTCATCCAAGATTAAGCTCAATTTCTTCACTATTAAATCCAGTGTCAAGTATGCAACCAAGAAGTAATTTACCTCCTTTGAACTACAGCAATGTAAATATGATTCCACAAAGAGGCAATGGAATCACCCAACAAAAGGTCGCTGTACCAGATTTCAATTTTGCTAATGATCCGTTGGCTGCATTGGCAGCTGTTGCGTCAGCTCCAGAGACACTGGCGTCCATTGCTAATCCGCAACAAAACCCAAACACGTCGCAGTCGAAATGAGGCTAGGACACTATCGCTGCCGCTATTAACTGCACTCTATGTATTATTATTATTATTGTTATTGTTATATCTTCACATGTGTAAATATATGTATAAGAAATGACACATTGTCAATGAACTGTATTCTGTTTTATTGCCCTCACCGTCATTGTCATCACTCTCAGAGCTCACATCTCTGTAGCTGCAGATCAGCATTATACTGTACCATCGACTCCCTCAGTGAAACCACCGCAGAACACGTCCCTCTCGCTCTCATTGCCAGCGAAAAATGTTTTCTGTGCCCTAATTTTTCCGGTTTTTGGGTAATAGGGTTAGCCAGTACGCGTCAGTGTCAACAATAAAATATAATAGAAACTGGATGAATTACTGAGAAAAGAGCGCAGAGTTTTCACAGAAACAAATTTTTCAGAAATTTTCACATTTTTCTCTTTTGTTTGGTTAAACGTTGAAGATGCGAAAGAAAGAAACATTGATCGATGGCGATTGATGATGGATTTGTTTACAAGTGAACTTTCTATTCACATGGAGACGGCTACCTTTCTAACTCTCAGGTAAACATAGCAGATATATTGTTTCAATTATTTGTGATGGTCAATTAAATTTACACTTATTCGAAATATATATATATATATATATATTATCTTAATTCTTATACCTTCCTCTATATATATATAAGAGATCAATTGATATATTTGATTTACTGTTTGCAATCACTAACTGTTTCCGTTTCAGTTCTATCCTTTTCTTTTGTTTATTTCAAGTGATTTTAAACTTTCAGTATACTATCAAATATAACTTTTAATTAACCTTTTTTTTTTACCTTTTACTTTCATTCGACTAAAGAGAAATGGCTAATATTATTCAAGAGTACGCTAGTCCATTATTGGGACAATACCCTGTATTGAATGAATATGTACCAACTTTAGATCGTCCATTCTTTAACATTTCTTTATGGGATAACTTCGATCAAGCTGTTACTATTGTTACAAATGGTAAATTTATCCCACATGAATTCGAATTCGTTGAAGGTGAATTACCTTTAAGTACTTTACCAAGTGTCGCTGCTGCCATTGCTACATATTATTTGGTCATCTTTGGTGGTAGAGAACTTCTGAGAGGTTTCAAACCATTCAAGTTCAATTATATGTTTCAATTACATAATTTGCTTTTATCTTCAGGTTCATTTGTATTATTAGCATTGTTTATTGAACAATTGACTCCAATGTTAGTTCGTCATGGTATCTATTACGGTATTTGTAATATTGGTGCATGGACTCAACCAATGGTTACTTTGTATTATATGAATTATATCGTTAAATTCATCGAATTTACCGATACTGTCTATTTAGTTTTGAAACATAAGAAATTAACTTTCTTACATACTTATCATCATGGTGCTACTGCTTTATTATGTTACACTCAATTAATTGGTACTACTTCAATCTCTTGGGTCCCAATTACTTTAAACCTAGGTGCTCATGTCCTAATGTACTGGTACTATTTCTTGGCTGCTAGAGGTATTAGAGTCTGGTGGAAGGAATGGGTCACTAGATTCCAAATTATTCAATTTATCTTAGATATTGGTTTCATTTATTTCGCATGTTATCAAAAGGTTGCCTCTGAAATTTTCATCGGTTTACCACATTGTGGTGAATGTGTAGGTTCTACCATGGCTTCCTTAGCTGGTGTTGGTATCATTTCATCTTATTTAGTTCTTTTCGTTAGTTTCTACATTAACGTTTACAAACGTAAGGATACTAAGACAAGTAGAGTCATTAAACGTGCTAACGGTGGTGTAGCCGCTAAAGTTAACGAATACGTTAACGTCGATCTAAGTAACGTTAACACACCATCTCCTTCGCCAACTCCAGTTGCTAGAAGAAGAACTTGATTGAATCGTGTACTTGATACATTTTTTCCATTCATTCACTTTATTCATTAAATAAATGTATACATATATATGTATATCTTCAATCGTTTGTATATGAAAATTCAACAATTCAGAATTGTTACTTTCTATTAGGCTTTTTTCTTTTTATGCATGATATTCTCTATATGTGTCTACATACGTTATATAGCTTCTAATCCTGATGCGATTTTAATGCAAGATCACTAGATCTTTGCTTTGAAAGTGCAATCGATTTCTGTAGTAATTCTCTTGTTATCTTGGAGCCACCGCCAACTATATTTAATTGTTTAATTCTACCATTTGGGCAGGAAGTTATTGAAATAGTTGATTTAATACAAGTTTCTTCTGCTTCTCCATCAATATCTGCTAACAATACAGTTTTGACCTCTTCTTCATCTTCCATAGTTTCATCTTCATCTTCTGTGCTATCTAATTTAGAAATATCAGCTTCCGGATCAAGATCAATTAAACCATATGTAGATGCATAAGATTTACCTGTGTCTCGTAACGGTAACTTGTAACTTTCTTCGGGATCACATAACAAGTTATATGTCTCC
Organism: Maudiozyma bulderi; assembly: GCA_031590215.1. NCBI lineage: Eukaryota > Fungi > Ascomycota > Saccharomycetes > Saccharomycetales > Saccharomycetaceae > Maudiozyma > Maudiozyma bulderi. Next base: position 235,728 of record CP134442.1, on the reverse strand, counting down.
ATCACTATAGCATTTCTACCTCTAGCTCTAACAGTCATCTTTAAATCAGTTGCACGTTCATCAATGAATGCTCTTGGTAATTTAACAGATTGTAATGCAAACATTAACGAATTCCAACACATATCATAAACTGGACCAGTTCTACCAAACACCTCGATCTTTGCATATAGGACATATGACCATTTCTTCTTAGGAGTCATAGCCTTTGTTATCTCTTTATTGTCCTCTGTGTTGGGATAAATAATTTCAACGGAACCATCTTCATTAGTGATACGAACACCCGGTTCGATACGTAATGATTTCTTAGTTAAAATTTTGGTATGTAATAACGTATCATACAGACGCTGTGATGTAATCATTTCTTCATCCGTACAAGCACCCATTCTACCTCTGTTGACTTCTACCACTGGATAAACTGATGTATATTTTGTAATGTCCGAATTATCTTCTGTAATTTCTAATAATTCTGCATCTTCTTCCTCATCTATGTCATCTGGAGATATTGTAGAATCTTCAATAACACCACCAGTTATATGAGTAATTACAAAGACGTCACCTTGTTTAAGAACACATGAACCCAATATTTGTTTTTCATTATTTGTCTTGATTGTATTCTTAATTGCTTTATCATCTGTTAAATTCTCGGTATTTATTGTAACATCTCTAAATTCTTCAAATCCTCTTGAGGATGGTCTGAACCCTAGAGATAAATGTCTTTGTAATGATAATTCTGGGGAGATACGTGCTAAAATTTCAGGTGGGAATGATACTGGATGTACCTCAACTACATTCTCTTCAACTTCTGCCATGTTGTTGTGTTTTTGATTGATTTGGGAAGTAAATTTACTAATTTCTGTATTTATTTAATGTAAATAACTGAATACAATTGACACACCCAAATTCTTTATAGTATATCCTTCTTGTCTTTGCTTTAATAGTTGTGAAGCTCATCTCCCAAATGTCTAGAAGTTGTTCAACTTCAAACCAAAAATTTTTCACATTATGGCCCCGTCAGATAAAATTTCCATTTTCGGAGGGTGGTGTGGTCTTATAAGGAAGTAGTTACTTTATTAGGTCATATAGCCATACACATGTAAGATATGCTTTGGAACCAGTTCTCGAGACCATATGTCGCAACAGTTTGTAACTGACCTAATGTTTTAAAATTTTGTAATTCTTATAACTTATTTAATTGTAACTTTCCTTATTTCTTTATTACCGATATCTCTAAATTAAGAATTGCAGGGAAAGGCACTAACATCAAGACGAAAAATATATACAAAAACAGGGGGAAGAAGCAGAACAAAGTTTCCACAAATTACTTTAAAATAACAAATTAGCATATCTAACAAATATTGATATTAAGTCATTAGGAAATTTAAATAAGAAACAAAAAAGTTGGTAATTTTAAAAGAAAATATACAATGGGTATTACTGTTATAGGTTCATTGAATTATGATTTGGTAACTTATACAGATCGTATTCCAACTGCTGGTGAAACTTTTCAAGCCAATTCATTCGAGACACATACCGGTGGAAAGGGTTTAAATCAAACTGTTGCAATCTCGAAATTGAAGCAGAAGAATGCCGATTATAAGATTCGAATGATTGGTAACGTTGGTGAAGACGCATTCGGTCAACAATTACAAGCATATTTAGGAAAGAATAGAGTTGATACATCGAATATTGGTACACATTCTGATGTTAGCACAGGAGTTGCTACTATCCTAGTAGAAGAGAAAAATGGTGGTCAAAATAGAATTTTAATTACAGCCGGTGCTAACGGTAAAACAGTCTACACGGATGAAGCTTTAACTAAAATGTTTCAATACCACGATGAGCAAGATAACGAACATATGCTGGTATTTCAACACGAAATTCCAGATCCTGTATCAATAATGAAATGGCTGAATAATAATAAACCAACATACAAGATTGTATATAATCCATCCCCGTTCCATCCATTGCAGAAAGAAGACTGGTCATTATTTGATGTTCTTGTGGTTAATGAGATTGAATCGCTCCAAATTATTGAAAATGTGTATCCGGCATCATATGTTGAAAAGACAAAGGCAAATATTAAGAAAGATTTTGTGGAGGCTTATAAATCCATCTGTGAAGAATTACAGAAAAATGTTATGAACCCATCGAAGTCAGCAATTGTAATTATTACATTAGGTTCCTTGGGTGTTTTGTTCTCAGGAGCAGAAGATCCAATTGTACAATATTTACCGGCCATTAAGGTGCCAAAAGTAGTTGATACTACAGGTGCTGGTGACACATTTTTGGGAGGTGTTGTGACACAGTTGTACCAAGGAAAATCGTTAAAGAGTGCAATTGAATTCAGTACTGTTGCGAGTTCAATCACTATTCAGAAACAAGGTGCAGCAGAAAGTATTCCACATTATTCAGATGTCATATCTGCTTTAGAACTAAAGTAAGTATGCAACCTTACTTCAAATTTTCCAAATGTAAGTGTAAATATATATGATTTCAGTCGAAGTATTAATTCAAATCTCTTAATAGAGATTAAATAAATAAAATATTATTATTATTATTATTGTTATATATCATTAAATCATTAAAATACATATCACGACGAGGCTGTCGTAACTGCTCCTGTTGCGCCATGTAAGACAGATATCATAATACCATACCCAACTGTAATGACACAAATGAAAGCGAGGAATGAGGCAGGAACACCTCTAGATATAAATGTCACAACGTCCAAGTATCTATTACCTTTTTTATCAGTTAAAGAAATAGCCGTGACATTAGGGAAACCTGATGAAGCTAGACCCATACCACATGATGCCAATAATGAACAACCAAAAACCAATGTTGGTGCAGCCTTTGGATTCGACAAACTATTACCAACTTGTTCAACCAGGGGAACAATAATAATAGCACTAACTGTATGGGAAACAAAAGTACCAACAACCAACATCAAAATACCGAAGATACACAAGATTGCAAATAGACCATCATTTTGAATCTTCTTTTGCAATGCGGTTGCGATTGTGACTAATAAACCAGATGAGGAAACTGCCTTACCTAAAGCGATACCACCCATCGCTAGAATAACGATAGACCATGGGAAAGTGTTTAAATCCTTTGTTGATAACAGACCAGTACCGAAAAATAAGACAATTGGTAATACAGCAATTTGACCAGAAGAACCAAATGCACCTTCGACTTGACTTTCGACACACCATAATAAAATAGTACCTAACGTCACACATACAATATAATATTGTTTCAAAGTCAGTTTTGTTCTAATAGGTGTAAATTTTTCTAATTTTGTATTATTAATTTTGAATGTGACACACATTAAACCCCACGAACATAACATCGCTAGAATACCACATGGTAAAGCAACAGCAAAAAATTGACCCCAACCAATACCATAAGGTTTCAAATAGTCCATTGAAATAATATTTTGTGGGGAAGAAATTGGCGAAGCCATACCACCAATATCAGCAGATAATGCAACACCCATTACAAGTGCTTTAGCAAATTGACTATCGCTATCTAATGGATCTAATAGGGGAGTTAATAAAGAATATGTTAACACTGGGGATGCGACATTAGAAATCCACATCGATAAGAAGAAGACAACACCCATGGCCATTAAAAGAACGTTTCTTGGTTTTGTACCGGCAAATGCTAGTAGCCAAGATGCAAGGATTTTGGCGATATTATATTGTGATAAAACCTCACCCAATGTAAAACCAGCCAATAAAATCATAATAGTCGAAGACCACATAGTTGATAAGATTTCCGAGGACGCATCAGCTGCACCCATCACTTTACCATCATCAGTTTTTAAAACTTTAAATAGAACAGTTAATAATGGAACCAAAAATGCAGTGACATGTAATGGAATTGCTTCACTTGCCCATAAAAATGCAACACATTCAACTAAAGCCATACAACGTCCTTCTACACGATCGTTAAATGTCTTAACACCTAATAAGATACCGGTGAATGTAATGATAAATGCTAATTTGGCAGCTTTCCAGGTGAAAAATAATTTTGGTACACCTATTTTTGTAATATGAATAAACTTCCAATGAATTTCTGTTGGCAAATTCCAATAAAAGAAATCAATTTCTAATTTTGAGTCGAATTTTTCAGTAGTTTCATCTTCTTGGACATCCGTTATAATATTTTTATCCTGTGAAACAAGGCCTAGCATATCCTTCCATGTTACACTTCTTTCCCAAACAATATGATCATGAAGGGACGATTTCAATTCTGCTTTACATGTATCAATTTCATTAGGTCTCTGTGTTATTAACGAATAGAAATCCACTAAGGAGTGTATCTTATCATTCAATATGGTTAATGTATCCGGTTGGAAAGCGTATGTTGTCTTGAAGAATTCGCCACTTAAGATAAGATCCTGCCTTGTATTCATGTGAAGAACTTTATCAAATTTTTTAGTGATCTTACCAAAACCGATACGATTCAAATCTATGAAAGATTTCAATTGACATAGGTCTATATATAGGTTAACAATAGAATGTTTTAAAATTGAGATCTTTTGTGATTTTATATTAACGTGGGAGTAATTTAATAATGCGCTATTTTCTTGCGTATCATCTAAAGCATTTAAATCTTCATCTTCTAATTCGTCTTCATCATAAATATCTTCATTAGATGGATCAAATCTGCTTCTCAAGTAAAAATCACTCGATTTGCGTAAATCAAAAGAGTTTGTCGTATGTGAATGGATCTGGTTAATCCTATCTGTAGAGACTGTGCTATCTGGACGAGACGGTATATGTGCTCTCTGTGGACTTTCAACTGGGTTAAAATTTTCATTAAAGTTTGTGATACCTCTTGATCAAGGTCCTTAGTTAAAGAATTAAACCTTTCATAAAATTTAGCCTCTTGTCTTTTGTAAAAATCGTCAATTTTAGATCTTTCATCTTGTAATCTGTTCACGAAGGAATCATAGGGACTGAAAAGTGTTCTTTCATCACTTGAGGATGCAGATGAAGATCTACGACCTCTATCGAAAATATTAACGTTTAATTTTTTGTTAAATGGGTTTGTGATCTTTCTACCTTCTGGGTCGTTACCCTTAGGAACATATTTATTTGCATTATTGTTGTTGTTATTTGCTTTTGATATATTAGATGCATTATCAAAGGTTTCCAACTCATAAGTTTCTTCAGTAATTTGTCCCTTTTCCGTTTTCTTTAAATCATCCTCATCATTACCTTTATTATCATTTGAATTTTTTTTGTTCTTCTTACTTGAAGCTGCTCTAAAGAAAGTATTCTTGATCTTATTTCTTATATTATTAGCCTTTGAAGAACTTCCATTATTGTCGACAACTTCTTCGCTATTATCATTATCATTGGTTATATCTCCTATAGTTCCACCATTTTGTTTAATTTCATCGGCTTGTAAAGTATATATTAAATTTTTCAATTCCACATAATCTAAATATTGATTTTGCCATTCTGGGACAGCATTATATTTCAAGAAATGAGAGAATCTCATGGACTTAAAATGATAGCTGGTAGATTATAGTTTTCAATAACGTAAAAGTTATACTTGATCTTCTTTTTCTTTTTTTTTGTGATTCTGTTTTAAATAAAGTGGAATTCGTAAAACTTTTCTTCTTAAATAGTTCAAATATAACTTAAAATATTTTGTTTACGCCAAGATTTGCCAAATTATTTCAATCTGCCAGTGAGCATAGAATGAAAAATCGAAAAGATGGCAAAGTTAAGCAAAAAAAGAAATAATAAGAAGACAAAAAGACAGCGATGGGGGAACGATCATTAATTATCGATGGGTTTTATTATCTTGATTTACTCTCGACAATGAACGCTGGACATCAATTGAATAGTTCTGTCGAAAGCAGATTTATTTTCACGGATACAATGTCCCTGAAATTGCGCTCTTTTTGAACTTTCTTTCCTAATTAAGAGGATTACGTATCTCTGAAACTGTATTCAAACATCTTCTGTCAATCTTTCAGTCAACAACTGTTCGTTTGGTTACGCAGATATATAATATCGTATCTGTGCAGTGCTTATAGAGGTTACAGATTCCATTCAAACTGAGGCAGGCTCGGCCTGTTTCCCAGTTCCGTTTTTAACAGAAAAGATCCGGAACGGAACCCGACAAAGAGAGAGACAAAGCGGATCGTTCACATTTTCGTTCGACGTAACAATTGGCAATATATACACTGAGAAGGAGAAGAGCTCTGCATTAATTTAGTGAATATTTGCATCATCTACGGTATCCCGTTAGAATATCGTAGGGGTTGTCAATCAAGTGTTGTACGTACATTTCGTGTTTACTCTGGCCCTTTTTTTTATTTCGTGAGTAGGCACGCGCGCTTCTTATCTGTTCCAACCGTGGTAACAACTCCATACGTACGTAGTTAACACAAAGGCCTCTTTTGGTGTTCCCCGCGGAAATGAAATAGGAGAGGTCCGCCTCTTTTATTACCACGATTCGGCAGAGAGAGGAGTCGGAGAACACCAGACCAGGCGAAGTTTCACACTGTCAGAAAAACAATGTAGCGGAAAACCTCGTCATATAGCTACTCCTACTACTACCGTCAGCACTTTTGGCGCTCTTTGTATTCAATTCATCTCATCGCTCACTGAACGGGGTTTTTTTCTTCAATGCCGAATTTTTACTATGTGGTTACTGTTTCCAGAACGTTTCCCAAATGTTTCCCACTCCAAGTTTTTGCTATTTTCCATTTTTTTAGCCAAAGAGATAGAGTTTTTTAGTAAGCGCATAGAGGCGACTCCAGTGCCGGACCAAACTTCAGCGGAGGATGCCTTGTTCCAGCGGGAAGAGAGAGATAGGAGAGGCAGCGTATGCTGCATGAACTTACATGTTGCCGTGCTCGGAGGATGCCTTGTCTAGTTTGTGTCCCCCTCCTCCGTCCTTCCCTTAAGGCTTTCCAGGGACCAACAGAAGTCTAGCCGGTACTCGGGTGAGTAGGTAAGAAACGCAACTAACATGGTTGATGCAAAATATGGATATGGGAAACAAACTGGAAACAAACGGGAACACTTTGGACCTTTTTCTACTTTTTACCAGTATATAAAGGGGTATCAATCTGAGAAAAAAATAGTGAAAAGTTGAAAAAATTTTCACTTCCTTTTAAGGGTCTGTTAAATTTATCATTAAATACATTTTATTTTATTTAATTGTAATGTCTATATATATATATATGTGTCTCTGTGTAAGTGCGTGCATTTTTTTTATAAAGTATATACCTTTTTCTCGTTTGCCGCTAAGCTCTTGGAATTAGTTTCAAACTCAGATCATATCCTCTTGATGAGTTCATCTTGTACAGTCTATTGACACGCCATAATTCACATAATATAACTTTCTGAAAGTCTGTGGAAGGCGTTATGAAGTTTGTTTCAATGGTTAATTGATCTGTTAGATTGAAAAATGAGTCTCTCTTATCCAAACCGTCATTACCAGTAATATAACCCCCATTAGTCTCTAAATCATTGTCGTATCCAGTTTGTAGAAGTTCAACAGAATTGATTATTTTAGTAATTCTTGTATATTTATCCAAATTGACTAATTTATTAGGTCTAAATGAATTGGGATTTCTGAAATTTGGATTACCATCTTCGATGAATGTTAGATCCTGTAAATAAATATTAAAGAACGGCACAGTTGGTAGCGTGGGTTTCAAAGTCTCTGCATCATCCGTAATATGTTTTAATTTCTCTCTGTAAACTTTATAATTATGATTTGGATAAACAATCCTAGCTAAATATTCAAATAATTTCTTATCCTTGTTGTTTAACGAATTCCATATTTGTTTAATCCTTGAAATTGATGGACTTTGTACTGAAGTCATAATCGACGCAAGCGAATTGAAGTTACGGAAATATAATGATGATAACGCAATTCTTAACCACGCATTTAATCTGTCAATTCTTTGATACAATGTAATATTTTCCTCAAGGATACTTTCAATGACATAGTTGGATAATTGGTTTGTGAAATTCATTATTGCTAGGATATGCGGGCAGATATTCAACTTTCTGTGGTTAACGAATTCGAACTGTTCAACAGTATTGAAAAGATGCGACTCGATTAAGGTTATTTGTTTAGCAACTTCTAACGGGTTCATATCTGTTACATTAAATTTAATGGATTGTAAACTAATATTATCCTTAGTCGATAAATTACTTACTGTTTCCGATGAGACCCATTTAGCAATTAATCTGCCAATAGAGCTATTGGTCTTCTCATATTTGTCAGGAGTACGAATGGAATCTAATAATGGAGAGTAAATATCTAATACTGATTGTATCGCATATTTATTTTCACCAGTTAATAATGTAGCAGTTCCTAAATTTAGAACGGGTAATGGTAATGATAATAAATTACTTTCGGAATTTTGAACATTGGTTAAGCCGTATTCTTCGATGATTCTCTCATCCAAAGAGAATGATGAGGTAGTGTTACCAGAAGATGAAGAACTATTTGAGATCATGGAAGCAGAATTCGTCCTGGATACGGACCTTGGTAGCAATTGTTTAATGGTTGTTGAACTATCATCCGTAACCCAGTGTTCTGCATATGTATCATTTAATTTAATTTGAGAATCCGTAATTTTATTATCTACTTCAGAAAACTGAATTTGTGAAAAAAGTTTAGATGCAGCAAGGATCAGTTTCTTAGATTCGATTGGTAAATAGTTTATCACTGCTTCGTTGAAGAAATTGATTAATGTTGGTAAAACAATACAGTCATTATAATGGTCCCAGAAACTTTCCATCCACATACTTATTGTTTTACAGACTAGACGTCTCCTATTTTTTAATCTTGATGCTCTAGAGGAGTAATTACCATTTCTTGTATCGTATTCAAATTGGGAGCTTTTATCCTCAACATCAAATCGTGCAATTAAATTGTTGACTAACTCAACAGGTTTTGCAAATTTTCTGAAATGTAATAATACAGTAGACACTAAGAGTACATCTGGTTTATCTAATTCATCTGTTAATTTATAAATAAGAGCTCTGAATGAAGCACTAATTAAATTGCCAGTTTCATCATAAAGTAACTCTGATTTTATGGCATCCGCACTGTTAACCGTTTCGTTACTATGGGACCATTCATCGTCATCCAATCTGAACTTTTCAAACGTCGAATCTCTGCTGAATGCTTTTTTGTCTGAAGTCATGATTTCATGTAAGAACTGGGTGCCTTGTGGTGTTAATCCTAGACTATTATTGTTATCATTCTCTCCCTCGGTAACGGCAACTCTTATCGATGAAAACCTAATTAAACTGCGATATTTGTTGTTTATTTTGGAGTGTTCAGCATTAATAATACTCTCTCTGATTTTTTCTTTTTTGTCTAGTGCTTTTACTAACGTTTCAGAACATCTTTTGACGAATTCTTCTGTTGTAATCTTAATTTTACTTAGATCGATGTATTGTCTATCTGAAGTTAATCTGAAGTTACCAACAACTCTTAGATAGTTATTACAACCGTTCAAAGTATCAGAAATTAAAGTTGTCATTTTCGAAATAATTTTTATTAATTGTTTACCTTCAACAGTATAATGGTAAATGCCGTCTCTGACAACGAGATCATTGTATTTCTTTTCTATATTGTGATCTCTATTTATCATATCGTCATGAAGGGTCTGCGTTACTAAAATTTTAATGCATGAAACAAGTTCTGATACTAAAGCTAGTAGTGGATCCAAATTTTTATCGATAATACTTTCATAAGCATTATTATATTTCTGTTGCATTAACTGAGAACATGATTTACTTATATAAAGTAATTCTCTTAATAAAATGATTACTTGATGAACCATTAATTCTAACGTTTCACAACCAACTGGATTATGTTCAATTAAATCCAGACGGCCTAATATCAGACCGGAATATGTGAATAAAATATCGTGAATTTCGTTTAGTCTTTGAATAGCGTAAGGTGGTTCAGGAAGATATTTCATGTTATAATTTTCAGTGTCCTTATCTTTTTTATCATTTTGATTTGTAACCTTTCTTTTCTCATTTATTTTAGAGTCTTCAAGTTTCATCTTTTCTGAAGACCAAACTGTGTAGAAATCAAAAGCTTTATGTAAAACTTCGTATACCAGTTTCACGAGATTAGCAATATCTTTTTCGGAAGTACTATTTTTATGATGATCTGCTTTTATCATTAAATTATACCAATCTGCTAACAATTTCTTTCTATTGCGTTTAACTGATTCACTCTTTTGGATAATTTCATCTGATCTTGATACAGCTTCAGTTAACTCCAATAGTGATTTAACACCATCCCTGATAGCATTAATATCCTCGATACTGAAAGTTTCTCTAAAATGTGACGTTTTATGTGATTTAGGATTTATAAGGAATTTTGCTGCAGAGTACAGCAATTTCTCTAAAGGTAATTTAGATTCTATAAGGTTGTTCCAATATTGTAGTGATTCGTTCTCTTTACTAAAATGTTGTTCCTTTAGTGTAACGTCTATAATATCTGTGAAATAATTGAAAGGAACCCAGCCTCTCATTTGTGTGTTAATTAAAGTAACTTCACCCCATCCGGATTCGTCTACATTATGGACAAAAGCGTAGTCATTTTTCTTAAATGATAGACAGATATCTGCGTCCTCATCATTTTCAAGATCCTGTACATCAAATGAATGTGTCGCCATGATGAAAAGATAAGTATAATTAGATATGTCGTGAAGATGAGTTTTATTGGAATCCAAATCCTTATCTGAGTCATATTCAGAATCAGAATCTTCTAAAGTATTTAATGTGTCGTCTGCTGTATAGGTTCGAAGTTCATCTACAACATTTTCATCTTTTATTGCTTGAATTGTGTCTCTTTTTATTATCGACGCTCTTATTGTTTGAACTAAATTTGTACCATTGTTAACTTTAGGACTCTTATTAAAATTGTTTGCATTGGTAATTATACCTAGACCTAAATTTTCAGTAGAACTATTATTTATATGTTGTTGTTTTATTGTATCTAGAAACTGATTATTAATTTTTGGTGTGGTATCATCATTATTGTTGATATCGTTGAAATCACTGTTATGTAACTGTGGTGTAGATGAAGATGGACCAGCTTTAGTTAATTTATGGAATACATGTTGATCGGAATCGTCATTTTCATTGTTGTTGTTATTTTCTGCTAATCTATTTATACTTCTATGTGATTGTGCAGTTTCAAAGGATTCGATAGCAGTTGCAAGGGAAGTTGCCGTTACGTTATTTCTCGGTAATACTGGAGTTATATCATATTGGTCTATATTATTTTGAAGTTCCAATGATTTTGTCGGTGATATTGTTGATGTGAATCTTTTATCTTGAGTACCTTCTGTTTGCTTTTCATATTCAAACAATGGTGTAGTTGGATTTATGGAGTTCATACTCGCTGTATAATGAATGGTCGTCTTATTAGTAGTTTTTGATACTTATAGCGATCGGAAATATTCGTATTTTAGTATGGCGTGATGTCTTTTAAATATGTGACTCCCTCTAATATACAATTGTAATTTGTTGATAAACCTGAGTGGTGACTTCTTTATTCAAATAATATGACGTGTGATTACAATTTAGTTGTTTTCGGGGTTAAACGAATGGTATGGGTGCGCTAATAAGTCAGAATGTATATCTATATCTATCTAACAAAGTATAATCTTGTGAAAATGTATCTTGAATTGTTTAATTTAAAATAGAGCACTATTGTTGGGTTCTTCTTCGAAGTCAATATTTAATTCTTTTTTCGTGTAATTATTCGCCATTTCTTTTTTCGCATCTTCGGCATCGAGAACGATACACGGTCAACCGTTATTTTTTTACCCGATACAGTCAATTAATCACCAAATCATTCATTAGTCCAATTTGGAAATTATTCTCAAATTGCGAACAAACGTTTCTGTGGTAAATTGAAAGCAAAGTACTATTTAGTAGGAGAGACCTTCCATTTGTACGCAGTTTTCTGGTCAAATTTAATATTCCCTTCTTGAGTTCCTTTTAGTCCCTAAGTATATTCGAAGGAGAATTAAAATTATCGTCGTTAACCTCCCACATCATTTTAGTGGGATAAACGGAGTACTTAATTTACTTAGAAATTGTATGAGGGAGCATATATTTTTGAAATTTAGAATTTTGTGCTACCCTTTGTTATATATCCCTGATTATTTCTGTACAAGCAACTAAAAATTCAGGTTTGGGGTCCGTTGTGCGATACTTTTACTGAGCATCATATTACGTTCTGTACAAAATTCGTATAGAGTATCTTTTTTTAAATTCACTGCGGTGTTTCTCAAGAAGTTTGTCGTGGACGGATCTATCTGTAACGTGGTGCAGAGATTTAGTCAATTATCTACAAATGATATCCACGGGCATTATAATGATTTATATTTTGATCAGGAATAAGTTGTCTTCGTTGATTTCTATGTGATAAAGGTTATTGATGTATTATAAATAGGTTAACTGCCAAACTTTTTAGTAAAATAGATTCTGCGTCATCAGTTTGCTTCATTTCATATGAGATGCAGCCGTGTCAGATGACAATTATTTGGAACCTATAAGAAAGATGACACATTAATGTTTTAGCCGACATTAACTAATAGATACTGACTGCTCTAATTGAATTTAGAGTTCATGGTATTAAAAGTGTCAGTATTTTGTGTTGTTGAATTGAATGTGACAATATAATTGGTGAATTTTCATTTAAAAAAAGTGAAATATTTATACAAATTGAGCTACTCGGGTGTGCATGAACTTGCAGATGTTGCAAAAAAGAATACAATTCAAGCTCAAATTTCATTGTTTTGACCGTTTTTAGAGCAGAATTTCAGCAAAAAATAAGTTTTACTTCAGCATTGAGCTGAAGAGCAAAAAAATAAGGCAGAAATCTCCTCGTAGGGGGCTCGAACCCCTGACATTTCGGTATCCTTTAAGTGATTGCAAGTTATTCTCGCAACAAGAAATTACCAATTAGATTCTAATTGACAACCGTACTTAAAAGCCGAACGCTCTACCAACTGAGCTAACAAGGAGTAATTCTGTGTTTGTGGGGAAAATCTATATCTGTTTTATAATTATCAATTTTTGAGTTTTTTGTAAAGTTTAAATTGTAATAATAACGTTAATAATAGGTTGAATGTTTCTTTACTAAGATTATAATAGATACGGAACTGTATAATTAACATAAAGTGTATTCAGTAAAATGAAGGGTAAATTGTTGCCTTTCAATGATTGTTTGATTATGTAATTTTTGTTTCAGCAATTTAAACAAGTAATGCGTGAATATACCAGCTTTTGTTGAAATTTCTTCTTTTAAGTATTTTAAGTTTCCATTAGAAATATGTTCGCTTAGAAAGTAATTTAAACCTTGAATTAATTAAAATGGTTTGGTATTATATTTGGCTCGGTGGGATTTGTAAAACATGTTTTAGTGAAATTCTCAGGAACATAGAAACTGCTATACAGTATAGCAGTAGCAATAGATATTTTCAAGTTAAGTAGGAGAAAGTTAGTAAAATGTATATTGTGCGTTAATACAGGAGAAGCGGAATTTTCTTCTATTCTAGTTTATAAAGGTGGATATTTTTAATTAACAGGGAAGTTGATTATTCGTATGAGAAAGGTGGTGTTAATTTCTCAGTCATTATGTCTGATGGATAAACACGCATATTACAAACTACTTTGTGACCACTGCAGTAAGGTAATATTTAGTTATTGGTAAAGTGATTCGAACCATTTATAATTACAGGTATGAAATGTGCGGTTGTCCTCGTCATATTGGGAAAAACTGTTTGTGATAAGAATGTAATATAAAATGTTTATGGGTGAATTCCTAGTAGATTCCTTTATCTTGTAAAGTAGATTATCTCATTTGCTATTAGACCAAATTATAGAGGGGAGGGTCTAATATATTATTGTCTGCAATATCATCTAACATTGTTAGTAGTATTAATTAGTGATTTCATCCCGATAAAAGTTGTCTAAAAATTTATCAGGCAGAGGAAATGTTATGGAGGAAATTAAAAATTATTCTATAAATGAATTATTTTCACTTAATTATTCAATTAATATTTTGATGAAGAATATAGTTGTTTTCTATCTTAAATCTAAATTTACTAATTATGTTAGGGTGTTTTTAGAACAAGCTATAAATCATAAGAGGTCAGGTGATAAGAGCCACTGTGCCGAACCTGAACCGTAAGATAATAGTTGAAGTAGTGACTGGAAATAGCCTGGCCCGCTATGATCTATGTAACATGACCAGTACACACTCACAAATAGGAAGTTAGATACGCACGTGATAAGAGTGTATGCCTTAGAAGCTTAAGTAGATAACATTGAGCGACAATACAATAGTATGTCCGATAAGAGTTCCGATAAGAGAACACATGTCCTAGTTGTTCTAATAATACAATAGCATATACATGCTCGTCAACGAGGAGGTCCCTACGTTAGGATTCCTTCCGAGTGATTATCAACAGTGTGGTATGAGACACACGACCAGCAAATAATAAAGACAGAATAATAATAAATAAAATATAAAAGGACGTTAAGCAAGTGCATAACGAAAGATCCAAAAACCTATATATAAAGAAGCAATCAAGCTTAACGATAATAATTATAACAATCAATACTAAAGATTGTAAGTGTACATAAGATACATAATATAATATAATAATCTACTATAAATACTCTTATCACAGAAAAGCGTCTAACAGAATAATTTTTTTATTAAATTTGTTGATTTAATATTTTGTTTGGCGTCGGCGCTTATTAAGTAAGGTCTAAATCTGTTTAATGAAACCCAAATTGAGAGAAAGGGTATAATTAGTTTTTACGTGTTCTATACCCAACGTTGAAGAAAGAAAGGTCAGTTGTGTAAAGGGTTTTTTAGGTTTAAATTCGAAAACGTGCAGTTATTTCGGACGTTTTTTAAGCTGTTATATAGTAATAACTAAATTGTTAAAATTTTTTCAAGTGATGTTTTTCTTTTGAATTATAAATGAGTATGCATTTGATTTATGTATATAGGTGATATATAATGTAAAAGTAAAGTTAATTATGAATCATATGTACTAATTCAATGAATTCATTGAATTTATTTGCTTCATCCAGGAGGACATATTCGTTCCCTTCTCTTTCTGATAAGTTGATGTTGTCTATGTTCTTAAATGGCGTAACTGTAGTAGTTGGGTCTATCTTACTAGCTGTCTCTGTCGTATGGGTGTTAACTACGCATGCATTAAGTTGAGGTCCGGTAGACACTATTTGTTTGCTTAATATTTTTTTACCTGTGAGATAGTTTGCGTTTAAGTTGTGATCATTAAAAAGGACGTCTTCATTTTGATTAAAATTGTTATGAAATTCTTTTGTTTTAGTAGATTTGTTCACGTTTACAGGAACCAAATGGGCTGTTAATCTATTTCCCGTTTCCTGAGTTGGTTTCGTCATATTCGTGCTGTTGTGATTGTTCGAGGTTCGTTTTATCTTAGTTTGTAAATTTGGCTCTTTAATATATAGTTTGGTGTTTGATGTAATTTTAAGCGTGAAGCCGGTGTATTTGAGGAAGAAAAAAATCAATAACGGAATCAAGGAAATGAACAAATTATGTTAAAAGATAAATCATTTACTATATAAACAAAAAATGTAAACAAATAATCATTAAGCCATCATTCATAGCAAATATCACATTACTTCAACCATTTACACATACAAACACCTCGTATATTTGTTCATAATGATGAAAAAGAAACAGGGAGAAATTAATTATATTACGAAAGTAAGTTTATTTATGCAATTTTATTTAAACATAATATACTAACACGTTAGTAGGATATCCTATCATCGGAACTTGGTTTGCATGAAAAGAAGGAACTTTTAAAAAGGTTGTACGATAACTACAACCTTCTGGTTGTACCAAAGAAACGTAAGAGAACCACTATTAGTAAGAGTACTAAAGAATTTTTGGAAAAAGTATTTGAAAAGAAACAGTGGATCACCAGGGAAGAAAGACAGATTGTGGCAATGGAGTGTGGTATCACACCATTACAAGTCAGAATATGGGTATGTTGTTACTTGTATACATTTACTACTCATCATTACATTTTACTAACAATATCATATATATATATATATATATATAGTTTATCAACAAACGATCACGTACTAAACCACCTGTAAATAATAATAATAATCAATAAATGAAATATTTGTTACATATATTCTATATATTTTAATGTTCATATCAATGCAGGAGTTTTGTAGAAAGAAATGAATATAGAGAGGGTCTAAGAGGGATTCCATATGAGTGCGTCTAAGTGTCTTCTGCCTGAGTCTAGGTCCAGTTGGTGGAGCGGGAGAAGGATAGGCGAGCGGAAGTAGAGCTGGAACACAATGTAAAGACCTATGAAAAGGAAAACAGATATATACGCCGCAAAAAAATCAGATACAGAAAACTTAGGCGCAAATGCAGTAAAACCTTGAAGAATAATAATCACACCCATGAAAAATGTCGCATAATACGCCAACCCAGGCATTAAACTAGCTTTGAATGGGAGATCATTTCGTGATATATTACGATATTTTAAAGCTTTCATGAATCTTATATGGGCTAATGAAATGAATAGCCATGAAAAGAAACCGGCGACAGCGGTGATGTTTAAGAGCCAGTTGAACGCATTTTGACCACCTGCTGAAGTTTCCATATAAGCTAATGCACCAAAAGCTGCCGTCATAAATACAGCATAATATGGAACACCACCTTTTGAAGTCTTACTGAAAATTTTTGGTGCTAATTTCTCTTTCGATAAACCATAAAGGATACGAGATCCAACATATATATTTGAATTACCTGCAGATATAATTGTCGTTAAGATAACGGCATTAAATATATGAGGTAAAACTTTTGTACCTGAATTTTCTATAGCAATAATAAATGGAGATGAAGAAATGTATGAAGTAGTTGAAGTTAATTTAGGATCATTATATGGTACTAATAACCCAATGAAAAATAATGATAAAATGTAGAAAACTAAGATACGTGCAGTAACTTGTCTAATGGCACGAGGAACAGCTTTTCTTGGATTTGCTGTTTCACCTGCTGTAACACCAACTAATTCTGTACCTTGATAAGTAAAAGCAGCATTAATTAAAGAAGAAAACCAACCTAAGAATCTCGCTTCATTGATATCCTTTGAAATAATACCTGGTCCAAATGCACCAGGATTACGCCAATATCTGAACCCTACTGGTCCATTCAATTTTTTGGAGGCACCACAAACCATACAAAGACAATAAATGATAAATCCAATAATTGCAACAACTTTAATTGATGCAACCCAAAATTCAAATTCACCATAAAATTTAACTGGGAATAAATTCATACAAGTTAATAATACCCAAAATATACTAATCCATGCAGCTAATGGTACAGCAAATGTCCAAAAATCAATAATTTGTCCAACGACACTTAATTCTAATGCAAATGTAACAGCCCATGAAAACCAATACATGTAACCTGTAGCTGCACCAAATGCTGGACTCATGAATCTTGCTGTGAAAACAGTGAAAGATGAAGTAACTGGGATAAAAGTTGCCATTTCACCTAATGATTGAGTAACACCAAAGACTAATGTCCCCATAAATAAATATCCAATCAATGCACCTACTGGACCCGCATTTAAAAGTGGTGACGAGATACCAATGAATAAACCTGTACCAATGGTCCCACCCAATGCAATCATACTTGTATGTCTTTCCTTTAATTCTCTTTTAACTTCTGTATCTTGAACTGTACCTTCTTCGATTTCAATAGCCATTTCAGGATCATATTCTCCTCCATTCATTGCAGCATTACTTAATATTTCATTTTGTATACGTGCTCTTGTTTCATCAGATGTTTGATGTTGTGACAACGAAGTTGTCACATATATGGTACGTTTCTTATCCTTCTTATCCATATCATCTTTATTTTCATTAAATATAACATTACTATTTCTACGATGAGTATTATTTGAATTATTAATACTTATATGATCATTATCTTCAATAGAGACCAATTCGATCCCATCGATTTTATCCTCATCATCAGCCATTCCTCAAATATAAATACAAATATATATATATATATATTTCGCTAAATGTCTTGATGTACTTTCTTAAACCGGAACTTCCTCTTAACAGACTAATCTTCCTTGCGGGGGGAGCGTTGCGATGACTTATTAATCTGTTTATGTATTTGTATATATAATAAATATACTCTCTCTTGCTCTTGCACTTAACGATCGTACTTATAAATGAAGCAAAAAAATTATTCCTTTAAAAGCAATGAAAATTTTCTGGGTCACTGAAACGAATCCGTTATCTAACTGATCGCTTGTTGCTCTTTCCATTAACGATAACGATTTGTGAAAAATTGACAAACTATAGCAGATGGCTTCATCTCACCTTCCTCCCCCCGCTCCGTCAGTCAGTGCACCCAGCAAAGTATCAGATACAAAATCCCTTCAAATGAATGCCTTCCCCCGTTACTGTTCTCTCTTCAGCAAACGAATCATTAAGAGGCCGCGAGTGAAGGAGGCAGCAAAAATGGCAAGAATCCCGGCTGGCTTGTTCCGAGAATTGTTAGCATGGCAGTTCAAAGAACAGTAAGCAGTTTCCAACCGCAATTTTAGCTAATCGGTGCCTCACCAAAAAGCAACAACAACAGAAAAGAAAAGAAATTGCGATGGAGACGGCAATGGGTCTGTGCTCACTTTTCTCTGTGTCTTGGCTAGTCCTCCACTGAAGATCGACCGCTATCAGATAAGCCGTTTTGATCAAAGGCAGTGATGTTCGCACAGATCGCTTCGTAACCGGCAGTGCAATGAAATTATCCTACAACGCAATGATAGTTAAGTGCAAGTGAACCCGAGCACCGCAGGACCAGTAAACTACTTGACGTCATATCCGCATAGCCCTAACTTTCATTGAACAGATGAACCCTAATGATAATGATGTATTATGCCTTTTATCGTATTTATGCTATATAACGATATGTTTACGTTGATAGAATATATAGAAAGATATGGAACCTAGTAATAAAGTAACTACGCCTATAAGGAAGTTTTGTTCCCTCTTGAGAGCTGCAATTTGCAGATCTGTTCGTAATTGCATCGTTTGAATTTCACTTCGCAACGTATCAAGAATATCGTTAACACTATTGTTTAGTGATTTCGTAAGTATACGATTCTGTTCCTCAATGTATTGAACAGTTAACGTACTGTTATTTTCTAAAGTGTTCAATCTTTTAACCATATTCTTGAATAATGACTCCTCCGTATTTGGTTTACGTGCAGTAATTACACCGTTATTACTCTTGGTAACAATGCCATTGACACATGTCTCACTCATATTAACTGAGTTTACCGGTTGTAATACCTTGTTGCTAGTATCTAACCATTGTTTCAGTTTTTCTTCACGACACATGCCTTCATCTATACATATGTCCTTCCGTTTCTTTATAATTACTTCTTCTTTATCTATATTGCCTATTTGTGTATGGTTGTTTCTATTATTGTTATAAGAATTCATATTTTCACAATCCATATCCTCTTCTAAAGGAGCTCCCATCATTACATCAGTTTCATTCTTCACTTCAATCGTTTCTGTCTCCTCAATCTTATCTGTAACATCTATCTCTTCTGAAAATTGAGGTTCTGTTTCTCCCATCTTGAATTCGTCCATCATAGTTTGACCATGAACTTTTATTGTAGACAGCGGACAATAAAATTCATTCCCATAATGTGATACTACTTCAACGCGTAAATATCGTGCCCATCTACGTGGATTCTCTATATTAAAAGTTTGTAATTGTCTATTATTTTCAGCTTTAAATTCTCCAATTAATGTCCATCCACTTTTCGTTACAGGTAATCTATCACTAACATAAAATTTAACATCCTTAAACGTTGATGAAAAATATTCATAATTACCTAATTTAATCTCCTCAACTAATATATCTTCACATAACTCTATTATAACATATTGACTTTCAACTGCACATGGATTTATCAAATATTTATCCTTATTTTCCACTAAAATAGACGTCGCTCCAGATGCCTCAGAATTAGTCTTAACAATGGTAGCTGCACAATCCAACGAAGCATAATTATATTTATCCTTGTAAACTCTACCCTCAGGTTCCTCTACATCGTCGTTCCCACCACTTAGAAACCCAAGTTCAATTTCCATTTCTTCCCCGTAACAGTCTCCACCTTTATAACATGATGGATCGCTTGGTTCTCGGATTCGTCGACTGCCAGCATTAGATTCTAACATCGGATCCTTACCAATTTCATCTTTCTTAGATTGTTTCCATTCTTCAAATGATATAAAACTTCCATTATTTTCCTCTTCACATAAACATATCCTTATGAAAATTGAAATAATATATCCTAGAAGCACATTCATATAAACCATCCCCTACCAAAGTACGTTTATTACCCTTTCTCAACGATTGATTTGCTACAATGTACACTTGCAACATCTGATCTTCTTATACGCTCTACTTATCATTTTAATATGCTTATCAAAATTCCGCATTTGGTAATATTAGGAAGAAAAAAAAAGTCAACAACAGATAACAAAGAAGGCGCCCTAGGAAATTCTGCGTGCCTCTTTTACGTATATACTTGAAGTAAGGGTCCAGTCTTTAATTACTATAAATGAAACGTTTATGATATTATTTATCTATATATTAACAAGTTAATTTATTTCTTTGGATATTTTATCTTTACAGTAAACGTACGTGAATTTACCTTTGGAAATGAAACATTTTTACTAAATGGAATACTGGATACGTCAATTTTTCTATTATTCTCTGAAAATTTAACATATCTAACAGGCATACCACCAATTTTCTTAACGGTATTTTTCAGTTTCTTTGTTTTAATTTTAATAATTGTCTTTGGCTTCACTGGTGGAATAGTAATTTTCAATTTATTACTTGGGATATTATCAACTGGAACACTTCTAATATGAAGTTTCATAATACCATCTCTCTTAATGACAACTTTCCCTTCACCTAAATGATTAGCAATTAATTTCTTCATTCTTGGTGCAGGTAAAACAACTTCCAATTTATTTTCCAAACGGTATAATACACGACTGATATCAAATAAGATTTTCCTAGAATAAATGTTTAACAAAGGAGTATGTAACGTATTCCATAATATACTCTTTAACGGTTCATAATCGCGAAAGATATACCTGACCGATCTAATCAAACCCTTAATATTTTTCCTCTTGTTTTCTAAAGTTTTACGATATATATCCCCTGAAATGTCATCCATAATAAATGCGGCAACTTCATCCTCATTATCCGGGTTTAAATTACTTGGAATTATACTCTCAACAACAAAATTACAATCGTCATCAATGTTACCAATAAATCTATTCTCAATAATGTAATTCAATGCATCAATAAATACATTTGGTAACTTTAATCTAACAAAAATATCCGGGTATGAGCAAACACTTTCAAAGAAAAAAGTTAATGCATCCTTATTCTTAATACCACCACTAATTAATAATGATCTAAAACATTCAAGAGTCAAATCTTCAACACCTTCACGTTCCCTGAAAATTCTGTAATCATTTTTATCCAATAAATCCAAACATTCACCGAGGGTATCGTTCAACTCAGGAAATTCATATATTCCTCTTACCATTAAATTAGTCTTTTGTCTTACAATTTCTCTTGATATACTGAAATCGTAGGATTCCGTCCACTTATCTAAATTTTCATATCTATTCAACTGTTCCAATGCTGCAGCATGATATGTTTTGTCCTCAATATCATGTGTGCAACATGTAACCACAGATTTAATCATTTCTCTGATATAATTATGATCTAAAAAGAAATTCCCGCTATTATCATTGTACTTCAATAAATTCAACACAAACGACTTTATATAATTAGGTACTTCATCATGTTCATTTCTAACGTCTCCTAAACATTCGACAATTCTTTTCTGAACTAAATATTCCCTTATATCTTCAAAATTACTGGATTTAGGAATACTTGATCCCTCAAAACAGAATAAATTTTCGAAAACCTTTATTAAATGTTTCGAACCACCCACAAATTTCTCCTCTGGTTTGAAAACATATCTGGAGAGTGCTCTACAGGCCTCTAATCTCACACCATAAAAATATTTCTTATCCATTATCGTTCTTGTTAGGATAGACGAATAAACAAGTGAACTGTGCATGGAAGTCGATATGACATCCTCGTAATATCTAATACTTTCAATTTGGGCCTCAACATCGACATCTTGTTGTAACTGAGATGCAAACATGTAATCTGGTTGATTGATCATAATTTTACTAATCCACTCAAAATCGGAATCTATTCTAATCCATTCATATGCTTCATTCAATACTTGCATATCGTGACCTTCCGTGCTCTTATGCAGTGGTGTCAAATTCCATTCGCGACATTCCTCGGGCTCGTCTAGGATCCCACCAAGTCTGATTATATACTCATCCCCATCATCACCATGATCGTCCATGAAAGCTGACATGTTACTTGTTGATTTCATAGATGATATCCCTCTACCTCTATTTCTTCTAAATTTTGTATTATATTGAATATCGATTTTGGTAAAAATATCATTAATTTCAACAATATGTTCATAGGGAGTCCCGTCAACTTCGTTGATTCTGATTGTCATGGACCCCGTAAAATAAGGTTCAGTATTCCTATATGGATTTTCAATGCGATTCAACGCACTTCTAGTGAAACCTTTAGGTCCAGTAATTTTGTTCTCACCTAGTTCCTCAGCTTGGCATTGCCTTATACCTAATTCAATGACCATCCTTTTCTTGTTAAACCTTTGCGTTACTCTGAAAATTGGCACACCTGAACCATAAATCCATTGTTGAAAAAACGATTCCAATTTATTCTTATTAACACGCTCACAGACATGTTGGAAATGTCTTGCGGTTAAAGAATTATTCGGTAAATCACCACACATGGCTTGCAAGAAAATTTTTGGTAATACACGAGACATACCAAAAGACCTTTCAGTCTTTGTCATTCTTTTATCCAGAATATATAACACCATAGGAGCCTTCAATTTAATGAAATCTAAATCGCCTGAAGTCATACTAATAGGTCTTGAAAAATCAGAGAAAAACGTGCCCAGGGGTTGCATTTCCCAATCTTGGTCAACAATAGCTTCATTATAAAGTTTTAACCTGTATTTCAATTCATTGTTACCAAAAAGTTTCTTAATTACTTGAAATACCATAAAACCTGCCATACCTATGCAACACCATGTGTCATTTATGTCATTGGGAGTAATGTTAACACCAGACCATTGGTTCGCGAGGGCCCATGCAAGTTTATCTGTAGTGGAAAACATTGAATCTATCACATTTGAAGGGTATAGTAATCTAGTGTTACATACTGTTAAACTAGCAAAATCCATTGAATCTGGGATGACAGTTGGTAAAAAAATTAAAGAATACGATGCAAACGGATATGAACCAAAATCCTTTGAATAAAAATCCATTATCTTTTGGCAAACAAGTGTCGAATTAGCAATCATTTTATCATCGATATCCTTAGTTGGTAATGTATATATTCTAATTGGTATATCATCATTCGTATCTTGTTCAGTAGTTACAGCAGCATGGAAGTTTCCATTTTCATCATTTTCGTCGTGTTCCTCCTCTATATAATCTCCTTTGTTCGATATTGTTGGTAAGTCTAAATAATCAAACGCACCAATTGCCCAACCAATATGAGGTGGTGCTACCGGATTGAATATTTGAAATGCAAATACTTTTTTCGATATATCAGTTGGATGTGCAAATTCTTTCATGGTTGAGTATTCGGAACAGCATACTAATATGTCTCTATTCAATGGATTATTCATATCAACTTCGTCCCAAATATCGTCATCATCTTCATCCTCTTCGTCATCGTCTTTACTATGTTTACTTTTTTCATATTTTTTGTTATTTTGTATCAATATACTATTAGCATTTTCTTCCTTTTGTCCAATCATCTTTGTTGTACCTATATCCTTGACTTTCCTAGGAACACTAATCTCTATCTCCCAAGTAGATTTTTCATCTAACATGTTAATACATGGCATCCAATATGAGGCCGTGGTACAAAATTCCGCACTTGTTGTATAAACATTCCATAGATGCGGACTATCCTCTAATGCTGTATCGAATATTATACCGGTATGAGGGTTATTTAATTCATATTCTATCTTTACAGTTAATGGTGTAAATACACTTTCTTGTGCCGCTGGAGTACCTTTCACAGACGGCGTTATAGGAGTATAATTTGACAATGAGTCCGCATCTTGTAATGTAATTCTTATACTGGATGGAACTTTTATTATTAATTGTGATCTCCTTATCTCGTCCGGTTTCTGTGTTAAATCAGCAAATTTTTCCCTGAAAAATTGTGATTGTTCAATGGAATTATCTGACAGTAAAACGTCATCGGCTTCATTCATATATTTATCACGTAAATTTTTATCCTGGTTATCATGTATGTAGTTTTCACATCTTCTATTTTCTACCCAAACATCATTAATTTTCATATCTTTACAATCCAACGTAATATAATCTAAATTTTGAACTAAAGGGATCAATATGACATCAGCTACACCTTTAATTTGGTGTGTCGACATGTTAACATCCAATTGAACCCGTTCGTGTGCAATTTTAATTGTTCTTATTTCACTATTATCGAATAAGAAAGGTTGGGATGAACTAGCCTTGGGCGTTGCGCCCATCGAGTATGACATAATGAATTGTTTCTTCTATTCTTCTAATGCAAATTGAAACTCTACTGTGGCTTTGCTGAAATTGGATGGGATCGTATTGTTCTTATTATCTAGCTTTGAAGTTAAGCATATCACTGGACATTCCTTCTTCTATAACAGTAAGTTCGTGTGGTTTAACGTTAACCATTAGTTCAATAAGCTTTAATTTTTCACGGTTTGTTTGTTATGTCAATTATTTTTCTTGAGGAAACTGTTCATGAGAAGGCAAAGAAAATGGCGTACAAATAAAATTTCAAAAATTCAAGTGAGGGTAAGTTTTTCTCTTTAGAAGTTTAAGAACTTAAAACTGATATTAGTCGAGTCAATCTTAATTCGCTGATCTATAATTTCAAACGTAGGTATTTGTAATACAGCTTGGTTGGTGATAACAGTTATATGGCTGGATTCTTCTTCTTTCGCTTGAATATTACATTTGTAACATATGAAACCTTCAATAGTGACAATTTAGTCATCTAGACTCGATACAGTGGCTCGGCCATCTTTAATATTTGCCGTATCAAGCTTTCCTTTCAGTTTTATGATATTAGAAATCGTTGGGTTACGTATTACTGCTTCTCAACAGACGATATCGCAGTTTATAAGAAACCATTGATTTGTTTACTTGAACTAACCATTTTGTGACCGCCCTGTTAGCTTCCAAAACGTTAAAAATATAACATTCATATAAAATCAAGAAATTTTTATAATTTTGTAAATAGAAAGATAATAGTGACAAAAACTAAAGCTATCAACCTCTATACATTGAATTAGTAGCTAAAAGGGGAACAAACGTATCAATTATAACAGTTAACAACAAGGAATAATTAGAAAGACTGCTTATATTTCAAAATTCGGTGAAAAAGACATAATTCTATCGTGAAATAATTGTATTCATAAAACATTATACAAATGTGAAAAAAAAAAGTTGTTACTTATTGAAAAATATATAAAATCATTATAAAAGAAAGGATAGCAAAAACGTTCATTGAGAATGTAAGACTATAACGAATATCCCGTTGACGATAAAAAAATCCGTCTATAATACTATAATAACAACTGAAGAAGTAAAACCTAAAATATTTTATTTATTTTCTATTCTGAAAATAAATACCCGAGTCAGAAAGAAAATAACTTTTACAATTTGAAATAATGGCTAATGGAAATTTTTTTTATTGTATCCGATCAGTTGGTAACTTAGTTGTAAATCTTAACTGGGTTATCGATGAAAGTCTTTTCACCAGCTGGGATAACGACGGTACCGAAACATAATTGAGAGTTAACAGTCCAGGATTCTGGGACTAAGTTACCTAATGCGGCTCTAACGGCATCGTTGTAATGTTGTAAATGACAACCTAGACCCATGGTTTCTAGAGCGGTCCAAGAGTTAATTTGAACAGCACCAGTGGTAGCAGAGGCAGCAACTGGGAAAGCGTCGGCGGCAGCTGGGAAATCAGCTTGGAACTTCTTAACAGTGTTTTGTTCAGTGAAGAAAATGACACAACCGTAAGCTTCATCTCTAGCGGAGATTGGTCTCTTCTTACCGTTTTCACCTGGAATGGCCTTGATGACAGCATCCCAAATCTTTCTGTGAGTGTTACCAGTGACAATAATAGCTCTGTTTTCTTGAGAGTTTAAAGCAGTTGGGGTGTCCTTAATAATGGCTTGGATGACAGCTTGAATGTCTTCAATAGAGACATTTTGTGGTAACTTTGGAGTTAAATTGTAGATAGTTCTACGGTTAGCAATAGCATTTAAGTAAGTGTTGGTAGTACCTGGCATTGTTGATATATTTAGTGTCTTTGTATGTGTGTGTGAGTGTATTGATAACTTGTTTGTTAACGATGATGGTCTGCTGTAAGATATATAATAGAAAATAATTAAGAAATGATAAAGGTTTAAGAATTTCAATTGAATACAGCCATTTCACCTGCTTATATATAAATATGAATTTTTCATCAAAATCTTATTCAAATTATTGTCGACCAAATTGTAGCCCGTATTGAATAGTTATTTACATAGACTTGACCTTAGAAGCATCTATATGGTAGTCCAAAAAGAGGTGATCCACCCGTAAAATTGATAAAAAAGGGGTCAGGATTATATGACGCCTAAAAACTCTTAAAACTTGATGATGATCAAGTATTATCTAACTGTCTTCACAGGAGTCACCTATAAAGAAGTCCAGAGTAACCGATCCATTGGTAAGAGAAACTGCTGGGGGGGTCATCAACTTTCTACCGAAACCTTTTATTTTTATCCTCTGGTCGAGGTTCGCGAGTTTCAGCGAGAGACCCCACATTCGTTGTCTCAAAGAAGGCAACATCTCTACGAGGGGTACTGTAGCAGGAAAGGAAAGCAACTTTCCTTCTCTAATCCTTCCAACGCTACGTGTGTTTATTAGTACGATCCCAAAAGTTGCATCCTTCTGCGATGGCGTCTGTGAGAATGAATATTTGGCAAATCTTACGCGTTTCTTTTTATTTTTCAACTGTTTTATCTGACAGAGAGATGGGCGTACGACTTGCAACGGGATCAAGGGAGATCCATCGATTATGATTTCTCAGTAAAAATGCTGTACAAGATGTTATAAATTTTGATTATTAATTGAAGTGGGATTCTGAAATTTTGTTAATTAAATAATTTCTTTGCACGGTCAGTTGCTTGCATTTTTGCAAAGAGACACAGACGTTGCTGACGTGAGACATCTTTCGTTGATTACTAAACCTGTGATAGTTGAATATATCCCTGTAAGATCTGTTTCGCGGGGATAGGAACCACTACTTCACATAACTGTGGTAATAGTTACAATGCGTAGTGAAAGAAGACCAGGTTTCATAACTATGAAATGGATTAATACAGGTGTGAGACCTGTTTCTGATTTTAGTTCATATAGTCCTGATAGTCGAACGCACACCCTTTGCTGATTAATCATAAAATTATAACATACATCAAGAAAAAACAATTCAGTTGCCCTAAATGTTCATCTGCTATAAGAAAAAAAGAAGGTGTATCTATTATCTTTATATTGCCATTTAATAACCGCTTATTTAATTGACAATTGAATAATCTCAGGTAGGCCAAAACGGTTCCTAGCTGATAGATACGTTGTCTATTATTCTTTTTAAACAATGCTTGAATTTAAAAACTATTCCGTAGTCTCTTGCGACAACTATAAATACAAATATTATATAGTGACATACTTGTACGTTACTTACTATTATTTTTTCAAAATATCTTGGATTTCCAAGACCTGTAAACAAAACACATTATGTAAATATCCTAATTAGGTTAATTGGGAGAGTAGAGTCTGAAAGTATGAAGTTTAACGGGATTAAAATTATTAATTACAATTTCATAATATATTACTTCACATCATCTTTTTTTTTTTTTTTTTAAAAAAAATATAAAGAAGAGTTATATTATTGGTACCAATGTTCACTGTTCTTGATTAG
Source organism: Maudiozyma bulderi (assembly GCA_031590215.1). Lineage (NCBI taxonomy): Eukaryota > Fungi > Ascomycota > Saccharomycetes > Saccharomycetales > Saccharomycetaceae > Maudiozyma > Maudiozyma bulderi. The sequence continues at coordinate 207,423 of CP134442.1, read as the reverse complement.
ATAGCAGTATCGATACGGATAAGTTCAAAGTCGGCCGATTTTTTTAAGTTTCTTTCTTTTTATTTTATTTCGAATATAGATTAACTTCTTTCTTCACTCACTTTGCTCTCTTTTAAACTTTATGTAACCTATACTTTCACATGATGATATTCAATACCACTATCACCAAATTTATTCCATCTTCTCTTTTTAAACATTTTATTTATACCACCGAATTCTCCAACTATGGTAAAACACCAATATATCATTAATAATGAAAAAATTATCAAATATATGTTGAAATTATCATAAACATGAGCTCTAAAGATATCTAATTTTGATGAATCATAAATATCAGAATCTAATGCCAAGTAATAATTGAAATAACCTAACCCATGCTCCCTAATGGATTTAAAACCATCATTGTTGGTGAACATCGTAGGATCCAATACAACATTAATATCTTGGGTATTCAAATACGAATGTTCACGGAGTAATGCTTGATCTACGTTAGTGGGAATCATTTTCTATCTTTGTAAAAGTTATATGGTTTATCTTCTTTGTTCTGTTTCAGCCTGTATTTCACGAGTTAGTCGTTGTCAATATATAAATTCTCGAGTTTATCTTGTTGTGTTCTTTATTATTGCAATATTCCCTGAATATCACTTGTCTATATATAACTTTTATCCTTATTGTTGTCAATTGAAATTCAAAAATTCTTGAAGTTCGCTCATTATACTCTTCTGTCTCTGAAAAAAAAAAAGCGAAAAAGAAAAGAATATAAATGTGAAACACGAAAAATTAAAAAAACAAAACAGACACAACTTGTTCTATGCATTGTTGAATGTATTCTGCTGAGTCGTAAATACGTAATTCTCTCTCTTTATTTTTTTTTTTTACATAAATATTATATTAAATAATTAGGGCAACGATATCTAGTTTCATTGATTAATCTTTAATTTGTTTAGTCAAAATTAGATCGTAATCATCTGTGAAGAAACTGTAAAGAACCCATGATGGCCAAATTGTGCACAAATGCCATATAGCATGCGCATCGATTTGATAATCATAAAGGAAGAAATCAAATAATTCTAAGGACATCGCCATTGATGTACCTACAACTAATAATACAGGCACAACACATAACTTGAATATTAATTTTGATTTACTCATATATTTGGATCCACCAACAAGATGTCTTTCACGTTTCAAATATAAATAGTTTTGTAAAGCCAATGTTAATAACAATAAATATTGCATTATACCGAAAAAGATATTGAATCTCATATTATAAGTGTACGACCAATCGATGTACAATCTCAATAAATGTAAACTGAAGATGAAGACAACTGATCCGCAGAAATATTTACCTAATTTTGGATATTTATCTAAATGTGTCAATCTTGCGAAAATTGCATGAAATCCCATCAATACAGTCATACCTGCAAAGAAATAATCAAATTTCTCTGTAATTAATAAATCTCTCCAATGGAAAATTGTCGATGCAGTCCATGCACACATACCTGCAATTGCAACACATAAATAATTTTGTAAAATCTTTGATTTTGAAACATTGATTCCACTACGTTTAATCATTTCGATTTTTTTACTGATCTTAATATATGAATAATAATGTGGGAAAAAATTACCTATACTGAAAATTGTGGAGAATAACTCTTGCATTGTAAATAATCTTAAAAATGGCCATTTACCATGAAATTGATATATTTCTTCATCTTGTATTATTCTAATATGGGTAATGATTTGCTGGCATTGATAATCACAATCTGCTTTACAATCCCAAAATAGAAATTTGGATAAGATAGTTGGTGTTTGTGCAAACTTCTCCTTAACAAATACATTTTCATCTGGATTGTACCAATCTACTTCTGAATCTGGACAATGTCTTTGATAATTACAGGCATCGTAACAATCGATGAACTCATCTAAGTTATCACCAGGGGATGCTAATGTGGAAGAAGCTCTGATCAGGATATATAAGAATAACAGATTCCACTGTCTTGTATTTATCTTCATTATCGGCAGGTTGAATTGAGTAAGCTATCAAAGTACCCAAGCGTTAAGAAACTAATAAAGCCAATTATACCAATGACAATTTTTGCCATCTTTTCATTTCATTAAGCTATCGCTGACTGTCGAAGTCGATCAATCAACGAGTTCCCAATCTGTGTGATATTCCACGAATTGTTCCAGCTGTATCTTGTTCGGCTACGTATGTATGTATTGAAAACATTTTCGAGCAGATGGTTCCTCTCATTCAAAAAAAAGAGAGATATCTGCGGGATGTTCTGTGCATGATAAATAAATATAAATAATTTATATAATAGTGTTCATTTGCTATGTGCAATAAGTGTCTCTCTGGCTTTGATAATGAAAGCTGATAGATCATTCTCTTTATTTAGAGTGTCTAAGAGTTCCTGCTTTACCTCTGAAGGTAAACTTGGAGTTAGTTTATGTATTTCAAATGAGGGACGATCTACAGCTAGTGTTATGCTACATTTGGCTTGAGGATTCATTTCGTCATAATTCGTAAAGGTAAAAGATAGCACTCCTGCTGCAGAAGAATCTACCTTTATTCCTAATAGTTGTTCATACATTTTCACTTCCGAATCATCCTTATTAACTTGTTGTACAAGTTTTTCTGTGAAATCCCTCAACATTTGATTTCTTTTCTTATCCATTTCTTTCATTTCTTGACTTTCTCTGTCTAATTTCTCTTTAACTTGCATTAATCTCTTTTTTCTTACTAAATACTCCTCGTGTGTCTTTTTGGTATACTCTTCTACTGCTTCGGCTTCGACATATTCTTGTTTAAGGGACGCTAATTCTTTGGATGTATTCTCATAATTTTTGTTTATTAGTGTACTTTGATTGGCAAGCTCCAAAATAGTCGACATAAGCGTGTTAGTGATATCCGCAACACCATCCCTTTTAACTTTCAATGCATCTTGAACATCAGCTGAGAACTGATCCATCGCTTGCTTCAAGTCTGCATATTCCTTTGATTGATCAGTCATTGTCACTTTAAAGTAAATTGCGTAGTGAGCTTCTACGCTGAAGTTTTTTCTTGGTAATTTGATCAAACAGACACACAAGATATGTCTACCTATTCCTTCCCAATTGGATCAAGTGTTAGTTTATATATAACTAAATGGAACATCTCAATCGATGTTTATGTTATTCGATGGTTCAGCAAGACGCGACGATTTGTTTTCTTTTGTTTATGAACCGGGAAAGAACGATACACGCGTAACACTCGCGGGAACGGGAAAAAAAGATAGAGCAGTGTTTTTGATTTTGGAATGAAGTGAAATAAGATACATCACTTGACATTTCAATTTCTCGAGCAGTTTGGAACAGTAATGTTTACATTTATAGTATTTTATAAATTGTTACGTTAAAGTTTTTTTAGGAAGACAACTTTATTCTTCAAAGTGATAAGGATAACTATCTACCGTTGTGATACTCGAATTAATACATGAGCACTACCATCGAATCTAATACAGTTGTTGCAAACAACGCAACACAATATGTTACCACCGAAACAGGTGGTTCACAGAAGAAACAACCGAAAGTCAAATTTTTGACTTTTAATACCTGGGGTTTAAAATTTGTCTCGAAGTACCGTAAGGAAAGATTAAGAGCCATAGCAGATAAATTGGCAGGGGATATAATCGGTACACCAATCGAAGAATTGAATGTTCTAAATGAAGGGTTTAACGAAGATGAGGGCTCGATAGATGACTATGATATTGTAGCATTACAGGAAATTTGGTGTAAAGAAGATTGGGACTATATCAATGAACGTTGTAAGGAAAGATTCCCCTATAGAAGAATTTTTTACTCTGGGATTCTCACAGGTCCAGGTTTAGCCATTTTATCAAAAATTCCAATCGATTCAACTTTCTTATATAGGTTCCCTATCAATGGCCGTCCAAGTGCATTTTTCAGAGGTGATTGGTACGTTGGTAAATCCATTGCGGTTACTCTCCTAAAACCTTTGACTTCAGATACTTCCCCGATTGCGATCATGAACAGTCACATGCATGCTCCTTATGCAATGACGGGTGACGCAGCATATGAATGTCATCGATCATGTCAAGCCTGGGATTTTAGTAAGATGGCTAATCTATATAAGAAGGCTGGTTATGCTGTAGTGATTGTTGGTGATTTAAATTCAAGACCAGGTTCGTTACCACATAAATTTTTAACTGCAGAGACTGGACTTGTTGATTCATGGTTACAATTAAATGGTCAACAAGATATTGTTAAAATATCTAAGATGACAGCGGTAGATCAATTAAAAGTAGGTTGTACTACCTGTGATTCTCAATTGAATACATGGAGAGCACAGAGACAACCCGATGAAGCCAAAAGACTAGATTATGCATTGATTGATCCAACAAAATTGAAAACTGTCAATGCTAGTGCGAGATTCACAGAAAGGTTACCAAATATTGGTAGTTTCTCAGATCATTTTGCTTATACATGTACTTTAGAATTATTATCGAAATCAAGCGAACAGAACAACATTGTAAACAGCGAAGATTTCAATCAACCAAAACAATTACTACAAGATAGATTCAAATCTTACGAAGAAATGCTACGTTGTATTGATAAATATATGGTTACCGCAAGGAAACAGAAATTTTTCAGAGGAATCCATTTCATCATATCTGTCTTCTTGATCATTGCATGTATCGTTGTGACAACATTCACCGCTAATAAGGCAGGCTGGTCATCTATTTTCTGGGTATTATTCGCAACAGTCGTCTCCGTTACAGGTCTAATCGATGGTTTAATCTCTTTCTTGTTCGGTAGAAGCGAGATCAGGGCCCTTTGGGAAGTTGAGCAGGAAGTCAGGGACGCCGAACGTCACATGCAAATGGTACTCGATCAACACCAATGAGACAACCTTTGAGCCAACATCACATAGCCTAGTCAGCAAAATGTGGAAACCGTTATAACAATATTTACATGTCATCTCGACAGCGTTCTTCACGTTTCTTTTGTTGAATGAAAGCCGCATTCCTTTTGCGGTGCCTCCGAATTGATCTTCCCGCGGACTGTGGAAATGGGAACAAAAGGGAAACAATCCCCAAAAAAAAGAAGGGAGTTAGGTTCCGTAAAGTCGAAATGGGACCCATCGATGAATTAAACGGCTAGCTAGAAACACTACATTGAAGATTAACCAATGATTATATAAAAAAAGAAGAATATTAATACCTCTTTTATTTTGTAAATATTCCCATTTTAACTGATAGATTCAATAATAACTAATCTGAAAAGTGACCAGGATTTACTGCTACATAGATCCAACAACAGAGAAAACGGATCCGCAGTTTATCTGTTTCTTTACTTTTATTAAAAACAAACAAACATCGGTATAATATATATATATACATATAGACAAAAAAGATGTCGAATGACCATGTCGAGGATTCAAATTCTCCGGTTAGACAGATAGATAAAACACTTAAGGATACACTACTCAAATCACCTGGTAAAACAATTGGTTCTCGAGCCGTGTGCACAATTTCAAAACCTATTAACATGACACATAGAACAATATCTAAATCAGTATCATCCATTAGAAATAATATACCGGGAACGAATACATTAATTATGGCGCCAACAAACCTCGTTGGATCAGTCTTAAAGGACACAATTCCAAACGTTGTTAGAAAACCAATATCAGAGGAAGAAGAGGATGACATCGCGAAATCAAAATATATGATGAGAAGTATAGCAGGTCTATTAGGAACTGCAAGTGCATATGCCGGTATGGAAAGTGCACAAGTTCTAACAGATATAACACGGAAAGTAAGTCATGATATATCGCTGAAGAGTACAGATACTGTTACAGACGAATCACCTTCTTTGTCACAGTCCCATATAGAGAGGAAACCGACATTATTCGAGATATCTGTTGAACCAAATGATGTCGAAAGGACCAAACCTTCCGATGATGAAATTTCATTACATAAAGCTGTAGAAGAAAAGATCAAAGAGGAGGAAGAATCAAAATATACAATTTTCAAACAATTGAGATCCAAGTTTAATTTAAAAGAAGAAGATATCATGATCTACGATTCAACTGCATGGTTCCTAAGAGATGTACTTATTCAAGGGTATAGTTTTATTACTTTGCATCATTTCTTATTCTTCGCGTATTTACCAAAACCAACAGGTCAAGTGCAAATGACAGGTAATATTAACCTGAAATCGACACTAAGAGGTGTTACTAGATACTGGTGTGTTTTAAAAGATAATTTGTTATCATTGTATGCTAGCGTAAGCGAAGTCTATTTCCCCCTTATCACAATAGATATAAAAGATGTTACTAACGTAGAACTGAAAAAGAGTGATTCCGATCCCAAAAGTTTTGGTAGTAGCTTTAAATTAGCGACAAAGGATAAAAATTATACTTTTATAGCCGACTCTCCACAATCTGCAAAATCATGGTATAATGCCATTAAGAGACAACAGTTCGCATCCCAAAATAGTGGTAAAAATCATATCAGTCTTAAGATACCCTTGTGCAACATTATTGGATTAGATGACGAAGAAATTATTAACCAATCTGTTACTCTAGTTGTTAAGACTTTAGAAGATCAATATTCATATGCAGTAGATGATTATATCTTTATGTTTTTAGATAGCTCAGGTTCACTAGTGAAACAGAAACTACAAGAACAAATAAAAAAACTCTCAGATGTCGGTATTAAAGTTGCTTATGAAAATACGCCGTCCGGATCACCAAGAGATAATTCAATAGATGAAGAATTATTTAGAGACCAGGAACAACAACGCATAGAGTCTGCTAGAATTGAGACCGATAATATACAGAAAAACTCCACATCAACCGATAATGACCTCGATAAACCTATAAAATTTCCATCCTCGGAATCAAAACCAAGTTTATTGCAAATGCCTATTTCAAAAATTAATAGGATCAGGTCAAAAAGTAATGAATGGATACATAATACAAGACCAGTCTCCTTTTTGTTAACGAGAAATAGGGATGACACAAAAGTAGAAGAAAATGTTGTCATAGAGAGTGTTTCCGATATACCAACCACTGCCTCATTTGATGATCCAAAGTTGATTAGAGCGATAACTAACGAAGATCTGCAACAGCTATCACATTCAAAGAAAGGTCATTTACAAACCTGGACTCCTAAACCATTAAAGAACTTATCAGATATGTGGAAGGCAAAACCGCAACATTATGAAAACTCATCTTATACTTTCAGAGATCTTAACAATAAGGATACAAATAGCATTAAAGGGAAAGATTCGGTTCATGCGACTCAAAGATTTCGTGACCACTTTAAGTTACCAAAGGAAAGAGAACTACTCTCTACATATTACGGTTATCTCAATAAAAACGTCCCTACATATGGTAAATTATATCTGGGTGACAATGTATTATGTTTTCGTTCATTAATACCAGGTTCTCATACAACTATGATTTTACCAATTTCAAAGATTGATACATGCTATACAGAAAAGAGTTTTAGATTTAGCTATTTTGCACTAGTTATTGTAGTACGTGGACACGAAGAGTTATTCTTTGAATTTTATACAGAAGCCTCCAGAAACGATATGGAGACTATACTTTTGGATCGAATTGCTACAATTAATTCTCAGGTTTCGAATGATCTTGACCCTACACAAAATGATGCACTTGTGAGTACAGATGCATTTATAGAGAATAATCCTAGTTCTGCAAAATTGAAGTTTTTTGAGGATAAGATATCAGCTAATGGATTTAATGTGCCTTTACTGATAGATCAGAATCCAAATATGAAAGTCAGTATCAAAACTAAAAGAAAATACAAAATTGGGTTAATCACTATTGGTTCCAGAGGTGATGTTCAGCCATACATTGCACTGGGTAAAGGTTTGCTAAAAGAAGGACACGAAGTCACAATAATAACACATTCAGAATTTCATGATTTTGTTGAAAATCACGGTATTAAATTCAAGAGCATTGCTGGCGACCCTGCTGAACTAATGTCATTAATGGTTGAACATGAATCCATGAGCATTGGTATGTTAAGAGAAGCTTCCAAGAAATTTGGGGGTTGGATAAAAGAATTACTAGAAACTTCATGGGTGGCATGTAAAGATGAGAAATTCGATATTTTAATCGAGTCCCCATCATGCATATCAGGCATCCATATAGCGGAAGCTCTTAGAATTGCATATTTCAGAGCCTTTACAATGCCATGGACAAGAACAAGAGCATATCCTCACGCATTTGTTGTTCCGGACAAGAAACGTGGTGGAAACTATAACTATTTATCGTATGTGCTGTTTGAAAATGTTTACTGGAAGGGTACAAGTGGGGCAATTAATAAATGGAGAACAGAAAGATTAGGCATTGGGAAAACAAGTTTGGAACAACTTCAACAAAATAAGGTTCCGTTTCTATACAACGTTTCTCCAACTATTTTCCCACCATCTGTTGATTTCAATGAATGGGTGAAGGTTACTGGGTATTGGTTTCTGGATGAAAAGGTAGATTACCAACCTCCTAAAGAACTCGTAGAATTCATAGAGAAAGCAAGAACTCTTCACAAAAAATTAGTATACATTGGTTTTGGTTCCATCGTTGTTTCCAACGCTAGTGAGATGACCAAAGCCCAAGTCCAGGCTGTTGTCAACGCAGATGTGTACTGTATTCTTAACAAGGGATGGTCAGAAAGATTGGGGGATAAATCTGCAAAAGTTATAGACGTAGAATTACCTGAATCTATATATAATGCGGGTACGGTGCCCCACGATTGGTTGTTCCCTCAAATGGATGCCGCTGTACATCATGGAGGATCAGGTACAACCGGTGCTACATTAAGAGCTGGGTTACCAACAATTATTAAACCGTTCTTTGGAGATCAATTTTTTTATGCAAATAGAGTTGAAGATATTGGCGTGGGGATTGCACTAAGGAACTTTACTACTAAAAAATTATCAGATGCGCTAGTGGAAATAACCACTAATGGGAAGTATAAGGAGAAAGCCGGACTAATAAAGAATCGTATTGTCAAAGAGGATGGTGTTGCAACTGCCATAAATTGTATATATGGTGAACTCGAATATGCAAGAAGTTTAATATATGCTAAAAACCCCATCGGAAATGTAAATGCAGCCTCCTTTAATGAAGCATTAACGACAGTTAATCATAGTGAGAACGAAACTGCTATCACAAATGAGGAATATCCCGTTACACGCATTGATAGCATTATAGATAATGACCCTTGGATCGTTTTGTGAGTCAAGGTTATAGTTAAATCAATTAATTTTGCACGGTCGAGGCTGGGAGAGGCATCACATTCGTTTTCCTTTGAATGGTTAACTACTTAAATACTAAAAGAATTCATAACAATTCCATGTATATACATTCGATTACCGATCATGTTATGAGCATACTTATTAAAAATTGTAACAATAACGAAAAAAGAAGATCTTTTATAATTAATTAGTAATTTATATAATAATACATGCAGTTATAGTCTGAATATACAGTAATTATTTATGCAGCTTAAAAAGTGAATATCTTGATATATCAAGAACACAGAATCAATTGGCATATGGGTTCTTTGCTGTTGTGGAAGGCATAAATTGAGAGAACCCACCTCCAGTTCTGGGAGCTGGCCCTTTGTTACTATGATTACTATGAACAGAATTACCAGAGTTTGAATATTGCGGGTTCTTATACATTGGGTTAGGCATGTTCATTCTTTGTTGAGGCATACCGTTATTAAATCTTTGCTGAGGAACACCGTTGTTCATATACATTTGGTTATTATGAGCAGATTGAAATTGTCCATTCATAGGTTGAGCAGGATATTGCATTCTTTGAGCAGGATTTCTTTGATAAGGATTCCCGAAACTTGGCGTAACAGGAGAACCTGCTTGCATATTGTTTGGGCTATGATGTGTTTGCAATGGTCCTGCTCTAATATGTTGCGGTTGCCCAGATTGATTTACTCCATTATGGTTTTGTTGGTTACCTCCTTGCTGTTGGTAAACGTTATTAATGTTATTATTAGGTTGATAGATGTTACGAGGTTGATTATTTGGTCCTTGACGATTATCTTGTGTAAAGTTGTTATTTTGATTTGGAAATTGTTGATTATTTCCAAACTTGTTTGGATACTGTTGTTGTTGCTGTTGTTGAATATTAGAATATTGGCCTAAATCAGTAGTACCAGAAGAATGAGGGAATGACGAATTACTTACATTATTATTTGAAGAAATCGATCCTTTAGATTCCGAAGTCTGGGTTTTCTTTATGGAAGACGTTGAGCGATTAGATGAACTGTAAGGATTGCCCGTACTGAATATTTCTGTTTGTTCAATGTACTCTGGATCGAACACATCGATGTCATTAGATTGATTCACGCTTTCATTATAGTTACTTGTGTATTCCGAGTGTGCGGAGACATCTTGACTAGTTTCAAAGTTTAAGTCTGCCGTAACATCGGCTAAATCATCAATCTCATCTCTAACCTCAGTATGCTCTGATCTGTTACTGCGAATGTCAATTGCGCCAATCTTTTCACCTAAATCATTAAAACTATTGTGATCAGATACGCGAGCATCCTGGAATGCGTTGCTAGAGTCACCACCATCCTCTTCTGTAGTGACACTACTATTTGAATCTCTGATATTAGAGATCTCGAACATTTTATTTTCTGCTGTGGAGCCTAAATATTTCTCATATGGACTTTCAGTCTTATGGATGCCAGTTGTCTCCAAAATGTTAGTTGATGGCGAAACCTCCTTACTTGTTCTTGTTGCAGGTAGGACAGCATATTTGTCATATATAGCGCCTAGACCAGCTTCTGATTTTCTTGCCATATGCACATCATTTCCAACCATTAATCTATCTTCAGGGGTAGCTTCTCTTAAATCATGTAAACCTGATTCAGGTTCATTTGTTGCCGATACGCTAAAGTCAAAATCGCTATGTTTAACTGAACTATTATCTGGTGATGGTTGTTGTTGGAACGGATCATTTTGCCCAATATCGCTTTGTTTAGAAGAATTAAATATACTTGTCGAGCCAGACTTACTGACATCTCTAGAGACAATTCTTGCAAATGGAGTATCACCGATAGTGTTCGTACCCCTAAACAATTCCTCTGGTGAGATCACTGGGGAGGTTAAGACGGAGTTATCCTTACGATCTGAGCTGATACCTGTATAGCCATCTCTTATCTTACCCAAAAGTATATCATTAATCTCATGACGCCAATCTTCATCTGTCCAGGTTGTCAGTGTAGCTTGATCAATCGAATTGATGATTGACATTACATCCTTAGAATCTAAATAATGTACATTAGGTAATGTTGGTAACGCGTATACCAAGGAAGCGGGATCATCCCTACCTGCAATTAATCTCTCTGGTCTACCGTATAACCTAAATGCATTCATCGTTGGAATCAAGAACCTAATAATCGTATCATAACCAGGTACACCTTGATGTTTTTCTGGCATTATAAAAATATTCGTTTGTTCTTCTTTATCTTTATCAGTAAATGTGATAGTACCTTGTAACTTAATAATGGTGGATGTATCAATCAATTTTGGAGAAGATGGGTAAACTGCAAAAATTTCATTCGCATCATTAACAGTTGCCATAACACCCGTTTTCTTAATCTTTTTATCATTTTCATAAAATGAAATTGAACCAACGTTACTTTTTTTCTTACTACCAGTTTGCGTAATCACTGCATAACAACGTTTCCATGGCATACCTGTACCAAACCTTACACTCACCCATTCACTATGATTAAATTTATTGTCTGCTAAAATGACTTGAATATCACCCAATTTTCTACCTCTACTTGATAAAAATGCACCGGTATAAGCTAATTGTAACGCTACAGATTCATATTGACTTAGTCTGATTGCAGCATACCATTCGTTATATGATTGTGAGTTATTAAATTTTAAGAAATATCTATTTTTCAACGTAGTTGAAATGACTAATGCATTTTCAAATGGTTGACCACCTTCAGTGGTAAAATTATCATTGGCCCCCACAGCTCTAATTGAAGAATCTGTCAAATTTAAATATGCAGGTTTCGAAGCAAGTTTCTTTAATCTATTATTAATCTCCTTGACGTCATCCTTACAATCTGCTAATTCATGAGCATCCCAAATGGCAAGCTGTGTACCTACCAATACTGCATATACTTCTTCCCATGCGTTTCCTGTTGGGGTACCATCACTTTTCAAATCTTTCAGTATTAACATTGTACCTCTATGGTATCTTCTATGGGTATGAGCTGAGATTAATGTTACAATAGGAACTAATTCTGGAGATAAAGTTTGTTCTTCATTAGGAATCATATCTGGAATATTTGGTGTGGAGTCTCCACTTACCAACCTTTTGGCAAAACTGGAAGCTGATCGTTGCTTTGGAGTAGATGGAGCAGATCCACTAGATTCTCTACGGAATAGATTAGATGATCCTGATATAAATCTTTTCATTTTTGAACTATATATATGGGAATTTTGGATAACCTTATTTTTATGATATTTTGATACTATTTTAAGGCAATAAAAAAACGATCTGAATATTAACGAGAAGAACTAATTGCAATGTAGAAAAAACTAAAATAAAGATAGAAATGGTATGTCTTTCGTTTGTGAAATCTTAACGAATTACCTTTTGAAATAATTTTACGAACTGTGTTTACCTACTAGCACTTGTTTAATTGAAATGGGTATTCCTGGAAAAACAAAATCGAATGGGAACAGCGAAACCAAATATAAATATTGCAATATTATGTTATTGTATATATATACTCTTTGTATATCTAGAAACCAAATCTTTAACAAAACCAAACGTGTAAATAACCTTTCGAGTTGTTATCCAATAATGAAACTATTGTCTTCAAATCCTCAAAGAATTTGTTCATTGTTTCCATCTGTTCCAAATAGTTGGATTTTCGTCATGCATTGACTCGTCCGTGCGCCATTTCCTGAAAGATGAATCGTACGTAACAGACACAGACACGTATGTTTATACGTATGTACACAGGTAATAAGAGGAGATGCACCGTACAAGTACACATTGTTTAAAGGCTACGATTGTGATGAGCTGTAATAGCTATTAGTGCTGAAATATTATCAGATCACAACTCTGTTGGTTACGATTGCAACGAATGAGAGAGGCCAAGTGAGGGACGAATGACTGTCTTACCAAGTCGAGAAATAGTTGTTTACATCAAGTGGATTAATGCTGTTGGATCTGATCTGTTCATATGCAAAGGAGGCTCATATACATCTTCTTGAGAGGGGCACAGTAACAATCGATACAATTACAAAATTTTGCTACTGCAAATTGCAAAACGAACTATTGTGATCAATCCACGTCCATTCTTGTCAAAGAGACATAGTAAAACTATCAATCCATGATAGGTAACTAACTAGTGTTTGCCTATTACGGATCACTAAGCTCACATACATATTACGTTACATACACATTTGGTCTTGTGACTAAAAAATATTTTTTTATTATTAAAGTAGACATTGAGTTTAAATCGTATACATAAGCTTGGTAAAAAGAGTTTTAAAAAATAATGATTTATATTACATTTTACAAACTTAAATTAATTTAAGCAGAAGCCTTCTTGGCAGTACCAGTTTGGAAACCGTTCTTGAATCTTCTAGAGACGTGCTTTAGATATTGCATTCTACCAGTACCAACAGTTCTTCTTCTCTTGGCCTTAGCACCCCAGTTGAAAGATCTAGTCTTAGCAGCTGGGTAACCACAGGAAGCACAGGTCTTCTTTTGAACGTGGAAAGAACGACGACCACATCTGTTACACAGTGTGTGGGACTTGTTGTGACGCTTACCGAAAGATGGAGTACCCTCTGTTTAAAAAATTATTGATGTTCGTCTTCTTGTTATATTACCTTAATAACCCTATTAGTCACAACACCTCATCGCGTGCTACTGAAAGGGATAATAAGTAAAAACAAAATTAAAGAAAAGAACAATTAACATTCGTTAGTAAATTTGATTTCTTAAAATAGTGTTATCTCATGTGGTCTGGTGCGATTGGATATCATTGTGATTCTCCTGACTAGCAATATACTTGGGTGTCTGTTGCCACGCATTTCAAAATATGTTGATTCGTCGTAAATTAAGCAGACATTAATTCAAGTTAGCAATTATGCTCATGATAGATAATACTATTGTAAACAGTAGTCCATGAAGACACACTAGACTGTATCTCAGTTATCCACAACGCCACAATCGCAATCTCATTGAATGTCTCTTATATCTGATATATTACAAGTGTATTCTAGTCCGTAAGATTATTTCAAAATTCAATAGTTTATTCTCATATAAAACAATATCCTTTTCATATTGTAATCATTTCAATCATAATATCAATTAATTATTCCATATTCTCCAATCCGTTCATATTAAATTAAACTTATTCCTATTATACAATTTCTTTTGGTAGATTATCCTTTTCAGTATTCTCATAAATTTTCACTTTCCTCAATCGCATTTTACCGCATTCATTAGTTTTAACATTATCTCTCTACATACTACCCATTTTTAATCGTTTTTATATATGTATCTTTATATTTTGTGCAAGAAAACGAATAACAGTATTAAAATATAGCAATGTTTTTATATATACTTCATGTAACACTACTACTATCAAAGGTTTAACTCAAAATTTCAGTTGTTACCACCATAATCATTCAAGCTAAGAGATGGTACAGTAACAGTAAAGAACTCCACGCACAGAATTTACCAAAACGAACGTAGACATTGCACAAGGAAATGGATATGAGCTGTGAACAGAACAGAACAGAGTAGAACAAGTCTTCTCTGGGCTCTGACAAGATTTCCAATTGAAGGGGGAGAAGCACGAGCCAGCCTAGAAGGTAGTTTTGAAAGGAGATGTACCACTGTTGCGTTAAACAGAAACTTCCTGCTGTCCCGTTGAAACAAATATTTCTTCTGTTTAGGAAGGATGTGGTAGGCGGAGGAAATTAACCTCATCGCAGTTCAATTTTCAATTTTGCTCAACCGAGCGGCCAAATGCCTTCTAATTTCCGTCTCTGCAAAAAGAAAAAAATAGTATCCAACAATCGAAAAAAAATGAAAAT
Source organism: Maudiozyma bulderi (assembly GCA_031590215.1). Classification (NCBI taxonomy): domain Eukaryota; kingdom Fungi; phylum Ascomycota; class Saccharomycetes; order Saccharomycetales; family Saccharomycetaceae; genus Maudiozyma; species Maudiozyma bulderi. Next base: position 192,270 of record CP134442.1, on the reverse strand, counting down.
AATAAATTTCGAAAATTTCAAAACTTTTTCTGGGTGTAAGGATGTAAATTTCGAGAGCAGTCGAATATCCAGTTCTACATCTCGCATGCGACGCGTAGAAAGGTGACACACCAAAACAAAACAAACACCAAAAGAAAAGTGATGCTTTTCGCGTTTATGGTGAGTTTGAAGGATGAGTTGATTGACAGTGCACACCCTTTGTTTGAAAGTAATATTTTGAAATCCCACTGTCATGGCAACAGAACTTATATCTCATTTCGCTGCTAACTCTATATTTTTAATTAATTGATATTTAATTTACTGTAATATTTGGTGTTTGTTAGAAATCCGCGAATAAACATACGCTATATATCACAATTTTGAAACTCGTTTCTTTCCTTTTTTATCTATCAGTTCTAGAAGAACTTAAAATCATATTAGAAAATATAACTAGCATCTAGGAAGTCAACTAATATAACCGTTAAAAATAAAAAGAGGTGTCATTACTTTATCAATTAATCATCCATTGTTCTATTAATCAGGAAACAAATCTCCGGAACAAATTGTATAAATAGGATACAAATCTACAGATTAATTTGTTTTTGAAATATATTATCCATTTTTTAAGTTTTCGAATTTGGTTAAAATAAAAACACCAAATCAAGTATCCACATACGATTCACACAACCACTTTAAAGTGAAATAATAATTCTATAAATACATCAAGATGAATAATATGTTTCCACCTTCTTCACCAGTAACTGGCTCTAACGCGTTATCTTTTGAAGAAAGAAATAAAGATTCTCAATCTCCAAACTCGTCCTTATATGGTTCCAAACCAACTGCTCTAAAATTCCAAAACAACCCACAACCAAATAATGTTCAATATCCCTCCCCTTTCCCATCCTCAAGTATTGGTGTAATATCTTCTCCCGTTAAAGTTACATCACGTTATGATTCAGATTCTGTCGATAGTCCAAATTCCTCATTTGAAGGATTACCTCAAATATCTGATAATAAGCAATTTAAAAAAATTTGTGCCATATCTCCTCCACCTCAGATTGAATCATTTACCAAGAAGCAAAAAGAGGTACCAAAGGTCAAAGATGATACAAAATTCAAAGTGTTTCCAAGACTTATTGAAATTGAAATTAATCCAATGAGCAATGCACAATTAACCGTCGGTCGTAAGAAGGATATGTGTGATGTCCTATTACCAGGTATGAGAACAATCTCAAGAAAACATGCTTTAATCAATTATATTCCAGATAGAAATCAGATTAGATTACAATGCGTTGGTATCAACGGTTTAATAATTTCTTTACCAAGAAAACTTAACTGTTATTTAATTAGACCTGGTACTGATAAGAATGTTTATGAATTATGTGCCATTGAAACAATAAAGATGCGTCAGCAATTTCAAAATGTCGATACTAATGTCGGTAAAGAATTAATTAAAGGTCGTGACCTAACCGCCTTCACTTTAGAACCAAAGGAAACTGTTATAATGCCATTCATGAATAATACCATAATTGATTTCAAGCAAGTCAAGACTTGCTTGTCCATGAAACATCAAACAAATGGTTATGATATTGTATCAGAGCAAAAGATTGCCCAACGTTCATTTTCAAGTGTTGCACACAAGAAAATACCAAGAAACATCGAAACCACTACAAAATCAACTACAACCAGTGACTCACCACTCAAGAGCACTGTCACTCCAGTTTCTTCATTTGTAGAAAGAGAACCAAGGACTCCAACAAAGAAACATGAATCATTATTAAAATCCTCGTTTCAAATGTCTAAGAAGGAACCTATTACATCAAACCTTCACAATGCCTTAACTGATGCATGTTTAACTGAAATTCAAAATGCGACCGCGAATACCCCAGTTCCTCAAACTCGCAAACGTAAACTTGGTACATCATCGCATCATAATAATGGTTCTAGTCACAAACGTTCAAAATCAGTAGAAAAGTCAACGGATGAGATAATGAATGATTTAAAGGCAAAGGACATCAATATAGAAGACCTACAACATATTTTGGCCAATCACCTTGCGTTTTCTAATGTTCAACAAACACCTTTATCTTTATTGAGGGATACTAACTCTACCGTCAAGACTCTAACAAAAGAAGAACTACGTCTAATATTGAAACAAGAAAAATGTATAGGTGTCATTACAAGAACAGGTAAGGATGCTGCCGGTAAGCCATTAGAGGAGGAATATTTCTATGATGTGGAAAACGATGATGATGAACAAAGAAAGGCTCTTGTCGCTTCCATGAAAGGTGGAAGATCTGGTTTAAGATCATGTAGAAGAACCCATAAGCAATATTTCTGGAAGAAACCTGCTAAAAAATAATTAGTCCAATACTTTTGAATGGCATTATTAAGATACCCCATATCTCATTGTAAACATGTTTATCCATTAATATCTAAATACCCTGTATACTATTATTTAAATATCAAACAACATGAAAAAAAAAAAAAAAAATCATATATTACCTTTACATTATTTATATATTGACATTACTTGAGACCCTGTCTGTAACATCTATCTTTATCAACTCCGTTATCCATTAGACAGCATGTTTCTTTAAGAAATCTTGCATTTCATCTGTATCTATGTCTTGCGGATCCTCAGAAGAGATTGCCTGTAACAAACCATCCAGCATTCCATCAACTTTATTTTCATCTATTTTCAGACATAAAGATAGGACTCTTCTGAATTTAGCCTCTAGTTTGCTTTGTTTACCCTTAATAGCATTCAGTGTATCATCCAAATGTTTATCATTTCTTTTATAAGCATTAATTCTAGCATTTAATAAAACGGTTGGTGGTAACATATCATTTATTTTATCTTCATTATTATCATAATTATCCTGAATTTCTTGAACAATTTGGTCGACATTGGTTTCACTTAAAAGCTTTTCGATATCACCGTTATACTGAGAGTTCAATTTATCTTCTAATAATCCATATATGAAATCAACTCTAAAAGGTTCATCTGCATCATACTCGTTAGAGTCCCAATCAATACCTGATGTTTCTTCAGGAGATATACCAAGTTTTTTACTTTCTTCCATGAATGTTCTTTCTTCTGCTTCTATACCATCATTAATATTTTTCAATTGTTCTTTTAATAAATTATATTGATCACGTATTTCTTTGGCCTTAGTTAATTCATTTCTTGAAGTTGCCAACTTTTCTCTTTGTTCACTTAGATCATTACGTAGTTTCTTCAATTTCTCTTTATGTTGATTCACTTCAATTTCATAGTCTTTAGATACAGCAGCTAATAAAGTCTTAATATCATTTACTAAACCATCAGTATCTGGTGCCTTCATATTTTTCAAGCCACTGGTCAAAGTTCTATTCTCATCATTATTTAACATAACATCATCCTTAAGTTCAGTTGAGTCATTATTTGGCTTATCTTGTGAATTTAATTTGGAAGTGCCTGCACCAAAGTCAATTGGGCGAAGTCCAGATTTATTTGGAATACATGGATCTGCACCATATTCTAATAAAGCATCCACAATAGAAACATTACCCAATCTAGCCGCAATATTCAAACAGGTATCACCATTAGAATCCTGTGCATTTAACATCGTTGAAATTATCCAACTTAAATTTAAATTCTCTAAGATTGCATCCTTATTTTTACCATCCTTTGTTGCCCTTGAAGGTTGTTTCACAATCCAACCCATCAATATATCAAGATAATATTTTGCAGCAGATGAACAACCAGTCATACCGGATGTAATGATGATGTGATGTAAGATTGTTCTATTCATTGAATCCTCAAGGATCAAACAAGGGTACAAATAATCTAGTAATTCTTCGAATGTACCTGAATCATAATTGTTAACAGATTTTACAGCTTTAACCAATACAGATTCACCCATATTATCACCGATTAATCTATCTGAACCATGCTTTACTAACTCCTTAACAGTCTTTACATTTGCAATGGATGTTAACCAATGTAATGGTGTATTACCATGTTCATCTACAGGTATATTCAAATTCCATGGTACATTTGGGAACGAATCATTTACCTCATTTAATAAAGTATCAAAAGTTGTGGTCGATATACTGTTAGAAGAATCTAGGCCATCGGTATTCTGTGTCTCTGGGAAAAGTAATTTTTGTAAGAAAGTTTCTAATTTCATTCTTTGATTATTATCTGTATCATTATCAAATTTTGTTGTCTTATGCAATTTTAATGGTAATTCTAAAATTTTATCATTAGACTTTAAATCATGATCAAATACAATAATTGGTTTAGATTCTGACCCATCAGTAGATGTCTTATCATTGTCGTTCTTGGATTTTGAATTTGTGTCGAAGTTGTCTAGGGAATCTTTCAAAGACGCAGTTGCATCATATTTAACTTTCTTTAAAGGAGAACCCAATTCTCTATGTGAATCTACTGTTGTATCCGAATCAACGTTATTAGACCTTTTAACAGCACCAGAATCATTTGTTTCATCTAAATTAGGTTCTCGGTCTTTGCTGCTCTCTTTATTATGCGATTCCTTTTCTAAATCATGCGTACCTGAAAGGGTAGTAGCAGCTGCTGTGGAAGTAGCATCCTCTTCCTTATCATCATGTAGCAGTGACTCGTTATCTAGAATAGTCTCATTTGAATCCTTAGGAGTTTTATTATCTGGAACCATATCATCTTGTTTCTCTACATTGAACCGATTTTCGAAAAGGTATAAGATATTCAAATGTCCTAATAGTTCATATGCTTTTTCTCTAGTTACCCATTTTTCGCCATTCTTATCTGTGTCAACAAGGATTCCAAATCTCGAAAGCCATTCATCATGGTTTTGTGAGTTGTTTGAGTTTCCAATATCATCTTTGTAATCTTCACGCAATTCATCTACATCAATAGTGGATTTCCCCTCGCTTAATTGTTTAATTAATGGTAGTAGTGGTTGCAATAAGAAATAACCAGTTTCTGAACTTCTTACTAACGTGACTGGATAAGACTGAGCACCATCTTCAGATGGAATATAGCTAGTAACTTTAGAGACGGACATCACGGTTTTGGATACGTATCTAGGATTGATTGCAGGTGCCAATTGGGTCGTATGTGCTGTTATTATATGGGAGCCTATGGATTTAATTCCACGTTTCGTGATTTATTTATTTATTTTTTTATAATCGCGTGCGTTGACTGTAGAATGCGTCGTGTAGAGGGATATTTCCTAAGAGGAATTTAAAAGTTCCGAACCTTAAAGGAGACAGGATCGAGTCATAAGAATATGTCAGGTTCAATGTAAGAGAAAAGTGGTCGAACGTTAATGAAAATATGAATTTCAATAGCCGTTTGAAAAGAGAAATTAGAAGAGCTGAAGAGTTCGATACTGCTGGACTTGGTATAATCAGTTATTACCTTCGATTATATATAGTTGAGATTTTATTGAGTCGTGATGAGAGGACTTCTGAGGAGACAGAGATAGCGTCTCAGATATTGGATATGATTGAAAATTTCAAGAAGTCTATTAATGAATTACCAGATGACACTAGGGAGAAAGAAACGTTGTTAACTCTAGTGACAGATGATGCTAAGGCTAAAACATACGTGACCAATTTTGCAATGACTCTATACAATCAACAATTAACAAGGATACAGAACGGGCCATGGGGTCAAGACCTCATAGGAGCACTGTGGTGTTGCATAGATTTGTTTAATTGCATTTTACACTTATGGTCACATCGAGATACCAAGACTACAGAAGTACTGGAGAAAAGAATTAAATATTGTAAAGTTTATATCAGTAAGATAATCAAAGGTGAAATAGGGCAAGGGAAAGATGATGGGGAACAGCAAGAACAAACGTATGAGGATGAGGAACTACAAGAACAAACACAGGGACCAGATGAAGAGCAAGGAGGGGCAACTAAGAATGAGAACAAGGAGCAGAACGTCGGAATTACTACTGAAAATGGCGCTGTGCATGATAACCAACTCGATAACGAGAGTAATGACGAAGAGGCTAACGAGACAGATAATGTTCATAATAAGGATAGTGATAACACATCTTTAGTGTCTCATGAAGAAGTTACCAAAGCAGATAGTGTTACCAGCCTACAAGATGATATCGCTAAGATGAACTTGAATGATACTAAACACGATACAGTCGAACCTACTCAGGAGGAATCCGCATCTTTAAATGAACCTGAATTTATTGACTCTGATAAGGAAATAAATGCTTCACCTAATCAGCAAACTCGTTATAGCACATGCGAATTAACTGGTATGATGGATCGATCTGATCGTATTGAAAGAGCACAAAAATGTGCGAAATATGCTATCAGCGCGTTGAATTATGAAGACATTGCTACAGCTCGAGATGAACTTACAAAAGCTATGGATCTTTTAAATACACTTTTCTAATAAGCTTGTATATCTCTTTTTTTTTTTGTGTATATATTACAATATTTTTATTTTAATGAGAGTTATGTAGTAGTAGTATATATATATTAGACAAGTTAGAATATTATGCTGCGACTTTAAAAAACTAGATTAGAATTTTAAAGTTTTTGGTTTTTCCCAAGAATATTCTTGATTAGTGAAATGACCATATGAAGCAGTTGGTAAATAGATTGGCTTAGCTAAATCTAATTCCTTAACTAACACACCTGGTCTTAAATCGAAGTTGTTCTTGATAATTTCAATAATTTCTTCGTCTGATTTAGTAGCGGTACCATAAGTATCAACATGTAGAGATAATGGTTCAGCGACACCGATAGCGTAAGAGAATTGAACTTCGACTCTTTTACATAGACCTGCAGCGACTAAAGATTTAGCGACCCATCTAGCAGCGTAAGCAGCGGAACGATCGACCTTTGAATAATCCTTACCTGAGAAAGCACCACCACCGACAGCGGAGGCACCACCGTAAGCGTCGACAATAATCTTTCTACCGGTTAAACCTGCATCACCTTGTGGACCACCGATAACGAATCTACCAGATGGTTGAATGAAATATTTAGTGTTTTCATCTAACATATCAGCTGGGATAACTTTTTCAATAATGTCGGATTTAATCAATCTTCTTAAATCTTCAGTAGAGATTGATTCAGCATGTTGAGCGGAGACAACAACGGTATCGATTCTTAATGGAACCCATCTACCGTGATCGTTCTTATATTCAACAGTGACTTGAGTCTTAGTATCTGGTCTTAACCAGTCTAGAGAACCGTCACGTCTAGCGTCGGCCATGGCCATGTTTAACTTATGAGCCAAAAGGATAGTTAATGGTAAACCTTCTGGAGTTTCATCGGTAGCGTAACCGAACATGATACCTTGATCACCGGCACCGATATCTTCGATTGCTTTTTCTTCGTGGACACCTTGAGCGATATCAGGGGATTGTTGTTCAATAGCAACTAAGACGTTACAAGTCTTGTAATCGAAACCTTTATCGGAGGAATCGTAACCAATCTTCTTGATAGTGTCTCTAACAATCTTTTGGTAATCTAAGTTAGCTTTAGTAGTAATTTCACCAAAGACCATAATCATACCTGTCTTAGCGGCGGTTTCACAAGCGACACGAGAATGTGGATCTTCAGCTAAACAAGCATCTAGGATGGCATCAGAGACTTGATCACAGATCTTATCTGGGTGACCTTCACCAACGGATTCAGAAGTAAATAGAAAAGTACCAGCCATTGTTTAATAGGGAAATGGAGTAAATGTATAGATATATATGGGTATATGTATAAGGTATACGTACTTGAAGAAAGAAGTCATTATTGAAACAAAGATAAAACAAGATAAGAATAGTGGTAAAATAATATATAATTGATAATCGAGACCTCTTATATATATATACACTTGTGTTGTGTATAAATAGTTTAATTTGGAACATCTGATAAAAAGAAACATGAATATGAAAAATTTTCTGCACTTCTTCTTCACATGAACAAAAGTTCAATGATATGAATTAATCAATCAACCAAAGGCATCGCATTATTTCTTTGACTAACGTACCCACGTACGTACTGGGCATGGCAGCAACAGACAAAGAGTGTCTCGAAGTGGCATATTTTGGAAGCACAAAATTTTTCACTACCAAAAGAAACGACGGCAACACACACACACACACACACACACACAGTTAGTTGCACAGGGCATATTGCGCGCAGAGACAGCACAAATGCAAAATTGCGAATTGCAAAATTGCGAAATTGGTGAAATGAGTCCAAATTTGTCAAAAACTGTGAATATATACAATACATCGTTTGCGTTGTCGTTGCGGTGCTTCTCGCAGAAAGTGTGGATATATCATACATTATGTTTTTCTTTGCACTTATGATCAGTGGATTCATCTGTTTATTTGTTAGAAGCGACTGCACCAATTTCTGTGACTCTGGATCGCCAAAGTGTCTTGTCTCTTGTATCCGGCAAAGTCCGGTGGAACGAACCACTTCTAAATGATGCGACTATTAATACAAAAAAGGATATATATATATATATCGTCTCGTTTAAATTTATCTTACGTGGGAACAATAGTCAGAAGAACATTTGGAACAGTAATTCAAGGAGTATCCTTTTCTATCAGGCTGGTGTGTCATAATCTGTAGTTTGGTCCGATAACATACGAACAGATAGATAGGTCCTTCCTTCCCTCAAATAAAGAGAAAACTGCCCGTGATCACGTGCGCGTGCAAAACTGTGGCGTTTCCGTGTGAAGTGATATAACTGCAGTTGCACCCTTAAAAAAAATAATTAGGGTTCCGCTCATCCTCCCCAAAAATTGCTATCACGAAACACGAACAAAACGTACCCCCCCCAATTTTGATAACAAATAGATTAAATGAATAAATTGCTTATTCAGCTCCGCTCATCGATTTCCTCTGTTCGCTAACGGTGAAAATTTCAGTTTCAATTTTCAATATTGGCTGCTAAAGGATACCAGCCACCGACTTGCGCACATTACCGTTTGTCCCTATTTTGCACGTATAGCAACAATTGTTCTGACAGGTAACTTTGTTAAAAATGTCTATTATTATATAACACATACTTCATTATCTTATTATATTTTTCTTTTACGTAATAATTTCAAACGCTTGCTATCAACAATTGACACAACCTATTAAACAAACAACTTGAACAATGTCTGTATCTACTAAGACTGCTAATGGTATCACTGCTGCTTTACAAAAAGAGGATGTTATTGGTGATTTATTCCCAGAAAGAGCTACTTCCTCAACTTTTATCCCAGAAGGTTCATTATTAGTTGATTATACTGAACCTAATACTACTGTTGCATTAGGTAATGTCTTACCTACTGAGACTACTCAAACGGCTCCATCATTCACCTATAAACCATTCAAGGAAATGGATATTGAATCTAAATATACTTTAGTAATGACTGATCCTGATGCTCCATCAAGAACTGATAAAAAATTCTCAGAATATTGTCATTATGTAATTACTGATATTAAGTTTACTGATGCTAAAGAAGGTGGTGCAATTATACCAAATCAAAATAATGTAGAATTACATAGTTATATTGGACCTGGCCCACCCAAGGGAACCGGATTACATCGTTACATTTTCTTATTATTAAGACAAACAGATGCTTCATTGACTGAATTGACTCCTGTAAAGGAAAGATTTAATTGGGGTTATGGTCAACCTGCGGTAGGTATTGAACGTTGGGCTAATGAAAATTCATTAAAATTAGTCGCTGCTAACTATTTCTTAGCAGAAAACAAATGAACAAATTGACCGTCTTAAATTAAATTAAATTAAATTAAATTAATTTACTATATTTTTTATTATGTCTATCTATATGTATGTATGTCTATATATATATATCAATATGTTTTATCTTTATTTTTAAAATAATTGTTGTACTAATTCTTTGTATACAGCAATTTGGAAATTATCTAATATTAATTCATTTAATGGTGGAGCAACAACAAAACCTGAAGTATTATTTTCCATTAATTCATCCTGAGTAAAATGTTGCATCATATCTTGATACATTTTAACTTCTTTTTGATCTTTATCATAATATTTAGTATCAATCTCTAAATCATTTGGAATTGCACATAACCAAATACGTGTCTTGTAAAATTTAAATAATTCTTTAATTAATTCACGGAAATCATTACGTTCTTCACAAATATAATAAAATGTTAATTTTTTACGATCAAATTGAAATTCTGCATTTAAAATTTTAATATTTAATCCAGAATCATTATTACCATTTAATTGAATTGAATCATTTGAACCACCACTGTTTAAAGTACGTAATTTTAATTGTGCAATATGTAATGCTTTCAATTCATCTTGAAATTTGTTATGTAAATTTGTACTACTTTCCCATGATGTTGCATATCTTAGAACTTGTTTTGATGGAACAATTAATTGAGTCAATTCAATAATATCATAAAGTTTTGGATCTAATGAATCACTAATACCATTAGTACAATTTTCTAAAGCTTGAATAAAATTTTCATTTGGGAAATGTTGTCTCTTTGAAGTAATTAAGGAATCGAAATGAATTTTTTTCTTTAAGAAATTAATTACAAGTGCTAAATCTAATGAAACGATAGGTTCAACAACTAATGTTAAATCTTTACCTCTATCTCCATCAATGATTACTAAATCGCCACGTTTCATTGCCATATTTGCACCTGCAGGCATTGATAATAATTCTAATTTACCATTTTTCAATGAAACAAGTACTAAAGGACGATAATGTAAATAAGCAGAAGTAGTTTTATTCAATATTTGTAAAGGAACACTATTTCTACGTAAAACATTATTAGCATTAGTTGTTGCAGTTGTTATCTTCCTTTCTTGAGAGATGAAACCATCAGATTGTGGATTATAATTTAAATTACAACTTTTCAAAAAATTTAAGAATTTAATTAATGGTTGATGAATATCCTTAAGATTATCATTATAATTAATATTAATCTCTGGATTAAGCATTTTTTTCAAATAATCTGTAAAATCATAAACTTGTTTACTTGAGAAATAATATTTACCACAATCTTGATATAATTTTGCTAATTCATCTGATGATGCTAATTGTTTCTCTTTAGTTAAAATCAAACCACTGTTATTATTATTGTTATTATTGAGATCTTGTTTATTATTTACTTGTGAATTGGGCTTATTATTAGTATTATAATTTGTTTGTCTCTGTTGAGAAATTTGCCCATTAACATAATTTAAATAACCATATTTTGAATTTGTATTATTGTTAATGTTGTTGTTATAATAATATTGTTGTTGTTGTTGTTGTTGTTGTTGTTGTTGTTGCAGATTATTATTGTAGTTTTTTGTAGATGGTTGTTGTTGTTGATATGTTAATGGTTCTAAATGTGGGAATTGTCCTTGTGTCTGTCCCTGTTGTTGTTGATTATGAATTAAATTATCAGAGATATACGAAGATCTTCTTTCTACGTTAAAATCATTCATAAAATGAGGAATTGAGTTATTGCTACTAAAGTTACTAAAGTTAAATGCTAATGAATTATTTGGAGTATTGTTACTATTTGTAACAGGATAATTTGTAGCAGTACTATTATTATTATTATCATTTGTATTAATATTAAAGATAGATTGTCTTCTTGGTGGGACAATATTCTGTTGTGATTGTTGTGACTGTTGTTGTGTAAAATCTTGAAACAAACTATTTTGTTTATTATTAGTTGATATTTTAAATTGTGCAAATGCATCTGTGATATCTTTATCAAGGTTACTATTATTATTATTATTATTATTATTATTTTTTGTTTGTTGATTTGAAAATCCTTTAATAAAATCTACTTTTGGGATAATATTATTATTATTATTTGAATTATTTATATTATTTTTATTATCTATAATTTCTTGTGCTTTTCTTGGTAAATCTGCCAATGATCTACCAGAAGAATTTTTAAATAATAAATTATCATAATAATTTCTTAATTCCGCATTATCTGATATACTTGTAGTACTATTAATTGATGGCAATTCCATACTGTGTAATGTCATACTGTATATCGCTGTCTATATCCTTCTTTATCGATATCTTCTATACAGTGTTAATAAATAGATTTGTTGTTCTTACACACATGCATATATATATATATATAAATATAAATAATAAAAAAAAGAAAATAAAGTGACCTTCCTTCTAACCTCACCCCCCCTTCCCCTCCTTGTCTCTACAGTTTACCATATATATCAAAATTGATATACATGTTATGTATATATCAACAATGCATATCCAATATGAACACACAGTAACAACAACAACAGATAATCTTACATACATAGACTGAAATTGAAATTGAGGGGCACTCCACGTATAAACATACATACATACATACATATTATTTTTATTGCAGTTAGAACTGAAATTGTTACCCCAACAACAACGCTTATAATAATTGATAATAAGGTATTCAATGAATCGTGCTAATTAATACGAAGAAATAGCCGTGGTGTCAATTAACGGAGGACAGAACACGGGCACAAAATTGTCAGCCCCTTGTTTTTTTTGTTTTCTTGGTGCTGCTGGAGTTGTTATTGTGGGCTGGAAGCGGAGGGATGTCTCTTATTTGTTGTGACCCGGCGGGGGTTTATGCAGCTGCACCATTTCCTTTTTGATACGTACGTGTACAAGTATGTTAATGAGCACACCCCCACGTCGGTTTCTCTGCTTTCTCCGGGGCAATAACAATAATTATCATTATAATTATACCTACGTATATAATGATAATAGAAGTGGAGCACGTTGCATCTCTTGTGAAAAGTACGTACATCCATAGAAAACAAGGAGATATGTGCCAGATGTGGCGGGGGAGTGAGAACGAAGTAGAGCAAAAACTGTAGAACAAGGTTACTAACAAAAGAAAAAAAAGATGTCGTTATGTACGAACCGAGGAACACTGGCCGTACGATGTGATTACAGATTGACAGAAAAATAGACCCCCATGGGCCGTCCGTCGTGATATTTCGCTCTCTTTACTTACCTACGCACATCATTGACAACATAGCCACATCTTTTTTAACATAACATTCGTACGTAGTTATCTTTTTGGACGCGTCAGTTAATTATTTTACGTAGTTGGTGTTTTTTCATGCGTATACAAAAAAAAAAGTAATTTTCGGTGCCGTGTGACTACCCTGTTGTTAATAGAAATATCCGTAGTGCATACAATATGCTACGGCCATGAATTAAAAAAAAAATAGGGTATATCAAATACGTAAGTAATGTTCAAACAATATACCCTATATATACGTATATATCACAGAACACGACAGAGACAAACTTTTGTATAATATACTTTGCGTAATAAGTGTGTACGTACGTAGGGTACAAAAAAAATGAAATTAGGTCCTTAAGAATGAGTTGTTTAAACTTTGTCCATTCATTTTATGGGCAAAAATTGCCTTTTAGTTCTATTCATCTCTGTTCAGCTCTCTGTTCAGCTCATTTTTCAATTTCGGTTCAGCTCTGTTCATTGGGCTCCCCTCCTCCTGTTCGTAAGCCTGGCATTTCATATCATTCCCCTTTAAGAATGATTGTTCAAGTACAGTTAGTTAGACAGGTGGACTGAAATAAATTAGACTGAGCAGTTTCTCCTTACACTTAGGTATCTTACTGAGCTCTGCCCTCCCCCCCTCCGTTACCTACCTTAATTAATAAAATACAATGAAGATCATTTTATTTGCTTTTGTCAATTTCTCTCTCTCTCTCTCTCTTTTTCAGTGATGTAGTGAAAAATTTTTCTAATTTTTTCAAATAATAAGCAAATTTAACTCTTGGATATCCAATTAAATTACTTATCATTAATATTAATTACACATTTTATCTTTATTATCTTCACCTTATCTATTCGTTGACTCAACTTTTAACTTTATCTTCGCGTATCTATCTTATTTAATCTATTTAATCTATTGATTTAAATTAATTACGAATATTCGCTTATTTTACCTGCATTCTTATTTTATTTTATTTTATTTATTTTTTTTCACCTTATTTATTACCTTTATTCATTCATATATAACTAACATTATTCCTACTTTTTCCTTTTTTTTTTATTTTATTATATCTCAATATTTCTAATACTTTACATTCAAGGAAATTGTATCACAATAATAACAACTATGTCACCTCCTTTAGAAGTTGGGAAATCTGATTCCCCATATGAATCTAAGGATATTAAAGATGGTACAACAGAAATTAGATCATCTGAACAAGATAATGAAGTTGAATATTTTGAAATGGTAAATACAAATAATAGTAATGAACCTAAAACTTCACATTATGCTAAATCTTATCCAGGTAGAACACGTTTAAGAAATTTTATTGATTCCTTTAAAAGAGCTGAAAAACCAAAATTAGAACAAGAATTAGAAGATATTGATGTCGCTGTTTCAAGAAATACAATTACAAATTTAAATAAAGAATTATCCGCTTCAAATTTAGAAATTGGAATAGATGGTTTTGGTCCAAATGGTGAATCAAATAATAATAACAACGGTATAAAACAACAATCAAATCCTGCTAATGAAGATGATGTCGAAGGGAAATTGAAAAAAACTATTAAACCTCGTCATGTTATCCTGATCTCATTGGGGACAGGTATCGGTACAGGTTTATTAGTTGGTAATGGTACAAGTTTAGCTAATGGTGGGCCAGCTGCTTTAGTCATTGGTTACGTCATCATGGGTTCTTGTATCTATTGTATCATTCAAGCTGTAGGTGAAATGGCTGTTGCTTATTTATCTTTAATCGGTGGATTTAACGCATACCCTGCATTCATTGTAGATCCTGCATTAGGTTTCTCTGTCGCTTGGGTCTATTGTTTACAATGGCTTTGTGTCTGTCCTTTAGAATTAGTTACCGCATCAATGACAATTAAATATTGGACAACAAAAGTGGATCCCGATGTATTCGTTGTTATCTTCTACGTATTAATCATTGGTATTAACGTTTTAGGTGGTGCCGCAGGTTACGCAGAAGCTGAATTCTTCTTCAACTCATGTAAAATCTTAATGATGACAGGTTTCTTTATTCTAGGTATCATCATCATTTGTGGTGGTGCAGGTAACGACGGTTTCATTGGTGGCAAATATTGGCATGATCCAGGTGCATTCAGAGGTGATAAACCAATCGATCATTTTAAAGGTGTCGTAGGTACTTTGGTCACCGCTGCATTTTCATTCGGTCAATCAGAATTTATCGCAATTACTGCATCAGAACAATCTAATCCAAGAAAAGCTATTCCATCCGCAGCTAAGAAAATCATTTACAGAGCTTTATGTGTCTATTTAGCATCCATTATTTTAATTGGGTTCTTAGTCCCATGGAACTCAGATCAATTATTAGGTTCTGGTGGTGGTGGTGTTAAGACATCTCCTTATGTCCTTGCTGTATCAACTCACGGTGTTCGTGTTGTCCCACATTTCATCAACGCTGTCATCTTATTATCTGTTTTATCTGTCGCAAACTCCGCTTTTTACTCATCATCTCGTATGTTATTAACTTTAGCACATCAAGGTTGGGCTCCAAAGATCTTCGAATACGTCGATAGAGCAGGTAGACCAACCATGGGTATTGCGGTAGCAATGTTATTTGGTATCATCGCATTCTGTGCTACTTCTCCAAAGGAAGATGAAGTCTTCGTTTGGCTATTAGCCATCTCTGGTTTATCCCAAGTTTTCACTTGGTTCACCATCTGTTTAAGTCATGTTAGATTCAGAAGAGCAATGTCCGTTCAAGGAAGATCTACTGACGAATTAGGTTTCAAATCACAAGTCGGTGTTTGGGGTTCCTTATATGCAGGTGGTTTCATGTTATTAATTTTAATCGGTCAATTCTGGGTCGCCATTGCACCAATTGGTGAAGGTAAATTAGATGCTCAAGCTTTCTTTGAAAGTTATTTAGCTATGCCTATCTTAATCGCATTATATTTAGGTTACAAAATTTGGAAGAAAGATTGGTCATTATTCATTAGAGCAGATAAAATCGATCTAAATAGAGGTAGAACCCTTTATGATGAAGAATTATTAAGACAAGAAAGAGAAGAATATGCAGAACAATTAAGAACAGGTCCAGCATGGAGAAGAGTCTACGATTTCTGGTGTTAAATTCTCATTAGCATGCATCTTCTTCCCCTAATGTAAAACTAATTAAATTCAAACATATGTTATTATTCTTACGAAAAATTAAATCAAAGAAAGGGAAAACTCTCTATTTTTCTTTTCCTTCTTCCCTTTCAATTCTCTTTCAAACTGTTATAATAAAACAATCCAAAATCATGATCTCCAGCATATAA
This sequence comes from Maudiozyma bulderi, assembly GCA_031590215.1. Lineage (NCBI taxonomy): Eukaryota > Fungi > Ascomycota > Saccharomycetes > Saccharomycetales > Saccharomycetaceae > Maudiozyma > Maudiozyma bulderi. The sequence continues at coordinate 175,974 of CP134442.1, read as the reverse complement.
ATATATTTACCTACATATGTACGTATTTCTATTATTACTATTATTATTTATCTTTAAACAATATTTATTTATAAACACCGACAGTATAACAGCAATGTAAAACACCCTTACGAGATGACCTCTCCCACCCCACCAAAGTTGAACTTGACACCTTTAAATTGTGCAAAGGGTGCAGCACCCAATATCAACGCTTACACGATAGTTATTTCTTGATAACGTTATCCATCATCTGAAAGTTCATCATATGTATAATTTATCCAATTACTAAGCAGTTGTGCGGGCTTTTGTCAGCCACGGATATGGTTCAACAAACATTTTGTGCGCCTGATTCACTGAACATTTTTTTCTAAATGCAGTTTTTGAATTTTTGAATTTGTCAGACAGTCAGAAAAGAAAAGTGAAGAATAAGTAAATCTGTGCGGTAGTAGTAACCCTTCGTGCAGGCGAAAACAGATGAGTTGATTGTACTTCACGCAACTTGTTAAAATGGTAAGACTGCCTTTAAAGAAGGATGAACTAGATACCTTCTGAACAATTGTAAATATGAATTTTTTTGATTTGTAATCAGTATGGCACCCTTTGTCCAAGTCAGTTATTGATCAATTGAACTTTCAAAGGTAATATTAAACTGATACTTACAGAACCTAACCTTATTGAAAATGATATATAAGCATAACAGATGTGATCAATATATCGAATCTCTTGTTTCAATCTCTTCTCTTTATATAGCTACAATCAATAAGAAACCATCACTAAAAAACAAAAACAAACAACTACTCATATTAATTTTACAATGTCTCAAGCTACTCAAGTTTACTTAAACGCTATTGCTAATCGTAGAACCATCTACGATTTAACTCCTACTTTACCACAAAATGTCAGTGTTGAAGATATTCAAACTGTCGTTCAATCTATTATCAAGAATACTCCAACTGCTCTAAACTCTCAAGAAAACAGAGCTATTATTGTCACTGGTAACACTCACAGAAAGATTTGGGATGCTGTCATCAAGGCCATTCCAGGTGAAAACGGTAAGAAGAGACCAACTTCCGCTAGAGATGAAGCTTACGGTTGTGTCATTTTCTTCACGGAACAAAACACTATCAAGAAGTTCCAAGCTGATTACCCAGCTGCTGCTTCCGCTTTCCCAGTTGCAGCCTCTGCTACCACTGGTGCTGTCCAAATTAATTCTTGGACTGCTCTAGAAACCATGGGTCTAGGTTGTCATTTACAACATTACAACGATGCCGTTAGAGCTGTTCTAGGTGACATGGTTCCAGAATCATGGACCGTTAACTCTCAATTATGTTTCGGTAATGTCGTTATCCCAGCTGGTGAAAAGACTTTCATCAATAACCCAGTTAACATCTACAACTAATCAATTTGATACATCTGGGGCAGAGTAACATATTCGGGATAAAATTAGACATTTATTATTGGTAACACATGTCCAATAGGATATCAACTCATTCATTTCTTTAATTAACCTTTTTAGCATAAATTACGAAAAACACATAACAATAACAAACGCAATGGTACAATCTTATGTAATATATACGATCTTTATACATTTTCTGTAACGATTTAATACATGAAAACAATTAAAATATATCAATCAGCACTAATTATCATGAGCAAACTTATTGAAAATAATAAAGTCCATGTGTACCCCTATCAATAATACATCAGTTTCGGTTGAACGCCCGTTATATTGTGTTGTGCCAAGCTTCGCACAATATTTTTCATTCCTCTGTAATTAGTAAACCGTTAGTAATTTTGTCATTTTCCGAATCCATTACACAGAGAAAACACAGTACAGATCGGGATATATCTTATATAAAGGTGATTTACTCTGTCGGTCGTTCCTCGGAACAATTTCTTTTCTTCGTTGCTTTTACATAATAAGCCTGCAAAGACGCTTGCATTTTCTCGAGGTTAACGAATCTTGAAGAAATTACCAATATTTTAGTAACATTGTTACGTAAGGTATCCCTATTCCGAGACCCAGGTTATAACAAATCGCGTATATACGTGATAACTTTGTTATGTCAAATTTTTTGATAGATGTCAAACTTCGATCTGAAAACTTCTTGCATTATATAAAGAGTAAAGTATCAGCTAATTTTAATCCATTTCAATTCATGTCCTTTAATATCTTCTTATAAATTCCATATAATATTACATCAAACACAACAATAACTTAAATTCCCTTCGAAAATATACAAATGTCTACCTCAATCCTAAAATCCGTCGCTACCCGTAGAACTGTCTACGCCCTAAAGCCAGAATTCCCAGCTAACTTCAAACTTGCCGATTTACAAGCTACCGTTCAAGCCATTGTTAAGGATACTCCAACTGCTTTCAACTCCCAAGGTAACCGTGCTGTTATCCTAACTGGTGCTACCCACAAGTCTGTTTGGGACTCTGTTGTCAAAGCCATTGACTCTCCAGATGGTAAGAAGAGACCAGCTTCTATTATAGATGAAGCTGTCAGTTCTATCATTTTCTTCACCGATGACAAAGTTACTGAAACTTTACAAGAACAATTCCCAGCCTTTGCCTCAGCTTTCCCAAGTTTTGCAGACCACTCTTCTGGTGCTGCTCAAATTACCACTTGGGCTGCCATTTCAGCTTCCGGTCTAGGTGGCCACCTACAACATTACAACGGTTATGTCAAGGCCGCTCTAGGTGACAAGATCCCACAAAACTGGACTGTCCAAGCCCAATTATGTGTCGGTGTCCCAGCTACTCCAGCAGGTGAAAAGACTTATATCGAAAACCCAGTTAAAATCTTCGATTAAAGTTCCTGAAACATTATTACATAAATCATTATTTTTTCGATATTATTATTCTTTTTGTCATTATAAATATATATAAGTACGTACTTTAAATTTTTTACCTTTTTTTTGATCTATTAAGATATGTTTTAGAATCATTGCCGTGCTCAACTCATATAGGAGCCAAACAATCACCAGGAACAATACCTCTGTTTTTATTCAAATAATGTAAGTGCGAAATGTCGTTACTGGAGGCTAAGTCAATCGTAGGTAGACTTGTCCCATCCTTTTGGCATTTTTCGACTAGACACCATGTATCTGTATGAGTTGCTAAGACCTGAACAAACTCACCTACATTTATTTGAATCTCATCAGTTAGACGAGGGGAATAATTTTTAACTGTTTCACAAATAGATCCCGTAGTTATCCCAGTAGCAAGTTCAATACTTTTCTTGGTAGGACTGTTTTCCTTTGGTGTACCTAAATCAATTACGGTATCATTACCACATTTTTGAAATCTGCTATCTCTTCTTAATTTTCTGCCATTTGCAAGTACTGGTGATATCGGATAAATGTTTCTTGGTAAAGTGGAAGTTGGGTTAAGATCATCATATATTACTGATGTACGATACTTTTGATCTGTCACCGACTGATCACTTTCTGAATTTTCACTCTCGCTATTAGCACCAGTTAATTTTCTATATGATTGATCATGAACTTGTAACATTGGAGATCTGTCATCAATAGAACATTCTACTATATCTTTGTTAATGTAACCTTTATCAACTTTAGAAAGAATGTTTGAACTTTTTATCTGTGTTCTTGATGTATGACCCTCATTAGTTAGATCATTAGTCGAGTTTAAAAACCATTTTGATAATGGCGATTTGTATTTCCACGTTTGAGCATTTTTTTTACTACTATTGTTTGAAAACTTTCCATCACCATCAATTTCAATCACCTGTGGCTTTGTAGTTCCAAATGTTTTACTACGATCTAAGTTATTAAACGGAATGAAATATTTGCTCCTTTGATGAAACTTACGACTTTTGCTATTTGTAGTGGCTTTTGCGGGTGTTAAGACATGTGGTATAACTTCCCTCTTTGGAGCAGTGGTACCTGGTATTTCATACCTTATGTTCGTCGAAAACTGATTATTTTCAAATAGCCATGGTTTTTCCCTTAATTGATTTTGCTCTAAGTCATAATCATCTTTGGGTTCAATTCCAAAGCATTTTGTCAAAAACCCTGCTCTGTTGTAACTGTTATATTTGTCATTAGGTGAAAAGGTTCTGTTGCTGCTGTTGAGCTTCTCCCTCTTAATATACACATAAAGAAGACATATTAACAGTGCCACAACAAAGATGCCCACTGGAACACCAACTGATATACCAATGGTTGTATTTGAAGAAGATTTAGATGTGGACGTGAAGGTTGGGAAGTTTAAAAATTGTGTAGTGAAAACAATTGATTTTGTTGTTGAGCTCGAGTAGAGATTTGTAGAAGATATACTCCTTGTAATTGAACTGCTTGTATCGGCTGTTATTGACATCTTTGGAATGTGTTCTCCTATTCGTTTGAGTTACGTGATGAGAACGTGATTGTTGTCTTATATATAGCGAGACAAGCAATGATGAGTAGTCATCTTTCAGGAGGATCAAAGAATGTAGTTTTTCCAATCTTCACCGACATATATACTTAAAATATGTTTATAATGTCTCCAGGTACTCCCGTTACCAATTTCCATCTTCAATCATCTAATATATTTTTAGTACTTCCTGTGTTAAAAATTGTTTCAAGTTCGTTTCAAGTTCCTGATTTGAGATATTTTTGAGTGTGTCACATTCATATTTATTTAGTTAGCACAACGCGGGCTCATCTGAGATAAGTCACCCAAATGATCCATCATACATATGACGTATTCACCCATCACAGCTTCTTTAAAATAAATTATCCAGAATGAAAATATATATATAGTTTTTAATATTACACTTCTGGAACATTAGGCCAATATTTATACATAGGTTCATTATATCGATAAATACTTCTCCATTATATAGTTTGCCAATTCGATGTTACCACTATTTTGATAAATTAAAATGCTATTGTACGCAGCGTGTTTCTTTAGTTTATCATCTTTATAATCAGTCAATACTTTATTATAATATGTGATCGCTATTGTTGTCAGACCCATCAGATGGAATGCTCTCCCCAAATTATAATCCGCTTCCTGGCTTTCCAACTCAGTGTACATCGTACTTCTTATATCATAATACCTATATAAATAACGAAGCCCGTGTAAGAATTGGAAGTGTCTATTTGCAGTCAATCTTTGCATAGATCTATGAGTATGGCAAAGACCCATTAATAAGTTGACCATTGGATCGTCTGGAGTATCTTTCTCTAGCCAACTTAGATATTGAAGCGCAGATAAGAACCCTCTCGATGAGTATAACAAAACAGCATATATATAGTACAAGTAGGGAGAAGATACGTTATCAGGATTAACAACCTCCTTATTTGTTATCGACGCTTGCCCATTAACATGTGTATCAAATCTAACGCTATCAAACGCTTTAATCTGCCTTAGGAAAAATTTTTGTTGAACTGTACTACTAATAATATCTGCGGCCATTTGCCCATGTGATAAACTTAACATAAATATCTCAAACACCTTTCTGTTAAATTGATATTGATTTAATAAACCTCTCAAACTTTCTGCAATTTCTTCTTCTTTATTCATTTCAAGTACAATTGCTAGGTTAACAAATTTCATCATTTTGGCTCTTTCTGGGTTTTGAATAAAAACGTTAACCTCTTGCGCCGTCTCAATAATACTTAACCCATCTTCAACGCTTTGATATTTCGTCAATGTTAAGGAGAGATTCATAAATAATTCAAACCATTGATCATACGTTAAACCCCTTAATTCGGTAGTTGAAGTTAAGGTAACACGTTCTTCCATTAGAGGTAACCCATCTGATAAATTATCACCGCCGGATAATTTAGAAAGTCTCTCCAACTGATAATCTAACACTGTATTGAATTTCTTAGTTCTACGAATAATACCAACAAATTTTCTAGAACGATTTCTAACAAAGAAATTCTTGATACTAGAAAATACATCAATCAGATCAGACACCGTGTCGATCCATGGAACGATTAATTTATCGTCACCGGCAGCAATACCTTCTTCGAATTTTTCAAGACTCTTATATTTATCAACCACCTTAGTTGTAATCTTTCTTTCACGATCGATTTTTTCACGTTCAATATCCTGTGGGGTTTTCTTTCTTTTCGAATTATATTGTCTAAACATACTATCTTCCAATAATGGTTTACTAGATTTGTCTCTATTGTCAGTTTGCTTCTTCTTCTCCCCCGAAGAAACTCCCTTGATACTACCATATAACGCAGCATCCTGCTCTTTCCGTATTTCAGTGACTTCATTTAATAATGACTTAAACCTCTCATTATTACCCAGGTGATAATAAACTTCGGCAAGATCTAGCTTATTCTCTAGAATTGACGGATCAATGGCAATGGCTTGCTCATAATTATCCCTTGCGGCTTCATAATTTTCCAGGTCTTTATAACATTTACCAAGACATTCATAAAGCTGAACATTTTGGAAATCTTCAATACTGGATAATGGTAAGAAGAAATCAATTGCCTCTTGGAACTTTTCTGCTTTCGTTAGAGATACAGCAACCTCAAAATGTAGATCTGCAGTGTCCTCGAAATTTTCGTCATAAAGAAATTGAAATTGGTTCATTGCTTCAGTAAAGTTATCGTTAGATAATCTTAACAGACCCAGTCTCACTCTGATATCAATTGGTAAAGTATATGGTTTTTCTTTTTCACTAGCTGGTAAAGCGTCATATCTGCTGTTTTTTATTCTTCTCATATCATATTCAGAATCGTCTACTACATCATTCCAAAATGTTTGATTCTCACGCTTTTCGATCCAACGAGCATATGCCTTTATAACTTTAATACCGTTAGCACCACCTAAAGGTGACTTCAAGTATAACTCTGCTACGATATTTAAAGAAGACCAATCAAACGGAATACATCTATATTTTCTATTAATCTTTTTCCAATTAATTTCTGGGAACATTTCCATTTCTTCCAAATGCTCCTCAGGTAGTTCATCCTGGTCAACTTCTTCATGGTCTTTCTTCTTTTTCTTGTTTTTCTTCGCATTATCTGTAGTTTCATCCTCTTCTTCATCGGAGTCCTCCTCCGATTCAGATGATGACGAGTCCATTGCATTTTCCATTGCGTTTTCAATAGCCCACCTTCTATGTATATTGTCGTCGTATACTGATTTGTATAAATCAATTGCTTCATCAACCTTATCATAATCAACATAAAGTATAGCAAGTTCCCTCAAAAAGTTGGCATCATAAGGATGATTCTTGTACAATTTTTGGAATCCTTCCAAGGCTTTACCCAATTGTCCAATTTTTTTGTATAATGTTGCTCTTCTGTAAACACATTCCCATTCTTCGTGATTAATGTTGATAACTCTGGAGAAACAATAAATTGCTTGTCTGTAATGCTCTAAATCTGCAGATAAAATGGCAACAATTTTCCAAAACTCCCAGTCTGATGAATTAATATGCGCTGCCAAAAACCAGGAATTACAGCAATCGTTTAACCTACCTTGTAATTGATAAATATCACCTAATGTCTCATACGCTGCAAAATTACGGGGATCCTTTTTAATAATTTCGTTATATAAACCTTCCGCAACTTGTAAATCGTTTCTGACAAATGCCTCATTGGCTCTTGATAATAGATCAGCTACCTCTGGATCCAATACACGATCCCTTTTGGTTCTAACAACTTTACCATTTTTCTTTTTTTTCCTATTTTTAACCTTGAAATTATTAGCTTCCCTAATTGCATCCATGAAGTTTTGTTCATCATCTTCGTCTGACCCTTGTTCATAATCTGAAAACTCCGCTAGTAAAGAATCCTTACCACTGCCTGCACTTTCTTCATAAACATCGTTATCGATATAATTCCTGTCTTCTTCACGATCAGAATCTATTCCAAGGTCAGATAGTGATTCATCATCGCCTCCTCCCACCATTTGACGTAAGTGATCCATGTTCCCATATAATTCATCCTCATCGATATCGTTTTCTATATCACTTCCATTTAGGGGCACATCACGAACAGATGGCTGTAACTTTTTTCTTCCTCTTGGAGGCATATTTATAATTGCTAGTTACTATGAGATATGGCTTCTAAGGACTTCTCTCTGTTCTTAAATTGCTTCCAGCGCGTTAATGTCTTATTATTGAATTGAACTCCAGTAATCAATTAGTTTTGGAGCAATTTCAGGTCTCACACTTATTTCTTATAATCTTAGGAATTCTTGCAATTTGTTCAAGCGACTGTTACAGTATCCTTGATATGTTGGAACTAACAATCTCACCTTTTCTGTTAAAGTATTCAGCTTCTTGTTTTGTTTGTTGATTTTATAATTTTGATACCCGAATGAAACCCTATCACGTAATGAATGCTGCCGTGGCAGGGTTAAATCTCCGGATAAGGCAAGAATTACTGTTTACGGATACATTTACAAACACACCGAGCCCTAATTATAATGTAAGGAAATGGATACAAAATAACACCTTCAATGGATCCATAAATACCTACAAGAAGTCTAAGTTAAGTAAGTAAGGAAAGGTGTATTGCAGCTTTTATACTTTTCTAAATACGAGAAACATAAAGAGTAATTAACACAGATATAAAGTAAAGAAGTACTGGTCATAACAACACAATATGTTTTCAGGTTTCAATCCAATCGGCGGGAATGGTTTCGTTAACATTCCACAAGTATTTGAAGAGTTCTTCAGGTGCTACCCAATATCAATGATGGAAGATAGAATAAGGAAGGATGATGCAAATTTTGGTGGTAAGATTTTTTTGCCACCTAGTGCTTTAAATAAATTATCGATGTTAAATATTAGATACCCTATGCTCTTCAAATTGACATCTAATGAAAGCGGTAAAATTACTCATTGTGGTGTCTTGGAATTTATTGCAGAAGAAGGTAGAGCATATTTACCACAATGGATGTTAGAGACATTAAACACTCAACCGGGTTCCTTATTGAAAATTACTTCGACGGATGTTCCATTAGGGCAATTTGTCAAATTAGAACCTCAATCTGTTGATTTCTTAGACATATCAGATCCCAAGGCCGTTCTTGAAAACGTTTTGAGGAACTTTTCAACTTTAACAATAGATGATATTATTGAGATTAGTTATAATAATAAAATATTTAGAATCAAAATATTAGAAGTGAAACCGGAATCTGAATCAAAGAGTATATGTGTTATAGAGACAGATTTGGTAACAGATTTTGCTCCACCTGTGGGATATGTTGAACCAGATTATAAGGCACTACAAAAGGCAGAGGAAGAGAAAAAGAAAAATAGAAAATTTGATCCATCTATTGTTGGTCAAGGGTCCATGTCAAATAGAATTAATTACTCTGACGTACTAGCCAGTTCAGAAGAAAAAGCAAGATTTGTCGGCGAAGGTTCGAAATTATCTGGTAAATCTACAAAGGGTAAAAATGATGAAGAAGATTTGAAAGAGATTAAAATTTCTTTGGACGGTGAACCTAAGAAATTAGATTTACCAGATTATCAATTATTCTTTGGTTTCCCTATTGTTCCTCCGAAAACTGATGATGAAGATAGCGAAGCCAACAATGAAGCTAAGATGAAAGAACAATTATATAAGGGATCGGGTCAATCCTTAAGAAAGAGTAATAAACGTAAGGGTAAAAAGGATCACACAACATCAAAGGCAACTAAAGCTCCAAGAAGTCCAGATGTGATAGAAATCGATTAGGAAATGAATATATAAAACCATTTATAATCTAAGATAATGGAAGATTACACTTTTATAGGTCTACTGTTACTGATACAATGTCTTAAAATTATATAAATGCATATCTATTAAATATCATCGCTCATAACCAGTATGAACGAAGCTAATCCTTCTTCCTCATATGACTGATAACCATCTTTAGTGCAAGTGGTAAGTCTTCATCAGATTCTTCTCCATCATTATCATCTTCGTTGAATGCAGGGTCTGCATCACCAAGGGTTTTTTGTTTATTGATTGCAGCTAATTCGTCCTGGAAAACGTTACCAGATGCCCATGAATTTAGTCTATTTCTGAAATTACTTGGCACAGTTTCACCTTCATTAATTTTATGAGATGCAATCTTAGCAAGATTAACAGATGGACGTCTGTTTTGTCTTGTACCTTCACCATTGAATGCAATAGGAACCTGTACAGAATCTATAGATGGACTTGTGCGACAACTACTGCTACTACTTCTTAAAGAAGCGACTATATCATTATTGGAAGTCTCTGTATCCGGCGGAACATCATCAGGAGCTAAAGAGACACTACTATGTGATGAGGCTACATTCTTCATATTAACGTTGAATTCAGGCTCTTTCACACCTTTTACAAAATTATCAAAACCAGTAATTGCTTCAGCTGTCCAGTCCTCATACAATGGTCTAGAAAGAAAACCATATTTAAATTCATTAACACCAACTAGAATTTTTGTCAAACTTAACAATTCTTCGATATATTCAATGATTTCTTCAAGAGCAGCACTAGAAGCATTCCAGGATAAGAATTTTTCTCTTAATAAAAATTCCTGTTGTATTACTTCAGTTTTACTAATGTTATTCATTTGGGGAGTCGAGCTACTGTCCTTGCTATCATCAAATTCTACTTTTCTAAAAGGTGTTCTATTAGAAGCCTTAATCATGAACTCTTCTTCCTTATCAGAATCATCATACTCATCCTGTTCCCTTAAAATATTCTGCGATACCTTGGCATTTCCTGAATACCCTGAGTTAAATCTAGTAATTGCCCTTGATGTCGTTTTACTATTATATCTTAATTGTAAAGTAGATCTTACTTTATTCACTAGTCTTCTGTGGGCAATTCTGGCACTCGGTGAAAATTGAGGTAAAGGTGTCTTGTTAATGAATGCTTCTTGCATTTCTCTCATTAGTGAAGTGATACTACCAATCATTTGACGTCTATATGGATACATGACGTTATTTAATTCCTCAATGATTGCACTACCATAAGTATTCCTTAACAGTGCCGCTGTATCTAATCTTTCAATAATTTGTCTTTGAATGAAAATAACTTGAAAGAATATCTTTTCTAATTCAGTAAATTCACCTTTCAATCTTGGTTCTTGTCTTGTTAAACCATTATACGCTTGAGCACGATCTAAGGCATCCTTTGCAGCTTTAGACACAAATACGATTTTCTTATAGGTAGTCTCAGTCAGTGCTTCTTCAACTTTTTGACCTTCCAAACCAGAAGCATATAGCGATACCATTTCTGAAATACAACCACAAACAAAGGATATTTCGTCATTCAGTTGATCTCTTGCTTTAATTGGGAAAATGATAACTTGTACAATTAACGCAATCGTACCACCATAACCAACTGCCAGACATCTTTTAGCAAAACTTACAGGAATAGCAGAGGGAATGGTAGATGGCAAGACAGCAGCCAAAATAACAACATAAATACTAATAATATGAATAATAGCGGCTTTTACGTATGGGGTACCTAATAGGAAATAGAAGCCCGGCACTGCACCAAATAAAGTAATAACAGTTTCCAAGTAAGGATTGCTTTGATTTTGACCAGCATAATACGAAACTAAACCCCACAATGCACCACCGGCAACACCGACAGCTCTTAAAAAAAACACCCAGAATGTACCACCGACAGAAGGTTCCAAACATAGAATACACACGAAACCGATCCATGTACCACGATAGTTAATATACCAATGTCTTAATTTTGGAATAAACATTGGGAATGATGCTAATTGTAATGCTACTGCAACTTGAGTACCAAATCTGAAATGTGCTTTATACCTTTTATAGAATTTATTGCACCAAGTCATAAATGAACGAATGCCTCCTGTAATATTGAAACTCTGGGTCTTCTTAGGGGTATTTTGAAGTTGAGAATTTTGTACTGATGGATTTGCAATTGGTAACGCTAACTGACTCCTTGTTGCGTCATCTGATTGTTTATAAGGTACCTTTTGTTGTTGTAATAAATCTTCTTCTTCGATATTTGGACGACGAGCCACTAATTCAGGTTGTCTTTCGTAAGAATAACCATGGGTAACACCATTTAACGCTTCACCTTCTGTCAATGACAACGAATTACCAATCAACCAATCTTTGAATGAAGAAAAACTTGTTAGAAAATTAAACCAGATTTTCTTACCTCTAATCCAACCTTTCTTTTCTTGATCCTTTCTGTATTCGTAAATTTCTTGAATCTGTTTCGCCAATGATGATACAGCAGATATAGATTCTTTGAAATTCATTAGAAATGAGGATAGAATAAACATTTCATCACTTGGGTCAATTGCATCCTTATCAAACTTCAATAATTGTTCTCTGAAAATTTCGCTGAATTTAGTTGATGCGTCCTCTAACAATGCAATATTACTATCGAAATCAAAATCTGCTGGAATATCGTGTTTCTTTTCTATCCTCTTAACACCAAGGTTAGTAAACAGATCAGGGTAGTACGTATCCCTAACTTCCACATCATATGCGTAGGCAAGTGTGACATTAATCTTATATAGAGTTTCACTCAGAGTCTTATGTAGGTCATGAATCGGTTCCCTTAATGTATCTAAAATTTGTAACAATTTCTCAGAATTTGCATATGCTACTTCTTTATCAGGTGAAATATCCATTGAGACATCCTTTAAATTTTCTGATCTACCTAATAAGATAAATTGTAATTGACATGCATTAATGATACCATTAGTGAAAATTGCCATATTCTTAAATAATGCAATTGGATTCTCTAAACTTTTTGGTGAGACGTAAGAATATGAAATTTCATAGATACATTCTTGTAAGACAACGTCACAGGTACTTAAATTTTTCGACATTGCAGTTTTAAATTTCAATAATCTTGATAATGTCGCAATTGGTTTTGAATACAATTTACTATCACTACTATCACTGCTTTTCGATACACTATTTGTTGTTTCATTTGGATCATCTACTGGAGTCTCACTTACTGATACGAAAAAATTAATTGCAGAATCAATATCTCGGTGTAATTCATTCAATGCTTTAATTGTAGCGTTACCTAAGTAACTACTACCGAATTCTGGGAATAATACCAAGTTCCAAAATATAGACATTGCAATCCCCAAATAGAACGGCGTTGCGAATGAGTTAGCAATGACCCCTGGGGATTCAGTTAAAGAAGCCATTAAAGCGAAATGTGTTACCAAAAACAAAGGGAACACAATACCGAAATAGTGATGAGATACAGATCTCATCCACCCGTGGAAGAATAACATGACAGTTTCGAAACATGCCATAATGGCTAAAGCAGCTTCAAATCTTTTAAAATTTTGATGATATTGTTCTACTTCAGTTAATTTATTCCAAGAGTCCCCTAAACATTTCTGTCCTAAGAATCTACCAAATATAGAATATGCTAGACCAAATATTAAACCTGTAGTACAATATATCGCACCTTGAATCGTACCACTAACTCTTCTACCTGGATGTACAATGACTGAAATAAGGGGAAGCATCGCGGGTTCAGTACCTAAATGATCTCTAACTTTTGGAATTAATGTGAAAATAAATGCAATCGTACTGTTGACAGTAGATTTAAATATTCTTTGTGCTAGAATTCTATCACATGGGAAATAATACTGAAACAATAGAATCAGGCTCCGTATTCTTCCTGGAAATCTATCTATAACTTTTCTTTTAGTCATAGTTAGTTGTGTTGAAATATCTTACTTTATGGATAAATATCTTATTAAATGTAATGTTTTATGTGACTACTATGACAGCTTATATCTAGTATAACAAATATATAAGCAATATGAGATGGGTATTAAAAGAATATGCAAAAAAGAAAAAAGAAAAAGAGAATCGAGTAATAAAATGGAATGTAATTAAATAGTGATCTCTTCTTGAAAAATTTGTTACTTCATTCAAATGAAGAAAATGTTTTCGGACAATGATGAATTATGAAGTATTAGTTCAGGAAGACGGAACTTTTATGAATGACTTTATTCTTTAGACCCTTATCTTTTACCCAATACGATCACTATCTGATTAAAAAGATATAGATCTTATCTAAAACATTATATATTATCAGGATGAGTTGGGTTGGCCTTTGTATTTCATCACTATAGGGCTGACTTCTTCCTCCCTGGATGATGATACTCGGTCCTTGCCGAAGATGCCTCAGATTTCCCAAAACTGATTGCTTATCATTTCATTGCAAGCACCAAAGTAGTACAGGCCGCACATATCGATAGGCAAAAGAGGAAAAAAGGAAAACATCCGCTCAAGAATTTTTTTTTTCTTTGCGGGAAGATTCTCTTTTTACCTGTCTGCCTGCGGTCCGATCTAGGAATGAGCTGTAAGAACCGCTGGCGTGGGGGAGAGCCCACCAGACTGTTCTTCAGGGAACAATCGGGCCAGATGGTTCAAGTTGAAAGGGTTGAGTACCGACTAAGGCTGGGATGGGGTTTGGGGTTTTTGTGGTTTTTGTAGTTTTTGGAGGGTTTTGGGTGGGTTTTTATCATACCGTACGACACTTTAAAACTACCCAGAAAATTGCGCAGGTGGAAGCAGTACATTTTAAATAACACATTAGAGAGTATTAGAACAATTTAGTGATACAACCTTCTATGTAATTAAACTATATTAACGTCTATACTGTCAATATGTCCTATAAATGAGCGATATTTCCTTATGGTGTATGTATATAAAAAGTCGTTATTGTATAATTGTGAATTATTTCAGTCGTGTTTGTATCCAATCTTCTATTATATATAGAATGTTGGCATAGGTTAAGTAGCTTCCTTTTATATTTACACTTTATGGATAGATATAAATCAATGTTTCATAATAACGCCTTGTCATTTAGTACGTCTGTTTACTTGAATACCTCTGTTACCTCATTTCCTATTGCTCTCCAAACATTGTATTGTTTTCATGCAATACATCGATATCTTCGTTCCCAATTGATAGAAATCCTCGTTTCTAGCAGGTTGAGCAATATTAGTATTAGTAGTTTGATTCATTTTTAGTAGTTCTTATTATACAGTGTAATATACAGTAAATTCTTCGTACTTTCTTTCGGAAGGAATTATTTAATATACATAATTTGTTTTCCAAACCCCTGTCTTTATATATTAAAGATTGGATTGTTTTCTATATTCTTCACATTTGTGAACCTTGTATTCAGATGTCGTCATATAAGCCTATGCATTTATATTAATCGCGCACAATATTCTTCTATTCGTTTAACGTGTGCTACGTACTTAGTTTATTCCTTTGCTCTTATGATAGTCTTATACTATACATCCTTGGAATATTCAGCTCAGTACCAATGATAGACGCGGCCATTTAGGCCATCGTCGACAAAAAGCAACCAATAACTAATCTTTGTATAAATAAACAATATGACAAACTATATACATTTATATACATCATAGTCATAGATAGATATAGAATACGATATTAAAATTTATAGTTATAATAACCTTTGGTAATTTCCACTTATTACAATTCTAAATATATATCAACTATTCTAAATCCGTACGATAAAACAATACAACATCAAAATTTTCAAGAAAATGTTAAAGATTTGAAAAATTCTACTTTTACACTGTATCATCTAATTATCGAGCATACTTATCCTTAATACAGTGTATGATAAGTATACACAGCATTTAAGCTGTTAAGGGAACATATTTATCAATTTACAGACACCTCTTCAGTACGCAGATAGAAAATTACCCACAATGATGCCCATAAAAGTGTTAGTTAACATATATATTAATGTCATTGGTAAAACATTATGTATTAGACTTTACTTAATCGTTTAAAACTGTAAATAATTTTGTTCTATATTTGTTATCTTGATTGTATATATCTATTATTTCTAAGAGCCATATTTGGAAAAATATCACTCAATACGGTAATTATATTTCCTAAAAAGGAAATTTATATGACCGGTGGTTTAGGGAGTGGATTGTGGTTTTCTAGATGGTTGGGTGGTTTAGGGTGTGGTTTTTGTAAAAAATTTCTCAAAAGTGGGGTGGGGTTTCAATTTACCAAAACCCCAAACCAGCCTTAGTACCGACAATAGCCGATGTGGGAAGTGACCGAGTGAGCGACATTATTCTAACGTTTTATAATGGTTTCAAAACGGTTTAATGACAATTCAGTTTTTGGTATTTTGATATTTTATTAGAAGTATATGTATATACGTAGCTTTTTCTTTTAGATTTGTATACATAAATATATATATAAAGAGGAAAAAACGTTAAGGAACCTTCTTTTTTTTTTATTTGTTAAGAATCACCTAACTGAACTGGTTTAGTAGTTATTGTTGTTGTAGTTGTCTTGATTCTGGTTCTGGTTTTGATTTTGCTTGTTACCTGAGATATACATGTTGGCCATGGAAGCAATAGTAGACCCTAGACCACCTTGGTTTTGATCTTGACCTTGACCTTGATTTTGACCTTGATTACTTAAATAAGAACTGGCCATATTGGCAAGTTTGGAAAATGAACCACCTTGATTGCTGTTATTGTTGTTGTTATCATTTCTTCTATTGTTATTGTTGTTTGAGCTGTAATCATCATTACCATAGCCACTAGAGTTGTTATTGGAACCATAAGAGTCATTGCCATAACTGTCATTATTATTGTTGTTGGATCCATAGTTATCATAACCGTAGGAACTAGAATTCTTCTTGGAACCGTAAGAATCGTTACCGTAGGAATCGCTGTTGTCATTGCCATATGAACTGGAGTTTTTCTTAGCGCCATAGGTATCGTTGTCGTAAGAATTGTTGTTATCGTTACCATATGAACTGGAGTTCTTCTTAGAGCCGTACGAGTTGTCATTATCATTCCCGTAAGAGTTAGAGTTCTTCTTGGAGCCATAGGAATCATTGTTATCGTTACCATATGAGCTAGAGTTTTTCTTGGAACCATAGGAATCGTTGCCGTATGATTCGTTGTTATCGTTACCGTAAGAGTTAGAGTTCTTCTTGGAGCCATAGGAATCATTGTTATCGTTACCATATGAGCTAGAGTTTTTCTTGGAACCATAGGAATCGTTGCCGTATGAATCGTTGTTATCGTTACCGTAAGAGTTAGAGTTCTTCTTGGAACCATAGGAATCGTTGCCGTAGGAATCACTGTTGTCGTTACCATATGAACTGGAGTTTTTCTTGGAACCATAGGAATCGTTGCCGTAGGAGTCATTATTGTCATTACCATATGAACTGGAGTTCTTCTTAGAGCCGTACGAGTCGTCATTATCATTCCCGTAAGAGTTAGAGTTCTTCTTGAAGCCATAGGAATCATTGTTATCGTTACCATATGAGCTAGAGTTCTTCTTGGAACCGTAAGAATCGTTACCGTAGGAATCACTGTTGTCGTTACCATATGAACTGGAGTTTTTCTTGGAACCATAGGAATCGTTGCCGTATGATTCGTTGTTATCGTTACCGTAAGAGTTAGAGTTCTTCTTGGAGCCATAGGAATCATTGTTATCGTTACCATATGAACTGGAGTTTTTCTTGGAACCATAGGAATCGTTGCCGTATGAATCGTTGTTATCGTTACCGTAAGAGTTAGAGTTCTTCTTGGAACCATAGGAATCGTTGCCATAGGAATCATTGTTATCGTTACCATATGAACTGGAGTTCTTCTTGGAACCATAAGAATCGTTACCGTAGGAATCACTGTTGTCGTTACCATATGAACTGGAGTTTTTCTTGGAACCATAGGAATCGTTGCCGTATGAATCGTTGTTATCGTTACCGTAAGAGTTAGAGTTCTTCTTGGAACCATAGGAATCGTTGCCATAGGAATCATTGTTATCGTTACCATATGAACTGGAGTTCTTCTTGGAACCATAAGAATCGTTACCGTAGGAATCACTGTTGTCGTTACCATATGAACTGGAGTTTTTCTTGGAACCATAGGAATCGTTGCCGTATGATTCGTTGTTATCGTTACCGTAAGAGTTAGAGTTCTTCTTGGAACCATAGGAATCGTTGCCGTATGATTCGTTGTTATCGTTACCGTAAGAGTTAGAGTTCTTCTTGGAACCATAGGAATCGTTGCCGTATGAATCGTTGTTATCGTTACCGTAAGAGTTAGAATTCTTCTTGGAACCATAGGAATCGTTGCCGTAGGAGTCATTATTGTCATTACCATATGAACTGGAGTTCTTCTTAGAGCCGTACGAGTCGTCATTATCATTCCCGTAAGAGTTAGAGTTCTTCTTGGAGCCATAGGAATCGTTACTAAATGAATTGTTGTTGTCATTACCGTAACTACTGTTGTTCTTGTTAGATCCATAGCTATCATTACCATAACTGTTGTTGTTGTTGTTGTTAGTGCTATTTTGTTGACCTTGGTTATTAGTAGTTTTCTTCTGGCCTAAGAAAGAAGAAGCAGCAGAAGCCAATGAACTGAAGGATGATTGACCTTGGTTTTGGCCTTGACCTTGATTTTGGTTAGATCCTTTATTGAAAAATTGAGAAGCTAAGGAGGCTAAACCACCACTATTCACTGAACCATTTTGTCCATTTAACATAGACATGGCGGAACTTAAATCGAAACCACTACCATTACTGTTGTTGTTTCTGTTACTATTACTACCGCCACCTAGAACACTTGATAGAAGAGCCAATTTACCCAACTGAGATTGGGCATTCCCATTATTGTTAGTGTTTAGAGCATTCATGAACATATCACTGATTCCACGAGATCCATTTGAATCACCAGATTGATTACCCATAATATAATTAGCGATTTTACCAATTAGGGATTCAATTGATGACATTTGTTGGTTATCTGGATTTTGTTGAACTGCATCTGTAAGAGATTGAACAGCTTGGGTATGGTCACCCTGGTTAAAATATTGTTGAGCTTGAGAGATAAGTTGGTTAATATCAGTCATTGCAATTACGTAATAGTTTCTGTTGAATTACTTTTTGTTTCGATGTGACTTGACAGGGAAAGAAGAAGGGTGAATTAAGAAATATAGAACTCATCGAACATTTATCACTTCCTTTATATATATATATGCATATGGGTTTTGATCCAAGAATCCAACAGTCGTATGTGAAACAATTGAAACGTTTCGTAAATTTGCCCCTTTCCCTTCTTGGCACACTCTGTAGTTTATTCATTTCACCTTTATTATGTCAAAATATCGCTCTTACGAAAATGATCTCTATGGGTACCTCGTAGTAACCAATAAATTCTTCCAGGATTTTCCGACACATTGTACGGTATGTTGTTAGCATAAATGAAGACTAAAAAAATGTTGATTCAAAGAGAAGGGACATCTCTCTGACGTGGGCATTACCGATATATTTAAATTATTTACTTGCACCCTCTGGGTCAGCAACTGAATGTATCTATTTCAATGGGGTTTGCCCACTGGTCGTTATTCGTCATGGTTTATGTTGCTGTTTCCTTCCATGCTATGGAACGTGTCAATTATTTTTGTAACAAGAGAGCCTATTGAGCTATTGTTGTGCTCTGAGGAGAAGAAGGAGGCAAGAATGAGTATTTAATATAAGCATATACAACAACAAAAAACGTCATTGTAAACTGCAAAGTAGACAAATTTGTATCAGTCCAACGCACGGTGTTCGTAACAATAGGTGTTGGTAGTCTTGAATACATAATTCGTTTCTATATGTATGTGTGTTATTGTCTTTCTATTCATGTAATTTTTTTAAAGGAAGAAACAATTCAACTGCAGTACAAGGGCAGTACCAGCGCTTTTTAACTGCGTACGTACATATTGAAAAATTCAAATTTGAAACAATTTCATCACTTTTTTGTTATTTAATATGTAAACAAGGATATACAAAAGGATGATTGAACAACTAAGCAAACAATTGTATATCAACAGTTTTATAATTTGGTATTAGTACCCCCCCATCCTCTCCCTTTCTTTCCGTCTCCACGTAACTATGCAAACTTATCGGGATAAGATTGATTGTTTCATACAAATTCCAAATATTGGACGTGGTAAAATTAAATATATTGGTCCTGTTAATGATAAAAGGGGTTATTTCGTAGGTGTTGATCTATTAGCTAACATTGGGAAGAATGATGGTTCATTTATGGGTATAAGATATTTTAATACTGTATATCCACAAAGTGGATTATTTATACAATTTCCAAAAGTTGCACATTTAGTGGAACAAGCTTCAAAGAATGTTATTGATGCTGTACCGAGAAGAAGTATCAGTGAGAGTATACAATATGCAAGGACAGCAACACCTCCTACACCAGTAAGAAGTATGAGAATGAGTAGTAATGTAAATAAAATGACACCTGATTTAAAGTATAATAATAGAGAATCGCCTATAGAGAAACATAATTTACCTGAAATTGAAAATAAAATTGAAAATGAGAATGATGTTTCGATGGAAATTGATGAATTCTCGTCATCTGCAATGATAGATCAACCCATACAATCACCTCAGCGTATAGTAGCAACAGGTGTAACTAATATGAATACAAATAATGATACGAAGGTACAGGAGTATCTCGAGAAGATAAAGATGCAAGAACAAACCATTGCAAAATATGAAACTTTGTTAAATGAACAACGATTAGTTCTGGAAGAGATACAACCTGTAATGGATGCATGTGAACAAAAAACAATAATATTGGAGAAAGAAAGAAACGAGTTGCAACAGAATTTAACAGAACAACAACATTTGCAAGAGAGACAAAGATTGGATTTTATTAAGGAACAAGAAGAATTAATGACTGCTGTAGATAAATTAAATGAAGAAATTAAAGAACATTCAAATAATGTCGTATCTGCAAACACAGAAATCAATATGAAGGAAGTTGAAGAACTTCGAAATTATAAGAAAGAAATGGAAACTGCACGCATTAAATGGAATAAAGAGAAAGAACAATTGCGGATGCATAATGAATCTTTAAGTAAAGAATACACCGAATTGACTAAAGAACTAATGAAATTAAGCGCCGAGCCTCAAACAAGCAATGATAATGGTGATGAAATAGAAAGATTAAATAAACAAGTAGATCGTCTAGAACAACAATTATCGGAGACAAGGAAACAATTGAAACAATCTCAAAAGGTTCCAACAGACACCTTAAATAAAGAACAAGATTCGAGTTTACTCTGTGTCTTATGTGAAAAGACAGGGCACGATCAGTTGCACTGTCCGTCGCAATATGCATCTACACAATAATATATATATATATATATATACATAAATAGAATAAAAAAATATTATTTACGGATCATTTCATTTTACAAATGACGATGATCTTATGACACATTCAATAAAAAACTTGGGCATCACATTACCATTAGTAATGGGAAACTGTTATATTTATGAGTCTTTTCTGGGACGTTTCAAATTGTTCAAGGTACAAAGAAACAAAGAATACACTGGTATTGTTCTATCGTATGTTGTGTGCGTGCAGTAATTCGTCTTTGTCACTTCTGTGTAATATGGATCACACTTGAAGAAGTAACTAATTTAAATATTAATTAATTAATCACTTCTGTCGCCCACCGCGTAATTTATTCGACATGGCGCGATAAACGCTAACCGCAAGCGTACAATACCTGTATATATTGATCGGATCTCACAAGTTTATACAATAACCATATGGATAAAATTCTTCTTTGTTTGTATGATTATGGTATGATTAAAAAGGTCTAAATGTATGAAATTGCAATGCCTTCGTTACCAGGTTACTAACTCAACTGTTCTATAAATCATTTTTATAATATCTAAAGTCCTTAAATCGATTACAAATCTTGAATCAACTTGTAATTCTTAGATTCAACTATCTTGACTCTGTTCAAACGTCCAAATCGGGTATCTTCCTGTCCCACAATTACCATATCCGGCAACTACTTCCCTTTACGACCACGTTTTCTCGTCCTCTTTGTCTAAAAACATTTTTCAACTTTCACCGCGCCAACAGCAGAAGAGAACAGCGATGACTCAGTCACTCGCGCGCTCTGACGAAAACTGTTTGTACGTACATACATACATACGTACGTACAGTGGTAGCGCAATTTCATTTTAATTTCTGCTTAATAATTGACAAAAAAACAAATTGTCGCAGAGCTGCTTAGTTAAATAGTTACTCTTCCATGGGATTGATTTTTTCAGTTCGAGGTGTCTGTGTATTCGTTTCAAAGGGGCAGTCCAATAACCGGCAACTTCTAGTGGGAATCCCAATCGATGACACACTCAGTCAACAATGTACGTAGATATCTTCAAAGAGGTTTTGTCTGTTGAATATATAAAGGATAAGAAGTTCTTGTTTTCAAAACTGATTTGATTCCTATTTGTGTCTTTCCCTCTTATTTGGTTCCGTTTATGTATCTTTAATTTATTTAAATTCACAATATAACAGATCAAGATAACCGATTGCCATATATATATATATATTTACATATATCTATATCTACAACATTATGACTTTCCCAATTGTACCACTATTCGATACTGATTATCAAACTACATTAAAGGCTAAACCATTCCTTAAGTTAGCTGGTGATGTCGCATTAGATTCATCCGCATTCAAGACAGATTCAGATGTTATCTCTGCTACAAAGACTCTATTAAGCAAATATTCAAAGAGCGTATCTCTGGTATTAACCGGTTCCAAACAATTCAATGAGGATCAATTGATTAATATCTTAAATAATGGTATATCATATCTTTTCACTAATGATTCTGCCTCAATTAAATTTGATTCAATTCCAAGTGATAGAATTCAATCAATCCCAAAATCTATTCAATTATCCTCAGATATTAATTTAGAATCATTCATTCAGGGTTTCATATCACAAATTAAGACAGATAGAAAAGATGGTCTATATACAACTTTAGTAGTTGATAATAAAGAACGTTGTTTAGGTCTTGTATATTCCTCTTTAGAATCCATTAAACAAGCAATCACTAAACAAATCGGTGTCTATTTCTCACGTTCAAGAAATGAAATTTGGGTTAAAGGCTTAACTTCAGGTAATACTCAAGCATTATTATCCATTGATATCGATTGTGATTCAGATGCTTTGAAATTCACCGTCTCTCAAGATGGTACAGGTTTCTGTCACACTGGTACTAAATCATGTTTCGGTGATCTAGCTTACGGTCTAAATGGTTTAGAGCATACATTAAACGACAGAATGATTACCGCTATTGATGGGTCTTATACTCAAAGATTATTTAAGGATGAAACTTTATTAAACGCAAAGATCAAAGAAGAAGCTGAAGAATTAACTGAGGCTACTACTAAGGATGAATTAGCTTGGGAAGCCGCAGATTTATTCTATTTTGCAATGGTTCGTCTAGTTAAGAACGGTGTCTCCTTATCTGACGTTGAAAGAAACTTGTCTATGAAGAACTTAAAGATTACAAGAAGAAAAGGTGACGCTAAACCAAGATTCTTACAAGAAAATGTAGAAGAACCAGCTAAGAAGAAGGCTAAGGTTGAAAGAACAATCGGTGCCAATGATAAGATCTATTTAGATGTTGTTCAATCATCTAATATCGAAGGTGTCACCAAAGCAGTCACTAGACCAATTCAAAAGACTTCTCAGATCATGCATTTGGTTAATCCAATTATTGATAACGTTAAGACTAAAGGTGATCAAGCTTTAATTGAATACACCAAGAAATTCGATGGCGTTGACTTAAAAGCACCTGTCCTTGAAGCTCCATTCCCAGCTGAATATTTTGAAGGTTTAACTGAAGAAATGAAACAATCCTTAGATTTATCTATTGAAAATGTTCGTAAATTCCACGCTGCTCAATTACAAAAGAAACCTTTAGTGGTCACCACCCAACCAGGTGTTATCTGTTCAAGATTCCCAAGAGCCATTGAAAAGGTCGGTCTATATATTCCAGGTGGTACAGCTATTTTACCAAGTACTGCATTAATGTTAGGTATTCCAGCTCAAGTTGCAGGTTGTAAAGAAATTGTCTTCGCATCTCCTCCACGTAAATCTGACGGTAAAGTCTCTCCAGAAGTCGTCTACGTTGCTGCCAAATGTGGTGCTTCTAAGATTGTCTTAGCTGGTGGTGCTCAAGCTGTCGCTGCTATGGCTTACGGTACCGAATCCGTTCCAAAGGTCGATAAGATTCTTGGTCCTGGTAATCAATTTGTTACCGCTGCTAAGATGTATGTCCAAAATGATACCCAAGCTTTATGTTCTATTGATATGCCAGCTGGTCCAAGTGAAGTTCTAGTCATTGCTGATGAAGATGCCGATGTTGATTTCGTCGCCTCCGATCTATTATCCCAAGCTGAACACGGTATTGACTCTCAAGTTATCTTAGTAGGTGTCAATTTATCTGAAAAGAAGGTTCAATTGATTCAAGAAGCTGTCCACGAACAAGCGTGTGCTTTACCAAGAGTTGATATTGTTCGTCAATGTATCGCTCACAGTACAATCATCTTGTGTGATAACTACCCAGAAGCCTTTGAAATGTCCAACAAATACGCTCCAGAGCATTTAATCCTACAAATTAACGAAGCTGATAGATATGTACCATTAGTTGAGAATGCTGGTTCCATTTTCGTTGGTTCTTACACTCCAGAATCATGTGGTGACTACTCTAGTGGTACCAACCATACTTTACCAACTTACGGTTACGCCAGACAATATAGTGGTGCCAACACTGCTACTTTCCAAAAGTTCATTACATCTCAACAAGTTACCGCTGAAGGTTTGGATAACATTGGTAAAGCTGTTATGTGTATCGCTAAGGTTGAAGGTTTAGATGGTCACAGAAACGCTGTCAAGATAAGAATGAACAAGTTAGGTTTATTACCAAAAAACTTCGAATAAGAACGTATAAAACACAAACTTCTATAGCCATATATAAATGAATCTGTATTCTTTTAACTACTCTAATGTCACGAAATAATTAAATAATTAAATGATCCCTGTAACTGTTTTGATTCAACTTGGTTTATTAAAAGCTTAAACGTCTTTCTTGGCACGAAAAAGCCGACAGTCCCTCGGAGTGTCGGTGGGGCCGAACGAAATTGTTAACAGAGCAAAAATGAATAACTAACTGCAAATGAAGGGAGTTTATAACAGATAGTTTTAAAGGAACTTCATTTAAGTATACTTCTGGCTCGTCCTTATAACTAATTCTGAAATATATTAGCATCACTAAATTGACCCAGGAGAAGAAGAAACACAATAAATTAAGTATACAAAAATGAACTGCCAAATACTACACAAACAAAGTAAAGCAGTGACTGCTCAAATTATCAAAAGAGCAGCATCCCATCATGCGAAAACAAAGGAGGCATTATTACCACCATTGATGTTATATAGAAGAATTCTAAGAGCTCATAGAATGTTACCAGAAATTCAAAGGTCGGTGGGTGACAAATATGTTAAAAATGAATTTAAATTGCATAAAAGTACCGATAACCCTTTACACATTGTTGGTTTCCTTACCAGTTGGCAAGATTACCTTCACATGATTACCAACGGTGAATGGCAAGAAGGTACCTTATCAAAAAGCGCATTGGATAAGATGTCACCACAACAGGTAGGTCAACTATATGAGTTAATGAAGGAAACAGAGCGTATATATGCAGGAGATGTATCAGCAGAGGATAAAGATAAGAAATGATATAATCAAAAATTTTAGAATGTTGTCTATCTTGGGGCGCATTATATAAATATTCAATTTCGTTATAGGTGCACGTGTAAATAAGTAGAACATATATAAATACTGAAATTAATTTCCTAACCCCGTTTCATTATTCTTATACCTCAGATGAGTAGTTACAGGTGCTTAACACTTTGATAATACAATCTAAGATTGTTTTATATTAATAATGTTTAAATTACATTGTGAATAGTGAAATATGGTAGGGTTTATTTCCAAACCCTATCACTTCGTACGCGCGGTTATCAGGAAACTGAAAAAAAATTCGAAACGCAAAAAAATAAAGATTTCATTTTCTCATAATGAGGCAAGTCATCTGAAAATAACTTGATGATGATAGCTATATTGAAAGGTGTCAACTAAAGGTATATGAAGACCATTTCGTGGATAAAGTTGTAATCATATAACATACATAGATTGGAACAAAGAGGTCAAAGTCACTATGTCTGATACCGAAAAGAAGGTAAAGATGGTTACCACCATGAAAAATGGGTTTGTGGTTATTCCATTTAAGTTACCATCAGTGAAAGTTCTACCGTCAAAACACACAAGTTACCATTATATATATGTTAAGAAACATGATTCTGGTAACGAAAATGAACAAAATTGTATGTTCATTATGAATTTACCACTATTAACCAATGTAGAGAACATTAAAAACATTACTGGACAAATTTGTGAAAAATATGATACAGTATCACACGTTGAAGATCTTTTATATAATGATGAATTTGGTTTAAATGAAGTTGATTTATCTGCGTTAACTTCCGATCTGATGACAGATAATCAAGATATGACAGAGAAAAGATTTACACCAAGAAATACATGTCTTTTAAAATTTGTTGATAAATCTAGTTTAAACAACTGTTTTAATGCTTTGAAAAAATATTCTACCTGCTCCAAGAACGATATAATAGAATGGAAATATAATTCACCAAGTATTGAAACATTCATAAATTTCTATAAACCAATTAATTTAGAATACCTAAAGGAAGATGTTCATTCACATTTAGCTATATTTGAACAACGAGAGCAACAAGCACAGGACGATGTCCAAAGTTCAATTGTTGATGAAGATGGTTTCACTTTAGTTGTTGGTAAGAACACAAAGAATTTGAATTCTATAAGGAAGAAAATCTTAAACAAGAATCCACTATTGAAAAATGAATCATCTGGTATTAAGAAACCTTCAACTGCATTAGATAAGAAGGCGAAGAAAGATTTCTATAGATTCCAAGTTAGGGAACGTAAGAAGCAAGAAATTAATCAATTGTTAAACAAATTTAAAGAAGATCAAGAAAGAATTAAGGTTATGAAAGAGAAAAGAAAATTCAATCCTTATAAAAATAGTTTATAAAGACGTCATCAATAATTCATTACATCCCCCGATCATTCTAGCAGCATAATAAATATCTAATTTGTAAAATAAAAATAATAAATAAAGTAAAAGATAAGTTATAATATATTTATATTATAATATTAGTTCTTTTGCAATTTTCCTCTACTGAAAAATTAGCAATCATGTATATACGTATTTTTATATATGGATGTTTGTATGTGTATTTTAGGATATTTCATTGTGAATATGTGTTACAGTCTGCCACCTGGTGTGGCAGAATACTCCATAGGATTTGAAGTATTAAATTCTCCAGGAGTGATATTATTAGAAGATGGATGGTTACCATTAACCATTAGTTCCTCAAAATCACCTCTACGTCTTAACATAATAGATGGGTGTAAACCTTGTTGTTTCAACGTTTTAAATATAGTTACAGGTGTTTCATCTAATTCTAATGGTCTTTCTTGATCACCGTAACAAATTACGAGAACATACTGTCTCCAGTCTTGATCATTTAATCCATGTCTCTTCATTGCATTTTTTAAAATCTTTTCACAAGAATCTTCCTTTGAAGCCCTCAATTGCTTTAATGGTTCATTACTTGATTGACCGACTGTCGCTGAAGAATTTGTTGAAACTAATTTAGGGTTGCCCGTTGAACCGGAAACTATTTGCTGTTGTTGTGCACTTGCAGTTACAGAGCTAGTACTACGGTTCCGTAGTTGTGTTGGTTGGAAAGTTTGAGCAGTTGGACTTCTGGTTGTAGGACTTTGCGCAATCGGACTTAAACTTTTATTTGAATTTGTATTACGTCGAGAAAGATTTGGTGTCATATGTGTAGTTAATGTTGGTTGGGATTTAGGTACCTCAAAAAATTCAGTTTGTGAACCTTCTAATCCTTGAGTCGATGTAGCAGATTTATTCTTTATAATATCTAATAATTCCACCCGCAACTTGGAATATTGATTCGAATAATCTTGTAATGTTGAATTCAATGAACCATATAAATTCTTTAGAACTACTGTCATATTTTCTCCTTGTTCTTCGAGTTCTTTATCAGGCTGAGAATTTTCTTTTAATTTATTTAATGCAATTCGAAACTTTATGGCTTGCGGTAGAGAATCATTAGATAACTCTTTACAGTCATCAAATGTTAAGTCCTTAAGGACATCACCACCGATTCCATTGGTAGTAATATTTATAATTAATGGGTTATTCTTTTCGATGTTTAACACTTGAATGCACCAATTAATTACCTCATCTACTGTCCAGGTTTCAAAAGTTGATCTATTTATAGACTCTGTAGGCTTATCAACTTCATGCTCATCTTCAATTGGTGAATCTAAGGTATCGTTATCGTTAGCATTATGTACCTGATGAGTTGATGATTCATGAAATTTAGAGTCATCATCGTTATTATGTTGTGTTACTGACATCTATTATGGATAAATATATTGTTTCATGCAGGGGAATCTCGGATTACGAAGATGCAAATGAGATAGAATGGAATAGTGTACGATAGCAGTTCTTTAAAGCCTGTTTGTTTGTTTGTTTCACGTTCTACGTGTCAAAATAAATATGGCTATTCTTAAACTTTCGAGTTTTATATTTAGGAAATGCGATAAAATTCAATTATTAAATGCTGGTTCGTTTTAGTAGTTAAATGAATGGATGTACTTATTTAAAAGTAGCTAAAACAGATAATGAAAGATGGCTTTTATGGAAATTGTTGAGTATATATTATTTCTAATACGTTACTAAAATAATGCAATAAATCAAAAGAGATAACTTTACAGTTCAAAAAAGACTGAAATACATATCGAGCTATCATACATGCCCAGTAATAATGTTTCACTTACATATATGACCTCTATGAGCGGGGATCAGAATAAATTACCTCTGGAGGCTCCTTCGTGTTCTCCAGTGTGGCCCTCTAGAATTCTACTAATTAACTATCGCGTCAGTATGTCTTATGCAGCTCACACCACTTTCTTTCTTGGGCCATCAGCGATTTTGGTTCACTTTCGGCTGGACATCCAAAGGAAAAAAAAGTGATATGCATTCTCAAGAAAATCATTTTTACTCAGAAACCAACGCACAGAAGCAGGTGAAACAACTCTTTCTTTGCCCAATTTGGTGTCACTAGGCCCAAATTGGAAGGTTAAGACATCTTAAAGAGGAAACTATGTCCTATCTTGGCAAGACCGGTCAATAGTAGACCTAATCTACAAAATTTTGCGAAAGACCTAAGCATCCCTATTTGTTTCCCACTGCCAGAGTGAAGGCCGTAGATATTTTTAGTAAGCAATTTAGAAAGAGATTCTTATCAGATCTTCAAGTTCATATATAGAGTTTGTGATATATAGTACAAATTAAATATTTAAAATGTCATATCCATTTTGCTTCAGACTACTAACAGTTACCACTCTACTCAATAGAACTTTATTACAGCAAAAGAGACCTATTTCGTTTACGTTCCCGTTCAATAAAATGCCATCAAAATCAGCTACGACTTGGAACCCAAATTTAACCACGGAACAATTGCATGTTCTTAGAGATAAAGGTACTGAAAGACCAGGTACAGGTCTGTATTTAAATAATAAAGAAAACGGTGTATACCACTGTGCAAATTGCGATGCTCCTATATATAGTAGTCAATCGAAATTTGATTCAGCATGTGGTTGGCCTGCATTTAATCAAGAAATTACAAATGATGCGTTGACTTATCATACAGATAATTCATTAGGTATGGAACGTACAGAGATCTGTTGTGCCAAATGTGGAGGACATATGGGACATGTATTTAAAGGTGAAGGATGGGATAAATTGCTAGGCTTGCCCAAGGATGAAAGGCATTGCGTTAACAGTGCATCATTAGAGTTCAAAAAAGAATGATCAGTGACTGATTAAGTATCTATATATATTCTCAAGTAGTTAAATGAATGTTTATTTTGTGTGTTTACAACTATTTAATAATACATGTTACTTTTTTTTTTCTTTCTGTCTTTTGACAAAGAAGAGTTTATCTATGCTTCAACATCAATTTTACAACTGATTATTATCAGCAAATGGATTGTTGGCAGCCATGTAGAAGTCATCTTCGGTTGCTTGATAGATATTACTATTATCATCAGTATTGTTTCTTCTATTATAACCTTCTGAATCACTTTCAGTATCATCATATTCACGATCGTCCTCTGAGTCATCACTATTGGATTCCTCATCCCAACTCTTTTCATCGTATAAAGTTAGAGCATTGACTAATTCATCATTAGCATGAATTAAACTACCCAAGAAGTCACCTTCAACAACCAATTGTAAATATCTAAGAACTTTCCTTCTAATGTTTCTTGCTTTCACAAAACATTCGGTAGCGTTTTTATCTAACATTGCATTTTGTTCATGGGGTAACATTATCAAAGCATTTTGTAAAGCAGTAGATGCAGCTAAAGCATCACTTATTAAAATCTTGATCTTTGGAGCTTCTTTCTTCATATTGATTGTTGGAATTCTATACAATCTATCAGGGTTATGAACCGTTTGTGCAGATTCTCCAAAGATCGAATTATCCGCACTATCATCCATGAAATTACGTCCTCTGCCACTACCTGTATTGGTTCTTCTTCTATTTGAAGGTGTTGCTACAGATCTTGTTTGTGGTTGACGATCACCATAGCTTCTTCTATTGTTACGACTACTGTTACCAAACGAATCCAGGGAGTCAGAATCGTTATAACGTGATCTATCATTGTAACTGTCACGGTTTGTAGAACTTGTGGCATTATTACCACTTGAATAACCTCCTTGAGAACTGTTGGATCTTTGTTTAACTTTTAATGACATATCATATAAACCCATATAGCAATTGGTATCCTTTAAATCATTAGTCATAATATATTCATTCCAAGATAAAGCATATTGAACACCTTTCTTACTTAGTTTTGATGAATATTGTCTCTTCATTAAGCCTTGACTATTATCCAACTGACTACAAATTGAGCCCATACTATCCAATAATTTAAAATCGTTATACATTACAGATAATTTAATACCTTGAGAGATTAATAAATCCATAATATCAAATGCTCTTGATATTTGATTCTTGTCACCATATTTAAATTTTTTACGTAAAGTTCTTGCAGCTTCTAATTGATTTTCATTATATTGATATTTATCTCTACTTCTAATTAAATCAACTAATGTACCAATTTCAACTTCCAAATCATATTTCTTAGATTTAGTCAATCTATTAATTGTCTCTGTAATTGATGTATGTGGATGATCACTACCTAGGAAACCCATCTTTTTTTCTTCTTTACTATTACTCTTATTATATGCAATTGGTATCTAGTTGAACTTGTTTCGAATGTAGGAAGTTGTGATTGTTCTTTCTTTACCCCCCTAAATAGATATACCAAAATAATTATATTTTCGATAACTTTACTTTGTGAACTGGTTATGAATTGTCCAAAAATTCTTCTTGTATATATGTTAGTCCTTACAGCTAGCTCTCTTGTTACCGTAATCTGATTGTCTTTGAGAGTCTTGTTCTGAAAGGTACAATTTGTTAAGTGTCTCTGTCTCTCTGTGTCTCTCTCCCCTTTGGTGATTTATCTGTTAAGCATAACATTCTGTAAGTCGTGCGACCATTTGTTCTTCTCGGGACACTTCCCTCGTGGTAGATATCTTTCCATCTGCGTTTGGACGTACGCATATTATCTGGCTCGCTCCCTACCCCCATTATCTCAGCATTCATTAATGAATGGATCATTTGTTCGGGATTCCTCAGTGCAGTGCAATTGGTTCTCGGGGTGTGATCGTTTTCCTTGCTGTGCGCAATGGCAGCGAAATTTGTTTGGTTGATGCGCTTGAGAACTGTTTGTTACTACTTCGGCGGTTAATTCGTGAGAACTGCAAAGCGATTGGTTCTCGTTTCTGTTTGAGTTCCCTCTTTTTTGGCCTTTAAGTCTGCAATCTTTAGGGTACCTTTATCTGGATATTGGCTACACAACTTGTCCTCTGCTCTTTCCACTTTTTTATGCTGTAATTTGTACCGCTTCTGGCAAAGGTTGCATAACTTAGGTCTGGCTTTCTTTTTAACATATTTACAACAAATATCATATTTTGATAAGTTTCATGTCATTTTCGGATAGATACTGTCAATATAGTATGACTGTGACAACATAATAATAAGGTGTCACACCTTATTATGAAACTGTTAGGGCTCTTATTTTTAAAGAGAAAGTGAAATTTCTGTCACTTTTCACGACTGCTAATATATCAATTTTTATCCTAATTGTTAGATTCCCGTTCTTGCACTCCTGTGGCATTATAGTGTAACAGCATTTCTTACTAATAAATTCTGCTGTATCGCGGTAGAATGTACGTAAAGGGTGTCCAAGACAATAAGTAAGTAACTTGATTGGGAGTTAATGGAATTAGCAAAAGACGTTCCCTATCGAATTGAGAGGCAGTGTTGTTGTATCCCTTGAATGAATGATTACTAAGAGTTAATATAACTTACTAATATTATACCATTTGATATATTGTAATATATATTTATATATAAGTCGCTATTTTAATATATATCAAGTTAATATATTTTTTACTCTTTTTCTTTTCTCCTCTCCCTTTTAAAACATACTAAAGAAACATTATTATATTTGTGTTCAGTAACATAATTTTAAAAGTGTTTGCCTCAATTTTAACTAAGAGATCTATCTCTCTAATAAGAACTAACTCATATACAACTACAAAACCTTTAATTAATTTCAGAATGGTCTCTCAACAAACTGTCAACAAAGTTAAAGAAATGATCAATGAAAACGAAGTCTTTGTCGCTTCTAAAAGTTACTGTCCTTACTGCAAAAGAGCTAAGAACACCCTTTTCAAGGAATTCAATGTCCCAAGTGATAAAGCACTAGTGTTAGAATTGGATGAAATGGATGACGGTAAGGATATTCAAGATGCCCTATATGAAATTACCGGTCAAACTACCGTTCCAAATATTTTCATCGAAGGTAAACAAGTCGGTGGTAACGATGATCTACAAGGTCTAAAGAACAGCGGTAAATTAGATACCATGTTACAAAAAGTTTTGAACTAGCTTTGATTTCAGATTGTGCAATAAGGAACAATTGTTACTAGTGTAATAAATCTGAATTTTTCATCGTGTTGAACGGCAGTGACAGAAGAGCTTTCGACCGACGCACAAAAAAAATTGAAAAATTATTTTTTTTTTTCACCAATTTTTTTTTTTTTGCAAGAGCTCATCGACAAACTGAGATGAACTTTTGTTTCGTGGTTTGAGTTCATTTTCTACTGCGATCTTTTACACTATTGTCTAGTTTCTTTGTTCACTCCCTCTCATAATTTTTTCTTTCAACTTTTACGTTTGCGTTTGCTTTCACTCTCACTATGTATGTATTTCTATATCTAATTAACTATTCTTTTATACATCAATCTATTTTATATTTGAAACGATTATTATAATTAATTATAGTTTTCTCAATTTATCTTTATAATATTTATTCAATTAAACTAATAAAGCATTAAAAAAAGTGGTATACATCCCTTGATACACAAATCATTAGAATTGCACAAAAAAGAAAAAGATTCAAAAATTTTAGAGATCTAATTTTGTATCATGTCTGCATCTGTCGAAAATAACGAAGTTCCACCAACTTCTACCACTACTACTACTACTCCAACTGGTACTACTGGCCCAGTTGCCCCAGCTCCAGCTAAAGAAGAACAAACTTTCAGTTTAGCTCCTGCTCCATTACCAACAAATTCACCATGGAAACCTGTCTCTAATGATATTCCTGTCACAAATATCACTTTAGATGATTTGGAAACAACAAGAAAGAAGACTAGAACTCCTGTCTCTTCTACATCAACAAAATGGGTTCCAATGAAGGCTTCTATTACCGTATCTTCTGGTAACAGAAAATCTAATGGTAACAGTAGTAACAATAGAAAAAAGTCCTCTCAAGGTAATAATAATTCACAAAAGAACAACAGTAATAACAATAATGGAGCCGCTTCTAACAGCGGATCTAGAAAGAAGAAACATAATCATCATTCTAATGGTCACTCTAATAATGAGAACAAAACAGCAAATGTTAACGCAGATGAATCTACTGATTCTAAGACTGCAGGCTCTACTAATGGTTCTGATGAAAAGACCACTTCTGAATCTAACAATGAATCTTCTGGCTCACAACAATCACAATCTGATGATCAAAAGAAAACTCATCACAAACATCAATCTCAAAGAAGAAGACATTACAACAATACTAACAAGAATGATCATAGTGGAAACAATGGTCAACGTAATGCATCAAACCGTAACAACGGCCAAGGAAATAACAACAATAACAGATACCATCGTCCTCATAACCACAATGGCCATCATGGGCACTACCATAACAACCGTCATCATCAACAGCAACAACAGATGGTTCAAATACAAAACAAATTCTATTCTGTTCAACCTGTCGTAATGGCTGTTAACAGCATTGCTAGACAATTAGAATATTATTTAAGTAACGACAACTTAATAAATGATACTTATTTAAGATCCAAATTCTCTAAGGATGGTTATGTTCCATTAAGTTTATTAGCTCAATTTTATAGAGTTGTTAACATGTCATATGGTGGTGAAGTTAATATCATTTTAGCTGCTGTTAGAGAAATTGTCTTCAACAAAAATGCTACTGTCGATATCGCTAAGGGTAAACTACTAGTCGGTGGTCAAGAGGATCCAAAGGAAGGTGAAACTGAAGTTGCTCATCCAATGAAGGCTTCTGAATTAGATAACTATTTCATTCGTGCCAGCGATTGGGAAAAATGGTTACCAACTGAATTTGGTAGCGAAATTGAAATTGAAAAGGTTCTATCCGATAACGATATGGATGAGTTCACAATGAAGATTATTCAAGTCCCAACTCAATCAAATACTGTTCCACCAGCTACCACTGAACAAGATCAAACTGCTGTATCTTCTGAAGAAGCTACCGCCACTACTACGACTACTGAAGAAGCCACTGTTGCTACTACTGAAGAAAGTACCGAAAATACCACTGAAGAGAAATCTGCTTAATTTTGAGGAGTTTACAAATAGCATACCATAGATAATATATTATTTGATTTTATTTTTTGTTTATTTTGATTATTTTTTTTAGAATCTTATTAATATATTTATCTATTTTTTGCTCCTCATATTATGATTTAAATTTTTGTCATATTTTAATTTTATTTTGCCCCATTTAAAAATCATGTTCCTCTCTATTTTGCATTTAAACGAAATAAATATCATTTTCATAATTTATTATAATTTTTTTCTGTCTATTTTGAATTATAATTAGTGTTTATTATTCGTTCTCTTTTTTTATTTCCCTGTTAGAATCATTTCATAAAAGAAATTAATATCTTAAAGAAACATTGGATACCATAATATTTGCTAGTGTTTCTCGCAAGAGCCGCATATATATATTATGAATTATCCATACCAAACACTGTACATTATCTTACCACTTATTAGTTATTTTACACATAATTAGAAGCAATCATCCTCAAAACTCGTATATTAAAAAACTTTATATTATTAATAATTTATAACTGCTATATAATTTTAAAATTTACGATTTTTTTTTCCAAAAAGAAACATTCTACTTAAAGACGGTAACAAATCGATGAGATAACTGAGATCTAACTGTGCTGTCAGGGTATTAATCAAATCCATGTTTAATTTAAAGTCCCTCTGTCATGCTGTTCCTTTCATTGTGAATAATTCTGATATGCGTGTATTGTTTCCGCAGTGTGTCATTTAGAAATTTTCATGCAGTGTCGTTTAGTGAGAGACTGCATCGCCCAGATCCTGCAATAAAAGT
Source organism: Maudiozyma bulderi (assembly GCA_031590215.1). Taxonomy (NCBI): domain Eukaryota; kingdom Fungi; phylum Ascomycota; class Saccharomycetes; order Saccharomycetales; family Saccharomycetaceae; genus Maudiozyma; species Maudiozyma bulderi. The sequence goes on along the minus strand of CP134442.1, from coordinate 140,128 downwards.
AAACAAATAAAGGGAAAGGAACAACAGTACTGATTTTCTTGATGTGCAACCATTGTTAGAAATGAATTCTTTCGACTATCAAAAAACTGTATTGCTTTAATCATCCATAAAGTGTAGATAATTTTCTGTTTGCTCTACTCCTTTTCAAATTTTACAAATAATCTGTCATTTGAATGACTTACAACTCCATTACAAATATGGACACTTCTGATATTAATTTACGGATTACGAAGGATAATATTAAAGGTTGGTATTTTTATTCATTTTCAAGTGAACCTTTTGTTGTCTCTGCAGTTTCTACATATATTCCTTTATTATTAGAAAGATTTGCAAGATCAAATGGTGTCCGATTAGAGAATCATCTTCTACCGTGTACATCTGAATTAGATAAATGTGTTGTACCAATATTTGGAAAGTATTATGTTGATACATCCAGTTTTGCATTGTATACATTCTCTGTTAGTGTGTTTTTTCAAACTATAGTAGTTGTAACAGTGTCCGGTATTGTTGATATGTGGAATTCTATTAAATTGAAAGGTATCGTATTAGTCATATTTAGTATCATTGGTGCAATTTCAACAATATTCATCTCAAAGTTAAATGAAACACAGATATATACATTACCGATGCTGTATATTTTAGCCAATTCTTGTTTTGGGGTTATCAATGTAGTAGGAAATTCTTTATTACCGACATTTGTGAATGATTTATGCAAGTATTCAGGTAACTCAGCTGCAGACAGTGCAGAATCAAATGTTGAGAAGTTAAGTAGTATCATTAGTGGACGTGGTGCTAGTTTAGGTTATTCTAGTGCATTATTGACTCAAATTGTTTCCATGTTTTTGGTACATAGAAGTAAAACCAAGCAAGATATTCAGGTTGCCGTATTTTTTGTGGGTGTGTGGTGGTTATTTTGGCTGACTCCAATGTGGTGGCTATTTAATGATACTCAGGAAATCGAAGATGTTGCAAGTAATAGCTCACGCTTGTCAAGAAGTAGAGCATACTATACTAATAAACGCATTTGGTCTTTGAAATCTTTAGGTTACGGTTGGAAATCATTGTGGAATGCATTCAAACATGCAAGATTGCTAAAGGATGTGATTATTTTCTTAGTGGGTTGGTTCATTATTAGTGATTCTGTGACGACAATTAACTCGACTGCAATCTTATTTGCAAAAACTGAATTAGACATGGTTACATTGAATTTAATTACAATTAGTATCATTACCATGATTGATGCAATGATTGGTGCATTTGTGATACCTCAATTTTTAGCTAAAAGGTTAAATCTCTTACCGGATCAGATTTTGGTATACATTATTATGTGGACAAGTTTTATCCCATTTTATGGTATTCTTGGCTTTTTCTTTGACTCTATTGGTTTGAAACATAAATATGAAATGTATATGCTAGCGGTATGGTACGGATTGTCATTAGGTGGTTTATCTGCGGTATCGAGATCAGTATTTAGTCTTATCATTCCAAAGGGTAAAGAATCTACATTTTTCAGTATGTTCAGCATGACAGATAAAGGTTCATCCATTGTTGGACCATTATTAATTGGTTTTGTCACTGATAGAACGCATGAAATAAGATATTCGTTCTATTTATTGTTCGCGCTATTAATGTTATCATTGCCTGTCATGAAATCTCTCGATGTAGCAAGAGGGAAGCGTGAAGCAGAAGAATTGACGGACGTTATTAGTAGCCGTGAAGCTAGTGTAGATTTCACAACATTGCCTAATCATCATGGTCAGTCTGATTAAATAAAATGTAATGTAGTAATGAAGTTAAGTATATAAGATATAAAATAGGATAAAAATAAATGTATAAACTGTAGAATAAGTATCATGAAGTGTAATGCATGAAGGATTAAGCATTTATCACTTTTTAATCAATGGTAACTTTCCAAATTTTGATTAAACCATCATCCCCTCCAGAGGCAAACATATATTTATTGGTGGGATTCCACGCTACTACATTACAATTTTTATTCTCTCTCGTCAGAAACAAATGAAAATGTCTTGTCGGAGCCAATTCCTTGACGTGTCCTAATAATATACCAACTATGTTCCCCTTTAAGAGGTCCCACACATAAACTTTACCATCTTCAGACCCGCTTACCACTAATTTATTATCAAGTCCAAAACATGACCTTATAATAAATTCCTGTTGTTTTTGACCGTAGTATTTCTGTATCATTACATTCTGTTTGTAATCCCAAAGTTGTAATTCATTTTTTTGCACGTTAACTAGAACTAAAGATGACAATTTATTAGTGTTTGCGCAATTACGTGCTGGTAATGAAATGCAGGTAATATTATTACCAATTTTCAACTTATTCTCTAATTTGAAAATATGATTAATTATGTTTGGAGGGTCCATACTTTTCATTTCTTCATTTGTAGGTAATGTTGAAATGTTAAAAACCATAATTGTTCCAACATGTGTCATCAATAGTAGATTTTTATCATCATGAGAAATTTTCAAACTATGTATACGTGGGAAGTCTTCCTCTTTCAAATAATCAGCATAGTCCGATGAAGAATAAAATACAGATGCAATGGTGGATTCTGAGAAGTTCGTGAATTCGTCCCGTCCATTATTAAAGTTTCCTGTCTTAACTCTGCGGATTGTCCAATTCTGTGACCATTTATAAATAATAGATCTAGTGTTGGTATCATAAATGACAACATCACGATCAGGGGAACCCACAATTAGTTTCCCCTTATGTTTCTCGGTATGAAACCAATCGCAGCACCACGACCTTAAGGAACGTTCTTTTTTCTCCTCTATATTGTCAGTTGTCCCATGGGAAGAGGTTGTTGATTCAGGTGCCGCTGATGTAGATGGGGTATTGCTATTCGAACTTTCCTTTGCTTCTAATTTCTTTGCAGGGATTGCAAAGGAATCGATTGGTTCAATAATTTCTGTTTCTACTGTCTCTTCTATTGTCTTTTTGCCATTAAAATATACTTCTCTCATTCTTGGGGCCTCTGAGGGAACTACTTGATACTCATCATTTATTTCTACAACCTCACCATGAGATTCCAGATCATAAATATTAGTATCTTCGTTAAACGAACAACTTACTAGATATCTACTATCGTCGGAGAAAGACAAGAAAAGAATTGATTGGTCGTTCCCCTTCAGGATTTTAAGAATCTTGAAATCATTTTGAACATCATATATTAGAACTTTACGACCATGGATAACATTTGCTATTGCGGCAGCTAAATACTTCCCATTTGGTGAAAATTCAAGGTACCAAATTTCATTCCTATTAGCACTGATAGCTTTCTGTTCACTGAAATTAATCCTTTCGAAATCAGAGAGGTTATTTTGCAACAAAGAGACATGTTCATCTTTCTCATTGTCGAGTGTATTATCTTCATCAAATACAGTAGATGTGTTACATGATCTTTGATACTTGATTGCTTGTTTCAATAGCTCGATAAGTCTCCCCTGTGGCACTAGATCGTTAGGGTTGATATAAAAAGCTATCCTTTCGATTAGAGTTTGTCTTGATTCAGTGACTGAACCTGTCCATGAACTACTCCCAGTAATATCTTGTTGTGCCTCTGGCATTGTTAGGATCGATGATAGCTCTCTTAGAATTTTATCCGGTGTGAAGATCATCTCTTCGTCGATGATATTTGTTTGTAATCCAGACAGTACAGTATCCCATAATGTTAAATATTTCCTTACGACAGTTCTTAAAAATATCACAGCAGTTGGGATATCCTTAATTTCATAAATTAATTCCAAGAAGAACTGTTTATTAATCAAAATCATAATCTCTAAAACGTTTCTAAATCTACCTAATATATCCATATCGAAGTCAGTTTCATTATAATATTGGTCAAAAATATAGTATTGTGTTTCGAAATTTTCAATAATTACCACTGTATTCAAATCTCTGGAGATTATATTATTGATGTTCATAGTTTTCACATTAACAGGAGTATGTTCGATATCTCCATGATTATAACCTGAATTTTGTCTGAGGGACAATGTATTCAACATATCGAAATCGATAGTTTCATATTGTCCCAATTTTATATAAGTGAACAATTTTTGAACTACATTAGATTCAATTTGAATACCTCCACTTTCTTGCTGTAAGGATTTTGCGGAGGTATTATAACCTAGATCCTTTAAAGTATTGATTAATAATTTTGTAAGTTGAACCTTGTCAAAGATTCCACCTACTGTATTCTCACTCTGCATCTTATCCCAGTGAGTTTTAGTCGTTTGTATGTGTGTATGTGTGTGTGTTCCTTTGATTAACCCTTTTTTTTTTAAAGAGATTATTTCCAACTTATGAGACAAAGGGAAAAAAATAACGATATGAGATATTCTATATATACATATATATATTTTTGAAGATAAAAAGTTTATTAAAAATAATGTATTACATGAAGATATTTAATGTAGAAGGGAAAGAAAAAATTATGTAAGTTTAAATACGTTTCGTTAGTTCGTCAAAATGATCTGTCGCTTAATCACAGACCATCTGAAATAATATATATGTATATATATGTTATACGAGTCTTAAAAGTTTATTTTATCAGATTTAAGCAACTAAAGCACATAGAGCGGAACCAACACCGGAACCATCCTTAGCGATCTTGATATGAGTCTTACGTTCACCTTCTGCACCTAATGGACCTAAAGCTAGAGCATGTCTGATCATTGATCTGAAACCTGGGTAGTATTCCACGACGGAACCATCACAACCGATTTCAACTTCACCATGGTATCTCATTTCTAGCGTACCAGTCTTGATGATGATAGCAGCTAATGGAACAGAGGATAAGTAAGCGGATCTACGAGAGATGGCACGAACTAATCTTTGAATTTCTCTACGTTCAGTTGGAGAAGTTGGTAATCTTAAGGATTGTAATAAAGATAATTCAGTTTCTCTTAAACCGGTAGAATCATCAATTTCAATATGGGATAGAACTTCAGAATCTAATTCGAAAGGAGTTTGTAAACGGTGAGGTAATTGAGCGGTAGTTCTGTATTGATTGAAGATTAAACCACGAGTATGTAAATCGACCAAGACATTTCTTAAGATTTCACCCATGAACATACCAGAGACTCTTTTTTCGAATAAATGGAAACCTGGGTTTGAAGAGAATTTTTGATCGATATCGATATCGTATTTAGTAGTTGGTAAATGTTTCAAATCGTTATCGAAGGAACCCCATTCGGTGTTGATAACCATGTGAGTCTTACCTTCTTCAGCCCATTTATCTCTAGTTGCTTGTGGTACTTTAGTAATCTTTGAGATTTCTTCCTTGTAACAACCGTTGGTACCTGTACCAAAGATACAACCAATGACGGGTTCTGAGATTTCACCAGTAGTCATTGAATCAGTATTATCAGAACAATAACAATGAGATAAGAAAGTACCAACGGTATCATTAGTTAAAGCGACGATTTTAACATTTTGCATACCTAATTTATCTAATTCAGCTTGGAATAATTGAACGATATCGGCACCTACAGTATCAGCAATTTGGAAACCTTTAGTCCATCTAATTAAAGTACCAGAATTTAAAGAAGTTTGATCCACAGGGTAAGAGAAAGTGAAACCCAATTTAAATTCTTTACCAGCTTGCATATCAGCTTCATAAAATTTTTTCATAAATAATTGAGTTCTTCTTGCTAAATAAGAAAATAACATTTCAGAAGTAACACCAGTTGATTCTAATAATTCATCAGGAATCTTAGATTTCATTTGTTCCATTGAGAAAGTATGATCACCATTTAAAGTAACAGAACAAGTTCTAAAATTAGTACCACCTAAATCAGCAGCTAATAAAGTACCCTTTTCTGTACCATTTGGAGTACCTGTAACATAAGAAGGAATCATTGGTAAACCTTTATTAGTTGATTTATCATCAGTTTCTTGTGGAGCTAAACCCTTTTCCATTTGTTCGATGAAATAAGCAACTAATTCATCTAATTTTTCTGGAGTAACTTCAAATTCTTTAACTAATTGATCAACAGTTGAAGTTAACTGTTGTTCATTAGCTTTATGTAAATCATCAAAGGACATTTTGCGGTAGGGAGTTAAATGTTATTGAGTTTTGATAACTTGGTATTTTATAATTGTAATAGAAGAAGAAGAAAAAAATAGAGAGAAGAAAAGGGGGAAAGAGATTGAAGAGTAATTGAAATAATTTAAATAGAAAAACTTGTTATTTATATATGTTTTTTGGAAATAATGAAAACAAGAAAGACGGGAGGAATGGAAGGTAGGAAATAAGAATAATAAAGAACGCTGACTACTGAAGGTAAGGAAAAAGAGCTAGATTGAATTGAATTGTAATTGAAGTACTATTGTTATTGCACCTTGTGATATATGACATGATTTTAAAATTGAATTTGAGAATTATGAACACAACAACACGACATTTACGTAGTTTATGTAGTTGTAACATCATGTATATATGTGGGGGGCTGGAGGGATAGATAAAATGAGTTAGCAGTTGTTATTGAAATTTTTCACTGAAATATTTCACTGATTAATTAATTAATCCGTGCGTATATACATACACATACGTAATATCAAAATAAGAGATTGTTCAAGAAGAAGATGGAAAAAAAAATAGGGGGGGCAAGTGAGCGGGGCCAACAACAAGGAAGAAAAAATGAGTTATTAACTATGTACGTACGTATATACATAGAGAAGAAGAAGAAGAAGAAGTTGAATGAGTAGTGACAGTTGATATTGTAATAATAATAATTATGTACGAAATGTTCACTGAATTGATTACCATATATATATATATATTCTGTTTGAGATTACAATTGTTTAAACAATTGATACGTACAAGAACAAAATTTTTATGAAAGCGGTGTTTCAATGTAATCGTCTATTTGATCATCGGGTGTACGTAAGTGTAAGAGTAAAATAAGTTCCTGGCGACGTGTAAAAATAAACTATCTTCACTTCTCCTTCTTATTCAATCATTTATTTATTTATTTATTTATTTATTTATTTATTTATTTATTTATTTATTTATTTATTTATTTATTTATTTATTTATTTATCTCCTGCGTTGGTGTACCTAGATGTAAGTGGGTTCAGTCTATGGACGTTGTCATTTCCTTTCCCTCCTTGGGACCAGTGGTGGTGGTGGTGGGGCATCCTGTTCTGTCGTTTCTTTTTATCTTCTCTGTGTGTTTGTGTGCGGTAGATAAATAGAGAGAGTTTTGGTTGTGTGCTTTTAGGGGATACATGTAACAGTCGATGTAGAACCACTGGAGGGAGGTGGCCTGATCCCCTACAGTAGGGTAATGTGTACCACTGTGTTCTGTGAGAGATCGTAATTCTTTTTTTTTTCTTCTTCCTTTTGGTTAAAGTGCGGGGAAAAAAAGGGGAATGGCAGACGGCGGCACGGAGAAAAAGAAACAAGAACTACGAGGTTTACTGTTGCACTTTGCTGCGAAACTATGGGGAAAACTAATTTCAAATTTCCATCGGTAATATAACGTAGTAGACACCAACTGATTATTTTTACAAGCAAATTGTGGGCAATTCCGGGCTTCCACTAAAATATATATGTATTGTCTGTTTGCCACAGACAAGACAAGACAGGTACAAAGGAGTTTTCTCTTTACATTTATATTTTTTAACCCCGCATACGTCAGTGACCAAAAAAAGAGATGATATATATGTATATATTTCATCTTTAACGTGGGGTTTTGAAATTTTACAGTATCTTAATAATCTTCATCTCATTACGTAGAAGATATGTCCCACCTTGCATGAAAAAGAAATGATGTGGGGTAATTGATTGCATGAAAAAATAGCTTGATCTTCTTCTTACAGTTGATTTAATTTGATAAAGATTGCGGGAAGGAACATATACATAGGGTAGTGTATATTAGTAGTAAGAATAGTACTTGTTGGGGACACCACTGCAAAGTAGTACACGGAAGCTTCTCAGGTCGATTGTGAGTAGTGTCATGTCATATCATTGTTGACAGCAGAATAGCCGCCCAAGATTATTTATTTATTTATATATTCAAATTAGTACGTCTGTTTATGTGATCATAATACTGATTCCTATATATATATAATATTTAGTGAATGTATTCATATGTCTATTCTACGTACATACTTATATACTCATTAAATGTTTGTTAAACTTTTATTCTGTTTATCAAAATTTGAAATGACTGCAAGGGCTACAAAAAGAGTGGAGTCCCGGAGATATATCGATACATCTACGGTATAAATAATACCAATTTATGTACGTACAAGAAAACCAAATTGGATGATTTAAACTTTTATCAGCTTTTAATTAATTATTATGAATTTCTTACAATTACAAAAATATTTCCTTCTTTATTGATTTAGCCTTAGCCCCCTACCCCTCCCCCACCTTTTTGCAGATTGTAATCTACCCCACTTCATATATCAACAACTATAACATTGTTGTTGTTGTTGTTGTTCCTCTATGTAATTGATTCTTGTAACGACATATGTGTGATGTGGGGGTGGGGGAGTGAACGATAATATTAATGTTAGCAAAGTGTATATTAATAGAAACAGTTCAATTAGTCCCATCTTAATATCATTTGGATTGTTGTAAGGCTGCCAATATTTTACAATTTCATATATGATTTTCAGTTCCACGATATGAATATTTAATTATGTGTGTTTTTTTCGAAAATCTCTTGTTTAATTTACATCAATAAACTTGTTTTTTTTTTAATTTATATAACTGAACTGACTTGTTAATAGCAAAAATCAATGTATTAAAGATATATTGTATATGGATCTTCTCTCTATTTTTTATTTTGTTTTTACAGATATTATTTAATATTAATATAAATCATGTCGCGTTTTCCTAAATAATATATTGTCATTATATATCTTGTTTAATACTACACAATATACTATTATAAAAGAACGCGAATAATATATCTATATATATAGAGAGAGAGAGCTGTTAATATCTTACAAACAAGAAGAAATTATATTTCGTAACAAATGTCCGTGTTTAAATCTCAAGGTTATCAATACATTTTGTTCCATTTGTATTCCAAAAAAAAAAAAAAAAACTACGAATGCCAAGGCAAATGAATAGACAAAAACATAATTTTTCACGATAAATAGATGGCTGATTCACCTCATCACTTGATTATATTACTACTGCGTACTATGTACTACGTACACAGATATTATTGTATTTGTATCATACACTTGGCATCTCATGCATTGTTCCTTATATTATTATTATTATCCTTAACGGACTTTTCTTTCAACCCTTGATTGTTTCATATATGCGTATATAGATTAGTAGCTGACACCTATCAAAATTTCCCAATATCTGTATTTATATTTATTACTAATAAAGATTCAGTTCCCCTGTTAATAACACTTATTGGTCCCTTTGGAAGTATTTATTATAAATCTCTTGTAATGAATATTCGATACCCAATTACATTCACACACAGAAACTATAGTACAACACGCACATTATCACTTTTCACGTCATATAAAACTTTACTCTATCTATCTCTCTCTTTTCTTTTAACAAAGGACACGTAACGAAGAAAATATTTACGTATATTCACCATTTATTACTGTACCGAACGCGCAGGTGTCTACCGCATCCTTTCCGATTTTCGGCTCTCGCTGTTGTTGTTTTTTGATAGGTGTCCTCCCCAATCAACAATAAAATATGTAACAGCTGCACCAGTGCACCACGTACCACGGATACAAACGACACGCGTTAACTAAAATTCCCAAAAAATAAATTTCTATTATATTACCTGTTACGTATACAATAAATAAAATTGGCATCTTGTACGGTATGGTACAGCTTATATTGGGTTCACGTTTCCCGTTTCTTTTTCGCCACACTAATTAGGTAATTTTATTCACAATAAACTTATTGGATACGTATACGTTTTCACAATTATATAAATATAAATATATATATATATATATATCTTTGGTTAAGTTTAAATTTATTATTTTCAAGATATTTAATCTTTTAGTTATCATCTCAGATATAGATTAAACAGAAATATTTCTGCATTTTGTTGATAAGAAAATATGATGTTTAATAAAAAGACTCTATTTGCAGTCTCTAATTTAATTGCATCCGTTATTGCACAAGAAGCTACAGCTCCAAAGGATTCCGCTGTTGTTAAATTAACTACTGAAAATTTTAAGGATGTTATTACTAACTCAGAAATTGTCTTAGCTGAATTCTTCGCTCCATGGTGTGGTCATTGTAAAAAATTAGCTCCAGAATATGTTCAAGCTGCTAAAATTTTAAAAGATGAACATAATATTACGCTAGCTCAAATTGATTGTACTGAAGATCAAGAACTTTGTATGGGTCAAGGTGTTCAAGGTTATCCAACTTTAAAAGTTTTCAAAAATGGTGAAATTGATGCAGAATCTGCTCAAACTTATAATGGTGCTAGAACCTCTGATGCTATCGTTGAATACATGATTAAAGCTTCTTTACCTTCTGTCATCACCGTGGAAGACGTCAAGGATCTAGACGCTTTATTAGTTAACGCTACTTCCCCAGTTATTGTCAATTATGGTATCTCTAAATTAGATAAGAATTTCTTATCTATTGCTGATTCATTAAATGAAATGTATACTTTTATCTCTGTTCCATCATCAAAGAAACAAAATATTTCGTTATATTTACCAAGTGGTGCTGAAGAACCAATTGTTTTCAATGGTAAAATCGATGAAATTATTGAAGATAAATTAGTCTTGGAAAAATGGTTAAAAGTTGAAGCTTTACCATATTTTGGTGAAATTGATGGTTCAATTTTCCAATTTTATGTCGAATCTGAATTACCAATGGCTTATTATTTCTACGTTACCGATGATCAATTAGATGACTACAAAGAATATTTCACTGAATTAGGTAAAAAATACCGTGGTGACATTAATTTTGTATCTATTGACGCTAAACAATTCGGTAGACACGCTGTTAATTTAAACATGAAGGAACAATTCCCAATGTTTGCTATTCATAATTTAACTGCTAACTTGAAATACGGTTTACCACAATTAACGGAAGAAGAATACGCTGAATTAACTGTCCCACCTGTTGTTGAAAAATCTGATATCACTAAATTAATTGAAGATTTCATGGAAAATAAAGCTGAACCAATTGTTCAATCTGAAGAAATTCCAGATATTCAAGAAACTAACGTTTATAAATTAGTTGGTAAGACTCATGACGATATCGCTTATGATTCAACTAAGGATGTCTTAGTCAAATATTACGCTCCATGGTGTGGTCACTGTAAAAGATTAGCTCCAATTTATGAAGAATTAGCTGATATCTTAGCTACTGACAAAAAGGCTCAAAATAAGATTGTTATTGCTGAAATCGATGATACCGTTAATGATATCATGGGTGTCGAAATCCCAGGTTATCCAACTATTGTCTTCTACCCAGCTGGTAAGGAATCTGAACCAATCTTATTCGAAAGTGCTAGAACCGTTGAAGCTTTCTTAGAATTCATTAAGAATAACTCCGCTAACAAAATCGATGGTCCAGCTATCTATGAAGAATACAAGAAAGAACTAAAAGCTAAACAAAAGGCTAAGCGTCAAGCTGAATTAGAAAATGATGATGATGATGACGAAGAAGATTTCGATCACGATGAATTGTAATTGTAATATTTCTTTTTTTGTTTTTTCATCTCTTTCATATCTGATACTCCTCCCACCCACTTGTAATGGATGATAATTGTTCATTAAGAACATACTTTCATCCACCATTATCTAGTATATTCATCATTATTTAGTTAGTGTAAATAGCTGATTGTTATAAAAATAAAATAAATAAATAAAAACATTATAAAATTTACGTAAAATTATTGTTCTACATCTTTTTTTTTTGTCTTAGTCCTTTCTTTCACATGTTCGTTAAACTCGGGGCCAATTCGGTTGAAACTATAACTGGAAAAAGAGAAGTGGGTACAGAGCGATTATGGGAGCCACGAATAAAATTGTTAACACATTTTAACGCTGATACAAACTATTAATTTACACAGGAATTATACGTCGATTGATCATATAACAGTAGCAGACAACTAGTATATCTCACGGTTTCTATTCAAAAAGTTACATAGAACAACATTGAACGGTACGATACATATTAGTTAGGCATATAACTCGTATAATTGGAAAGATGGCCATATATTCACCTTCAAATAATGACAATGATAAAGGACAGCCCAAAGAGGAGACAGATCCGTTGAAACAAACTGAACGTTTCTATATACGGCCAAGTTTAGGACTTAAGTTATGGGGTCCATTAGTCCCAGCATCAGACAACAGAACGGGTCTATGGACATTGGTTGGAATACAAACTGCATTTGGTCTTTTCTGTCTACATAGATTTAGAAAGTTGGTAAATCATTCATTAATTACTGCAGCTAATAAAGCTAAACAACAATCTTTCAACACTGTTAAGAACATTGCGGATATCCCTACATTAAATAGATTCTCAACAACACATAAAGTATTGGTCATAAATAATCCACAAGTAACTACAACTCCATTACAAACAGCTCAACCGATCATGGGTACCAATAATAATAACAGTAACCAAGGCAATGGCAAACGTAACTCATCTTCGTCTCAAAGTGCACGTTTCGCAATGTTAAAGAAAATCTTGTATTTGATATCGGGTACAGCACTTCTATCACAGTCAATGTTAGAATTTTGCAGATTGAAAATATTGAAATATGATCCATGGTATGAGGAGGCACGTACAGCAAGGGATAAGAAATTCTTCAACGATATTGTCCAATTTTATCATGAAGGAATTGACCCAAATGAGGTTAAAGTGACTGATGTTGTCAATGGTAATATAATGTCAACTAATATGCCTGAAGTTAGACAAAGTGTTGCATTGGTTCGTGCTCAAGCTGAATCTCAAAATCCAATTATTAAATGGTATGGTCCAATTGAATTTCAACCGATGTCCTTTAGTGAATATTTAGATCAAATGGAATATTATTTGGAAATGAGTGATCTTTTAATTAAGAAGAAGAAATATAAAAAATTAAATAAAAACTCAGATAATCCTTTGGAAAATGGTAAAGGTCCGGTATCTTTGTTAAGTTTGATATCCCATACTGATGAAGAATACAAGCAGATACAATCAAGAAATAAACAGATAAGAGATGATATTCTAAATAATAGTACTACGAATATTGAAGTACCCAATACAAATGATGGGAATGTAAATGGAAATCCAGCAGACGCACCTCCTGTTCCAGAATATCAGAAAAGTGCACCATCTAATACAAATTTGATTCTGCCAATGAGAGGCATATTACTAGATGCAAGATTACAAGAATCTCAACAGATAGATTTAAATGAAATATGGTCATTGTACGATCCATGGATGAACCTTGGATTAGAAACCTCCCTAAGTATTAAATTCATTCCAACTGTACTGCAAACTAACCAAACTGGTGAATCAGTATCCCAGACAGAGTCACGAGATAACTCGGATCAACCATCGGAAGAATCATCCGAGGATGAGTAGGCAACCTATATACCAATATACATATAAATATATAAAACTAAGCAAGAATTAATATTATTAACCGACATTACTGTAATATTAAGAAGCAATTGTTGCAATATAACAAATTCGACAGAAATTAATCGAAAACTTCTTGCAACACTACTCCATAACATTATCTGGATCTTTCATTGTGTGACTGAGTTACTGAATAGGATTTCCCTCGACTGCGAAAACAGAAACTCGCCTCGCAGCGCAGACTTGGAAGCGTTGTTTTTTTGTTAACTGAATAATAATTCGGGACTTCAACCGGTGGGAAATTAAGAACATAATAATCAGTAGAAGACCCATCTTCTTAAGGATATATAGCTTGTGTAACTGTTATCAGTGGTTGTATATATGCAATTACACTGTTATTTAAAGGACAAATAAAAATAAGACAATCAAATTACAATGCTATATACCAGATTATTTACCTTTTTGGTATGTTTCTCGAGTACTTTTGTTAATGCTGTATATCGTGATGAAGCATTTAATGTTGATTGGCAAGTATCGACAATTGGAGAATACCGTTGTATTGCCGAAGATTATTCTGTTGAAAACCAACTGATAATACTATCCGATTTCTCCGAACGTGAGACTTTAATTAGTTACGTCAATGAAACTTCAGGTGATGTTTTACTAAGGTACAGTGTTCCATACAAGATGACCGATGCTATGATAGATTCTGAATCCCAACAATTAGTTTTGAAGCTGAAAGATAGTTTTGTTTCAATTGACTTAAATGCAGGTTTGGCCATTACCAATAAGACAAATGATATCACAAATGATAGTGATTTTACCTTCCAATCATCCTGTGCCGTCTCTGATGTTAATATAGATTCTAAAAATGGAAAACAGACATTAAAAATTGTAGATAAAACTATGAATTTACCTGTGTTCGACGTTGAATTACCAGAATCATTTACTGAGATTAAATATTTATATACTGATCATTCACAAAATTTAAGATTTATTGTAGGAAATGAGGACTCTCAATATGTATATTTCAATTATACCAACAGTGGCCAAAATTTGACTTCAACTTGGGAGAAGGATGAATCATTGATTGATATCGTAGATTCAACTTTCTGTGATTTAAAGGATTCTACAATTGATACAATTAGAAGTGAAATGGTTGAAGAAAAAGAAATAGACGACATATTTAACGCTTACATTTACAGAGTCAAAAAGAATTTCAATAGAATTAAAAATTATTTGAAACAGAATGAATATTCTCCAGGTAGAGTATTTACAAGCCTATTAAAGGAGAATGAGCTGATGGGTACTAAAAATGAAGAATTGACTTACAAGAGAGATTTAAGATTTGGTTTAGCTAAACTATTAATCGTTGCCACTAGAACAGGTAAAGTTGCAGCTTTACACATATCCCAAGGAGGTAAGAATGTGTGGTCTATTAAGACAGGCATTGCAAATGTTGTTGCAATCGATTACAATTCACATAAAGATCAATTAGTTATCATTGGCAATGATGGTTCTTTCAAGATTTATAATTCTATCAACGAACATATACCACCTTCTTTAATAAAGGAGGAGAAATTTAAACTACCTTCCAATATTGAAAAAATCTCTCAAATTATTGATGACGTTTTCTTCTTATCTTTATCCGATAAAAGTAAAAAAATAATCTCAATTAATGAATCCGTTTCATCAAACGCAAATGGCTATTTTGTTACGGATCATGATGAAAAATCAATCAACGGTTATATGGTCTCTAGTGACAATGAATTGGTTAGTACTTGGAGTGTTGACCTGAATGATGAGGAAAAGGTTGTCGCTTTTTCAGCAAGAACAGAGGATCCGGTAGTCAATGTTGGTAATGTACTTGGTAATAGAACCGTCCTGTACAAATATTTATATCCAAACTTAGTTTCTTACGCAGTTGTCAACGAGATTGATAACACATTATACATTAATCTAATCGATACCATTACAGGTGAATTGATGTACTCCCAAAAACATGACGAGGATGAAAAGGTCGATATTAATTTACCAATTAATTTAGTATTCGGGGAAAATTGGTTTGTATACTCCTACTTTGCCTCGGAACCAATCCCAGAACAAAGATTAACTGTTGTAGAATTATACGAATCCCTAGTTGCGAATGAGAAGAAATCCGATCCTTCTGAAATTTACAATCCTTTGAAGGGTAATATTAAGAGACCTGAAGCCATTTCTAAAAGTTACTATTTCCCGGAAGTGATTCAAGATCTTAAGTTGACATCCACAAAATTCAGTATCACTTCCAAAGCTATCATTATTAAATTAATTAACGGACAAATCACATTCATTCCAAAATTCGTGCTAAACGCAAGGAGTAAAGAAGAATCCAAGATGTCTGATGATGATAAAAAAGAATTTATGGCAAGTCCTTATATTGCAGGTATCCCAATCAATGATAACTTCATCATCTCACATCAAAGAGAATTAATAATGGGTGATGATTCTAAAATTGTATCCACCGCAACAAATCTGGAATCTACCAGTGTCGTCTGTGAAATTGGTAACGATATCTTCTGTTCAAGGATCTACCCATCTGGACAATTTGACGTTATGAGTCCATCCTTCGAGAAAATTCAATTATTTGGTACCATCTTTATTGTTATGGTAATTGTATATTACTTGCGTCCAATGGTAGCTAATAAGAGACTGAGATCTCTGTGGTTGATTAAGGATTGATTAGGAATCAATATTATATATAGAAGCTTATGTACAATTTTCTTTATGTTCGCAATAAATATGATACGAAATAGAGATTTTGGGTATATACTGTATACTTTAACGATGAGCATCTCGAGATTTGTATGACACCGGACAATTTTCCGGCTAAAAATTTCTTTTGTTGAGAACTACAGGCCCATCGAATAAAACCGTCTGTTTTGCAGAAACAACACAACTTTACATTTACAAACACCGGATATATACAACTTAAATTAACAGGCTATGGCAGGGAGTATTAGTCACAGAAAGTTGGAAGAGTTTCGTAGGGACGAAAACTCACAATTCTCGATAATATACGGACCATCCAAAATTAAGAACCAACAAAAAGAATCTGTATTACTGATTTTAGATTCTTCATTTAATCCTCCTCATTATGGACATTATACATTAATCGAAAGGGCTATTAAATTGTACAGTACAACATATAATGTGGATATCTCAGTTTTATTGCTATTATCTGTAAAAAATGCAGATAAGGGTGAGAAGCCAGCTGCATTTGATAAACGACTTGATATGATGGAATTACTTTCAGAACATATTCATCGTGAGTTTCTTGCATTGAACCCCACTGTTGCTGTTTGCAAATCTGCGAAATTTGTGGATAAGAGTATAGGTGTCAGAAAAGTACTGTTTGAAAAAGGCAAAATTGTTTATTTATTGGGATTTGATACCATTACGAGAGTGCTCGATCCAAAATACTATACTCCGCAGACTTTAGAAGAAGCTATGGGCGATTTTATGGTTCATACTGAATTTTTTTGTCTGACTAGGGGTGAAGGAGATGAAAAGACAGACTCTCAAGAATTTATCAAACAAATGAAATATGTTGATGATATATCTGATGGGGCTTATGAACCGATTATCCCAAGAAAGTGGAGTTCGAAGATTAAAATAGAAGTAAATAACAACAGTTACTGTTCTATCTCATCATCTGAAATTAGACGAAGTTTAGTACAGAGGGATTATGTGTCAGTTAAAGGAAAACTTCCATCTAACATTTTAGAGTATATAATAGAATCTGATAAAGAAGCTAAGTCATCAATATTTATTTAAAAAAGACCATATATATCCGTATTTATTTATTCATCACAGGCAGGAATGGAGGAATTCGTTGTCTGTATGATCATAGTTATTTCAATTAGCGAATTTTAAATTTTTCTATTCCGGATTAGAAGTACATATTTGGGATCATGTAATCAATCTTATAATAACTAAGAAGACAGTACTGACAATACCGAATTTTGAAACTATTAATGAATTGGCACCGTTAGACATCTTTCTGCTAAATTTAGATTTTTTTGTTGCCGTCTTGGAATTACTGTTCATGTTTTCACCAGAAGTATTTGAATCTTCTTCAAAATCAACATTATCATTTTCGATACTATCTAAAACGACACCTTCCTTATCAATATTTACAAAACTTGATTTTCTTGCTGAACTGCATTTGACTTTCCCTCCTCTAATAATTGATCTTCCGTTGGTGGAGGTTATCCATTGACTGCAATCTAAATTTTCAGATGATGATTTAATGAAAGCGCTACCTTTAACTAACTTCAAATTTTGGAAACTTGTTTCACTAAATTTCCCTTCAAAATGAATGGCACCACCAATTTGTCTTAAACTTTGGAAAAAATTAATCTTATCTAGTTTATTATTATGGGCAACCATTAAACCACCTTGAACCTCTGAAACATTATTGAAGTTTGCCTTAATTAATTGATGATTTTCAATGATACCTAGAGTTCCACCAACATATTGTAAATTGGAGACATCTAAGGAAGTAATTAAATTTTCAATTATTTGAAAGGATGAGTGGACATACTGTAAATTTGGTAAGTATATGGAAGAAGTGTCACGAATTGTTAGATTTTGAGCAGATTGTAGAAATGGCATTTTTAATTCAACATCTCTTGCATTGGCATGAATAGTAAACTGTGTATTAACAGTATTGATGTTTGACTTAATCGTTTCTAAGAATCTGTTATTATTAATATTGAAGATATCAATCACTTTCACTTTTGAAAATTGATCAATATTAGCTAGTGAAGTATCTGAGATAATTATATCTTGATGAATTACAATGTCATTATGTAAGTTGATGGTACCTAGAATTGGTAAAATTTGCCAATCAATTGAGTTTACATTTTTCAATAATGGTGTATTGATACCAACCAATGAAGTTAAACTTTTCAAGATGAAATTATGACTGATGGCTATTAAACTTTCAGCTTTGATGTTAATAATGTTATTTGAATTCTCTATTATAAAATTACCATAAATATTTTGAATTCCTCCCAGATTAACCATTGAATTGTCATACGTTGGAGTGATAATTAAGTCACCAAATAATTCTTTACAATTTTCTTGTAGAGAATATAAATCGTTGTTAGTTTCAATTAAATGGGTTGTACCTTTGCAAATTTGTGGCAAATGAGCCGGAGCTGAAACTGAGACATGACTAATATAATCTTCTTGTTCATCGGTTTCACCTTGTTCTTCTTCTTCTTCTTCTTCTTCTTCTTCTTCTTCTTCTTCTTCTTCTTCTACTTCGTTATTATTTTGGAATAGATCGTTGGCTGTTCCATTTAAAGTATGATACAATCTTCTCTTCTCAACTGAGAATGCATTTAATATTTCTTTATCTGTTTCAATTTGTGCTATTAATTTTTTTGAATCTGAAATATCATGTAGTTGTTTATAGTTTAATAAGAAACAATTGCTTAGAGGTAAAATTAATGGTAGTGACAAAGGAATACGCATTTCTTAAATTATGAAGATATTGTTCTGTTTAATACACGACACTAATTTCGTATTCTGAGAGTTATTATAAATAAAGTAGAATAAATAGAGATGGTGAAAGAGACTTTATAAATGGTTCAAGTGTGTTCTTGTTGTTATGTGTGTCACAAATTAACTGATTCTCTAACGGTTCAGATTTCTAGTATTCTGCGACACATACAATTTCTGTCGTTTTTGCACTATACAATTTTTTTTACAAGCAGGAGTTCGTGGAAAAAGGAAAAAGCTAATTTCATGAAACGTACAGATTGTGATTCATATGTAATAAACTGATTACTTCTTGTAAATCTGTGTATTGCATTTATCTTTTCTTTTTCTTAATTTTGAGAAATGTGAGATTTTATTATTTTGTTAGGTTTGGTATTTATTAGGGAGGGTCCAACTCCTATTGGTTCAGTAAACAAAAAACCAATAATGATATTACTTATTTTTAAAAAACATATGCCTTAGGAGTAGTTAACAATCGATCTGAATAATACAAGACAGTCAAAAATATTTTAAATGAAATTTGTAAGTGGATTGTAGAATGTTGCATGCAATTATTATAAATGGACCAAGTTCGTATGACAGTATCCATGGATAAAGAACGTACATATGAATAAACTACCCAAGGATTCAATTTGAAATACAAGAGGAGTGAAGTTTGGAGAATTAAACATGCGACATTTCCTTTCTCAAGGGGAGAAGCAAGAAAAGAACTTGTTATACCGCTTTATTAATACATAATTGATAAAAGCGAATCTAAGTATCACTGAAAATAATACTCAGCCAGTGATATGAAACATTCCTTTGTTAATTAGAATTGAATTAACGAAAATTGTTTTGATAGAACTGCATAACGTATATAAGAAGATGTAAAAAGTGATAATGCTTTCAGATAAAATATTTGCCGTTATACTCACAGAAATAATATAAAAATATCTGATTTTCTGAGGATATTCCCTAACTTCTGCAGGGCGCGGAAAAGAGAGAGAAAAAAAAAGAAATTTGATTTACAGAATGTATTATTGTAAATATTCCGAGGTATGTTAAAATTTACATCAATCGATTTAAATTATTATTAATAGAATTATATTGTATTAATTATTTGCTTATTATATATTATTATATATTATTGTTCAAAAGAAATTTTTTATAAAATAAATTAATATATTTTTTGAAAAAATTGTATTACAATTATCTCATCTATAAAAAAAAAATATAGCAATATTATTATTATTCTCTTGGCCCTATGAATGGGAACCTAAATGTTTCAAATAAAAGAAACATCAAAAATATTATAACACCATAATAATTATATGAACAATAGAAAATGTCATATAACTATATCAATTTCTTTTCTTGAGATAGAAAAATAAAGTTTTTAAAAACATTTATTTCTCGGAGTTTTTTTTGGTTTCCTTTTTTAATGAAAAAAAAGTAAATAATAAAAAAAAAAAAAATTTATTGATTAAATTTGAACTAAGCTAATAATAAAAAAAATATTATAATTTCCCACTGGGAAATAAATGAAGGTGATGACTGAGGTGATATTATATTAGAGAGAATGTCTGTATAAAATTTTCTTTCATATTAAAATAAATTTGAATAGAAAATAAATTTATATTATTGGTATGATGAATATTGAAATCTTAAATTGAGAAAGTATATGTAAAAAAAAAGTATCTATATTTTTTTTCTATATTATTCTTAGAATAAGAAAGCAACACCAGCAGCGACAGCAGCACCAAAGATACCAGCGTTCAAAGTGTTAGCGTTAGCAGCACCAGTAGAGATCTTAGTAGTGTGAGTACCGTTGGTAGAGTTAGTACCGTTGGTAGTGTTAGAAGAGTTAGCGGCTTGAACAGCGGCAACAGTAGCTAGAGCAGCGATGATAGTCTTGAATTGCATTTTTATAATTATGTGTGTATGTGTTTATTTGATATTTTAGTATGGTTCCTTTATAGAAAAAAAGAATAAATAGAAAAAAATAAATTAAACAATATAATAGATAAAGAAATTAGAATTAATAGAAATAATTAACCTAAAGTGGTATTTAATGTGTCCTTTATATACTTTATGGATGACTGTTTTTCATTAATTAAAAAAGCAAATTGAAAAGAAGTGAAAATTTTTCCTCATTCTTACATTATCGATGGGATTCTATCACATCAAGGAATTGAAATAAAGTTTTCCTTCCCGCGTTATCTAATTAATTTTCTATCTTGTTTATTAATTTCTGCGAAAGAAGATTACCAGAAGAAAAAACAAGATTGGCGAGACACTAATTAGTTGGGTTTCTACGGGATTTTATTAGTATAGATTAGGTTTATCACAATTTTTGTTTTCGCTTCTTTATCAAAAAAATGAAAATCGAATGTTCTAATTAGTGTGACTTTTTTTGTTATTTTCTCTTTCGCAGGATCGAAGAAATCGACTGAGGAAATAGCCAAAATATTAAATGTGGTGAAGAAAAAGAAAAGTGAGGGTCAAAATATTATCGTCGTTATTGACACCGATTTTCACTAAGAAATGGCTGTAATTAATGTATTTTCAAATAGCAAAAAAAAATGAAAATGGAAGAATCGGGTCTCTCCCCACTCCTGGACTACAGAGGTTTCTCTGAGAAAGGAAAAGAAAAAAAAATCAAATTAAATAAGATGGAGAGTCTTTTCTTTCACGATACAAATTTTAATTTGCCTCCCATTTCTTTTTTAAACAATTTTTTGGTGTTGTCTACTCCCTGATAAAATTCCTGATCGGGTATCAGAAATCGAGGACGTCGCTGCTTAATTTGAATAGCTTATGTTCCAGACAGGTTGCATGAAGTACATGCTCTACGTATAGTTGTTAGTTATTGTAAAATTGAAACAATATTGACAGAGAATGATCAGTGGAGCAAGTCTCCCTAATTGGGAAGTCGTTGCCCAATCCCTGACTTCTTGATTTCCCGAAAAAGCTATCGAAAGATTTCCTCTGACAATTGGGGGATTACAATGAAAAATAGGATGGCTGTTAATTTTTATTGTGACGGTAGTTAATTGGGGGGGGGAATACAAGATGTGGTGCAAAAGTACTCTCTGTCATAATATTTACTAGATTTACTACGATGTTTTCTTCGCGGGGATAACGATGGTGTGAATCTTTTCCTACTCAATTTTATCGACCCTTTTGTTTATTGTTTTTATTGAAATAGCCGCAAAAGCTGTAAAAAAACGCGGTGTTTCACGAAAGTTATTGTACGTAACAAAGAGAAAAAACATTGTATTTCGCGTTATGGTAACAATATGATGTACAAAACATGGGATGTGATAAACTAAACAAAAAGGTCCAGAACTAATTATTTGGTTTAACGTAGTTGCACGATTTGTTCTGTGTCAAAACCGCACCCCCTCCTGACTTTTGTTGTTGTTGTTGTTGTTGTTGTTGTTTATCTGTTCTCCCGCATATCTTCTATTCCATTTGTATAGCAACAATAAGGTAGACCAATGCGCCGTGCAAATCATTCTCAGAGAATTTTTTAAGAAGTAACAAACAATTGAAAAATGAAATTTTATAACAATATGACATGCGCTACTATGTTTTCTCTGTATTTGATGCTTCATAAATTATAATAATATTTTATCAAATTTTATTACTGTGCCTCAAATTCTGAATAAAAATATGTGTAATTTACATTAATTCCGAACTGTGCCACTCTCTTTTGTACGTAGTGTTTATATTATTTACATAGAAATGTATGTACCAATGTAAATATTTATTTTTAGATTATTTTTACAATATGAGAGATATTCTATCACTATGAAAATTCAGGAGACCGCGATTTATTATCTTTAGTGTGTCCTCTCCTTTTTGAAGGGTGTCAAGATTTTTTCTTTTCGCAGAGAGGGGTGTTTATGTTTGTTTCGTGTAAAGTTACAAATTTTTAAACAATTTTTTACAAGGAGTTTAGACTTTTTTTTTCTTGAGTCACTAATTCCATACGAACTGGGAGTTCAAATTTAGTTAATAAGTGTATTAATTTATGACATACAAAAGTCCGTTCCCTCAAAAAAACAATGGAACAAAGATAAGTTATTAGCCATTACGGCTAGCCATTGTCTTTTATTCGTTGGATAATTAAGGAAATAATATATGTCTAAGAGTGCGGGGCTATAAGATTGATAAAAAAGAAGAAGAGCCATCTTAAAAGTAAAATTTACACATAACTTGCTGATAATCGAAGAAAGATAATTTATTAAGGCACCTTTATCAGTAAAATTTTATAAATGAATCATTTTAATTTATTTTCCATTTCCGGAAATGCGTATCAATTTTTGTCGTTATCTTTTAAAAAAACATAAAAGACAAGAGATGTGGCTGGAACTAAATCTACATTTTTTACTTCCTTAACAAGAAGGCGTAGTCAAGCTAACTTCCTTCATGAAATACGTATATTTTACTGCAGAAAAAAGAAAATCAAACCAAACGCATCTCTTTTTTACATGTTCTGCGAAAAAAAAAAATTGTGACACCAAATTGAGATGCTGCTTTCTTTAATATTTTTTTTTCTTTTTGATGTTTGACGCGTCTTTTTTTATTCCTTAAACAGGAAAATATATTGAAGAATGGAAGAGAAGCGAAATTGATGCAAAAAATTTCCTACATTTCGCATTTCGTGTTTTTATCCCAGTTAAGAAAATTAAATGTGGGGTGAGGAGGGAATGGAAACTTAAAATGGTAATCAAAGTTAAATCAAATTTTTTCTGTCGTTTCCTTTTTCGTGTACGATTGTCTTTCATAATCAATCTGTGGATTTGATATGTCTTCCCTTTTAGGAAGTATAGCTATTTTGTTAATCGGTTCTGACAGTAAAAGCGATTTATGAATGGAAACACACTTTTTTTTTTTAGGAAACTATTACTATGATGAGTACATCCATTTCCTGTCTTGATAAATACTTGAAGTCGAAATGACTAACAAAATTGCATCTAAATATTCTTAGCTTACAATATGCTAACTAATTCAAGAAGATACAACAATATCTGCGTTCTTCTTGATATATATGAAACATACCAACTTGATTTCCTTCCACAAGTTTAAAATCAAATAGTAGAGCAAGTGATCAGTCCCGCTTTTGTATTTCTAGAGTAATGTTGTTTGAGTACACCATAATGATCAGTTTAAAATTAAAACTGTATCATTACTGCGATTCGTGGAAAGCGATTTTTCAACAACTCTTCAATAATTGAATAAAAACTTTACGTTTAACATTCTATACAGGCCAATACAACGGTCGATTAACTAATCACTTTTTGTCGTGAGCCAAGATCAGTATTCGAAATCAATAACATTATTACCATTTTTATCAAATTGGATATCATCTTATACGATCCATCATGGAATTTTCCAGAAGTTATATTTTCTCGATTGTCCAGAGATAGAACCGCAGCGGAAAGAGATCGATAAAAAGAAGAGCGACTCGCCGAACAAATTGTCTTTACAGAGGCAACATTACCGGAAAAATTACAACAACAGCGACATTTTACATAATAATGGTGATGATAATTATGCGCTATAAACTGAAAAATCTTTGAACAAAACGATATCCAATGACAAGACTAATTTACAACAAACAGGAACTACTAGATAATTGATTTGTATTTATCAATTGTCTTTAATCTTATTTATCTTGAAAGTATATATTTTAAATCAAATAAAGTAAACCGAAATAAAGATGATTCCAGCTACCATTTCACAATTAGTCAGTGACAAATTTCAAGAAGCTCAAAAGAACAATAATGTTGTTTACAAGAAACTGGATTCCAAATTAATTAAGGATAAAGAAACTGGTATGCGTTACTATGCAACTTTATTACCAAGTTTAAATGATAAACCAGAATTCGGTGACACAGCTGAATCTGAAGATCCATTAGCTGCTCATGAACCTGAATTATTAGTTCTAGAAGATATCGACGGTTCCGGTAATTTGAAATTAGTATTAAACAAATTCCCAACTACTGAAAACCATTCTCTTTTAATCACCAATGAATTCAAGAATCAATTATCTGCTTTAACTCCAGAAGAATTGATGACAAGTTATAGATTAATCTCTAAAATGGATAACGAAGATGAAGATAAAAGACATATGATTATTTACAATTCCGGTCCACAATCTGGTTCTTCTCAAAAACATAAGCATTTACAGTTATTCGAATTACCAGAAAAATTCACTCCATTCCAAGATGTTTTAACTAATGGTAAAGATCATTTCTTACCAAATATCAAAGAGGAACCATTACAAGATGATAAAGTCTCTTTTGCTCATTTCGTATTACCATTACCAGAGGAATCCGAAGAAGTTACCGAAGATTTATTGGCCATGTGTTATTTCTCTCTTCTACAAAGAACCTTAACTTTCTTCCAAGATTGGTTAAATGAAACTCCAGATTTAGTTAAAAGTTATAACTTATTATTAACCAAGAAATGGATCTGTTTGGTTCCACGTTCAAGTATCAAGGCTAAGTCATTAAATGTCGGCTTCAATTCTTTAGGTTACGCTGGTATCCTACTAATTAAAGATCAAGAATCTTTTGATAAGATTATTGAAACTCCAACCATTGTCAATGATTTATTATTAGAATGTGGTTTCCCAAATACCGCCGGTGTCAAACCTAACGAATATAATTATTAGAGAAATTTAAAATTGCATCAGCAAAGAGATCCTTTCTACTGTTTTATTTTTCATTTCTTTAAAGTAACGATACACTAAATTATATAATATTATATTTATATATTTCAACGAAGATAGATGTATAATTAAATTTCTTAGAAGCTTTTATTTTAGCTTTTACAGATTACTAATATATTGTCAGTTTAGATAACTTCTATTTATACTGCACCTTGACATCTATAACATTTGAAGTTTTTTTTGAACTTTATAATTAATTGAATATTTTATATGAATGATATTTTATATATGTATATTAGTATGTGATTATTCATTAAGAAGGAAAAGAGATGAGATTAATCAACAAATGACCATTTTAAATTAGTCTATTCATTGTTTCATAAATGATTTATTTTGAAAATAAATTCGTGAAAATGCTTAATTTAGAACGTTTCTTTTTACCAGTTACAGTTCCATGAGGAGAATTATTAATATTCTTCGAACTTGAATTAGAGTTAATATAACTATTGTGGAAATTAGTACCTTTCATTTCTACTACACTATCACTCGTACTCCTTACTTCAGGTGTAGATTTCATCTCGTGAGTAATTTTAGAAGGTTTTTTACTCATGCTATTCATCTCTGATGTTTTTTGGTATTCAATTTGAATTAAATCTCTAGATGAAATATTGATATTTTGAAATCCATCAATGATTTCCGTACTATTATTTTTAGATAAATCTACTGTGTCACCTGGTTCACCCATCAAAATATCCATCGATAACGTGGTTGGACCTTTTGTATTATTAGTAGATTTATCTAAATCTTCAAAATCAGGTCTTTGTAAATTATCTTTGCTAGGGTTGAGGTTCGATTTACCACTAAATGTAGGAGTAACAGATCGTTCAGTAGTCGAATATCCATCTATGTTATTAGCATTATCATCTGTAACAATTGCGTTATTTTGGTCATTGATTGGCATGTCGTATGTCTTACTTTTAAATTTGAAAGAGGATTGAATTGTTGGCCCACTATTACGTCTACCAAATTTGGAACCCATCATATTAGTAGGGTATTGATTATTCATATTTGAACACTTTTGAAAATTTTGTTGGTGAGTTAAGATGTCAGGACTTCTAGCCCTTCTTTGTTCATAAAGATTTGTAACTGATGTATTACTTCCACCACTTGTGTTGACATTAGAACTTGTAGCTGTTGATTTTCCAGTACTACTACCAGAGAAGTTATTATCGTTATTATTACTACTATTATTATTATCTTGAGTATTATTATTGTTACAATTTGTCGTTGATGATGATGCTGATATTTGATTGAAATCTCTATTGGATAATGGCGTTACTGGTGAGTTAACTGTGTTAGAAGGAGTGGTTACCATCGTCACTGGGGTTCTTGACGTAGCAGACACCAATGATGCGGTAGATTTTTTCTCCTGTAAAGCATGAACTTGGGTATTAACAGCAATGTTATTTGTTGGAAGTTGTTTCGTGTAGTGATAATATCTTTGTTTTTGTCTCTTTATCTTTAATGAATTATATTGGTCAGTCTTTGTAGTGTTAGAATAAATTCCAGAACTTTGTTGATGAAAGATTAGTTTAGTCGGAGAACTTGTTGTTTCGTTCATTTGATAATTCTTTCTAAATGCAGGAGATGACGGACGTAAAGGTGACATTAGACCAAATGTTGTCTGATTTGTTCCAGATACCATATCCGTATCTTCATCAGAGTCTTGGTTTTCTATTGAATCCTCTTCATCAATTATGAAATCCGGAATAGATTTTGTATGTTTGAAATCTATTGCCACTTCTAAATCTGCAGGGGCAGATTCTGATCTTCTATGCGATTTAAACGATTTTGGTTTTGTCTTTAAGGCATCATCCAGATTAATAATTGCATCAGGGACACCTTTCACGGGAGATGTAAATTTAGGTTCTTCACTGATGAAAAATCGAGGACTTGGGGATGAAATGTTGTTATAAATCTTCCTTGGTGTCAAAGATTGTGCAAATGATACATCAGATGAATTAAATTTATTTTTATTTTCAGAACTATTAAAATCTGGCGATGCACATCTTGGGAGAGGTGGAACTGAATTAGAATTGGTATTTGAGCTTCCCCCTATAGTATTTGGAGGTTGTTTTAAGAATTCAAAGTCTCCAGAGACTGCAAATGATCTTCTATGTGAATGACCCCTTTTAGATGGTGTGTTCAAATTATTAGTTGATGGTGTGTTCATGGAGCCGAATTGGAAAGGTTGCGTTTCTGTCATTACAGAAGTTATTGAATTGAAATAAACGTATCAAAATACTTGAATAAGTAACAGACAAACGGTAGAAAAAAAAAATTTCTATAATAAAGCGAATGACGAAAAGTTGGTTATATCTTGTACTATTTTACAACGATATGATTGAAATGAATGGAATGTTTTCTTCAAATTTGAAGGGTTTGGGTATGTATGTTTGATTATGCTTGATAAATATTGAACAAAAAGTCTTCTAGTATCGAATAAAATTTGCTTCCAGAAAGGTTTGAAAAATTGTTATTATTGGTATATCTTTTTATTGAAGAATTTATTGAATCGAACTTACAAAGTGAATAGCCCCGATGTTTTTTCAATGATGTCTATAAATTCAAAAATATATTATAATTAATACAGTTTTTCGTTTCTTTCAAAAGTATTTATTGAAACAGTATTTAATCCAGGTCGAATGTAAAAATTTATTCTTAGAAAATATTTTGTGGATAATTACTTTGCACACACGAAATGATTAGGTATTCTCAAATCAATTTTTTTTTGATGTTAATGAACGAAATTGGTATATATGACTAAAATAACTATTTAATATTCCAATTATAACCTTAAAATAAAGCCTGTAATTAACAAATTAATGTTTAAGTTATTTATATTCTACGTTTCAAATTACTGCTTATTACCTGAAATGACACGAGAACTACAAAATTTGACGATTCTTCGTAGGAAAAAAAAGAAAGTAAAAAACGAAAATCCAAATTACCGCGAACGGAAAAATAAAAAAAGAAATGCTGAGGCGTATCATCACATTCCATATTATTGCCTGAAAGGGTAATAATACGAACCCTATGACCCGATTAGGAAAAATTGTTCTTCCGAATTAGCTTACAACGAGGAGAAGACCATTAGGTGAACTGAGCAAAGATCTTATAAAAGAACAACAATTGGAGTAAACTATACAGACAGAAGGATATATATTGCAAAAAAAATACAAATAAGGATACTATACATAACAATGATTTCTGAGAGAGTTACAGTGTTGTTTAAGTCAGAGGAGTCCTTGAATGCATGTGTGGTGCAAGATGAGACCTCTTTAAAGCTTACCGGATGTATCGAGCCATATGTTATACAGAGGAGATTCACATTACCTGTAGAGAATATGAATAAAATGAGATTCACTTGGAGAGGTACATCTCATTCACCATCGATGATTAGTCCGTCACTGAACTTTGGCGCTAATTTATACTCAGACCATATCTTAGATCCTAAATATGGTCAAATTGGCATCACAAACCCTGTCTATACATTATATCACAATGATGGAGAAATTGCGAATGATTTGCTGGAAGTATTTATTAAGGAATTAAACCTTGACATTGACCTTAATCGCATAGTAGATTGGGATTTGGAAAACAAGCAATACGACATAATAATCACCGACGATTCGAAGCTTCAAATTAATGAATACAAAGAAGTAGCCCCCAACACCGCTATTAGTCCTATAACAAAAAAGAGTAGCACCAATGATCCATCAAATAATATGCAAATAAATAAATTAGAAGTAGGTCTTTTTTACGCTGATCTTATTGAAAATGAAAATATAAACCTATCAGGATTAAGATGCTTATGGGAAGAGAATGGTGAAAAGATAGAAAAATGTATTAAGACATCTTTGTTATACAAATCTTCATTTGTCCCAGTCAAACCTGATGAGAGACAGTTAATAAATGTCTCTTTTGAAGAACCTGTTGGACTACATCCTAAACTTCTAATTGATATGACTGACGTTACTTTACATAACCAAAAATATAGCGATTGCGAATACTATCTCTTTTCACAGTTACCTTTGGAGCTATTTGTGGACAAATTTCAATCTGAACCAGTATTTGTGTTTGGAGAAGACAATCTTGAATCTCCAGATTATAAATTATCAAACATGACGTGGGGCTCTGAGACTCTTTTCACTCTGAAAGGAGGCGAAGTTAATGAGGTAACTCTTCATTCAAGGTATATATCTCCACAGACTGGAAATATAGGAGAGAGAAATGTCAGTTTCATACCACAAATCATACTGGCATGTGACACAGGCATAGATTCGATAGATCGCAATCCCTTTTATTCGAAACATCTCGGTTATGAATCATTTTTTACAAAGGATACTATTTTTTATCCATTAAAATCTGAGGAATTGGTAGTACCTATTCCATATCCAAGTTTTGATAACTATAAGAATGTTGAAATGGTGACATCTTTCGTTCTTATCGTATCCATTTTTTATCTGTTATTTAAACTATTTGGACCATCAACATTTAAATCAAAATCTCGTCCAGTACCAGAACAAAAGAAGCATAATTAGAAACAAGTAACTACATTGTCATATTCGACATGTGCATATTATAAGAGCTATATAATAACTTAGCATATATATAAAGTTATTAGCTGCATATGTATGTTAATAGATTCTCTATTACGATTTACTTTATTTTAGTTTAGTTTATTTATTTTAATGTACATAGTATTTAAAAGTAATTTAATATGCAAGGTCAGTTATATTTTCGACTAGTTCTTCTTCTTGTGATGTTTCTTAGCAATACGTTTTAATGCCCTTTGTTCGTTCTTTAAAACACCGTCGACCATCTTATATTTACCCTTAACACCCTTAGGTCTACCGGATAAACCTCTATTACTACCAGACGCATAAACTAAAGTTACCTTTGGTTTTGTTCTTTGTTTCTTAGTAACCTTCTTCATCAATCTGGAAATTTCTTCTGCCTTGTCTCTTTCTGATTTATCGCTATCATCATTAATTAAACCAGCCTTACGTTTAATCTTCTCTAAACGAGCAACCGCACGCATCCTCTTTCTGGCCTTAGCTTCGGCAACTTTCTTAATAGGACGAGCGTTTAATGCTCTCATCTTTTCTTTGATTGCCAAAGCAGCTTCCTTAGTTATAGGCCTGTTAATCTTGGAATGTTGAGCTTCTTCTTCTACAAACCAAGCAGGTAAATTATCCGTATCTCTAAATGTGTATCTATTGAAACCTTCGTTAATCAAATCACTCTTAGTTCTTTGGCCAGTGGCAAGTTGATGTGCTAGGGTCATTGCCTCTACAGTAGCAATATCTAATTCTTTTTTATGTTTCTCTTGAGAAGATTGCTTTCTTTCTTCTTCAGAGTCATAATCAGAATCCATTTCGTCAAGTGGCGATTCTTCGTTAGCAACAATTTCGAAATCGTCGTCTTCACCTTCACTAGAATCATCGCTATCTCTATCATCGTTGTTTCCTTCTATAGCATTGTTACTCATTCTGGATTTAGGCTTCAATTTACTAATGTCCCCAACAGATTCGGAACTAACACCATCTGCATCTAGCTTGCTTGGTAGATCTGCCACAACATTATCGAAAATAGGGTTATTAAATAATCTGGAAGCCTTAGTACTCAATTTGGATTGATTAGGTTGAGTTTTTAGATTACTTATTAATTGGTTAATAGCTTCGTCATCATCTGAATCTGATAAATCTGAACCAGTATCTTCCATTTCGTAATCACTCTCGGCATTTACTTCATCGTCCTCTGGTTTCTTATCAGTAAACCCGGTCCATTCTTCTTCGTTGTCACCACCACGAGCTTGTCTGGCTCTAAATTTGGCGTCCCTTTCAGATTTACGTTGTTTGAAATTATCATACATAGAATCCAATTCTGCTTCTAAATCATCGGCTTCCTTGTATGCATCACGATCTCTTACCATCTTTTCATCAATGTGAATATCGTTATCCTCAGCTAATTCATCATCATTGAAAATCATTCTCTTCTTACCCTTAGCTAACTTGTCAAGAATACCAGTCTTTTCGGCAGTCTTTAGATCGAAAAGAGATTCTCTACCAAGATTAGCAGCTTCAATACCAATATCATCTGGTGTCAACATATTCATTTGCATTCTGGTAATTTCTTTTTGTTTCATTTCATTCTTCTTTCTCTTTTCACGTTTCTTTGTTAAACGTTGTTTCTCTTGTAAGTCGCCAAGTTCTTTTTCGATTTGTTCATCCTCAGTCAATGGATTAACATCAACTTCTTCGTTATCATCATCCTTATCAAGTCCTAACAAATCCCTTGCGTTCTTTCTCCATCTCAAGATCATCTTAAAATCCTTCTTACCTAAAACTTTCAAATCTTCGATACATGCTAGTAATTCCTTATTGGTCTGTTTCATCTTCTTTACGATTTTCCACTCATCATTGTCGGAATCAACGTCAAATTTGTTTAATTTACCTAACATGGTGATTGGATCTTCTGTTTCAATAAAATCCATAATTGGAGCAGTATTATATAGAAGGTTATCACCTTCTTCATAACCTTCTCTCTTTCTGACTTTCTTCTCCGGATTGTAGACCTTAGCCTCCATATTTGATGGACCATCTGGCAATTCTTCGAAAACTTCTTTTGGATCCAGTAAACGTGGATCTAATTTCTTTGGGGCTTTGAAACCTTTACAAACAACGAAAATTTCTGCAGAAACATTTCTTGATGCTGGTGGTTTTGTAGCTTCAACTTTATCGAATAATTGTTGGAACACCCAAATTAATTTATTATAATCCTTAGATCTGAAAATTTTTGTAACAAAAGTACCATTGACAACTAAATTTTCAACGGCTAACTTCAAAGCCTGCAGTGTTAGTTGCGATTGAGTGAAAGCATCGTGCACCCAACCTAAACCGACGTTAGGGGCACCATCATGAAGTACAGTATCGGCCTTCCATGTCTTCATATAACCTCTTAAACGAGATCTACAATCTTCTGTAGTAATATCACTTTGGAAAGTAATGACATTTGGCATAGGTTTCATTGGAACAATATCAACACCGATAATTAAAGAGTTAACTGGACATAATTTGGATGCAACTTGACACCAAGACCCTGGTGCAGCACATAAATCGATGACAACTTTGGATTTCTCTAAGAAGTGACCAAATTTTTCATTAATTTGGATAACCTTGAAAGAAGAACGGGCACGATAACCTTTTTCTTTGGCAAGGTAATAGTATCTGTCTAAACGACCTTTGGAGTTTTTCTTTTGCGTTCTACCCATGGTTAGTTTGTGTTAACTTTTTGAATCCTCATTAGTGAAAACTAACCGCAAGAGTTCCAAATATACGATAACAACTTACATTCATTTAAGTATATGTGTGTCTCACTCTTCTCCTCCGATGCTCATCGCTTGTGCAAAAAAAATTTTCAGTCCCATAGAAAAATTTCAAAAAAATCAAAATGAAAAAAATTCACGTGTCGGAAATTTTCAAATCCGGATTTTACATATAATCCCGTACCATCCAGAGAATAGAATACGATAATTATCAGCAATCAGAATAACAGGTCCATTATGTATCTTATACATCCAAGAACAGCAAATGTCAAATACTGATATCTAGAGTATATTCGTTAGACTTTTGTTTGAACAAATAAGTTACACCTTATATCTAAGTAAAGCGTCACATTTGCTTTATCGTTGGCATTTTAAGAATGAGTATTCATTAATTTTAGCGTGTCGATACAGATTAACCAGACAACTGCTGTCATCGAGAAATCGTTATTTTCGTATAAAGGAACTTTTTGGCACAGTTATATTAAAATTATATTAGTTTTATATACTTTTGTGAATTACATAAAAGAGTCAACGGAAATATTTTATATCGATTAATGTAAAAAGTGTTATGCAGTTCCACCGATAAAAGACTTGGAAAGTTCTCTATTTACCAACTGCATCAACAGGTTATGAGCCCTGTAGCCCAAAGAGAGAATTCTTTGTTCCTAAAGCTAGAGAGCCCGAAAGATGTTAAGAGATGGTTAAATCGTTTAAAAAGCACATGTATCATGTATCCAATGATTTGGCTGCTTATGAAGAAAATGGTAGCATATCTCAAGCACCTAATGAATATAATTTGTCTGAACAAGTTAGAATTGAAGCTATTAACATTTTAAGCTTTGCATTAATCGAGCTATTGGAAATGTCTACTCAAGGTCGTCCCCATGAGGCTATCTTCAAAGAACGAACGAAAATCCATGTGCCACTGGTAAATAAATTTTAGACATGATTATTAAGAAGTATGATATTTCTAATTTTCGTCAAGATGTCCAAATCTGGTTACCATTCCTTTCAGTATCTGACATGGAATAATTAGAAAGAGCAACTTGCGCAGAAACTCCCATTTCAGCTACCCTCGATGCTTCCCCTATTGAAAAACGGTCAATGAACATTCTCCCAATTGAAAACAAACCGGCATTTATGACTTACAAAAGAGAGATCATCCAACGTGCTAAGAATTTCCTTTTAGTTGAATTAAGCCCAAATGCGCAAAATCACTGTTTGTCCTACCTTGGTTCTCAATCAAACATTATTGGAGAAGAAGTTTATGTAAGAATTCAAGAATTTGATGGTAAAACTGAAACTGATTCTAAGCCTGCATTAGTTGCCATTCCAAAGTCAAATAGAAATAAAGGAAAGAACAACAAAGACTGGAGAAGAAAAGACGATAACAAAGATCGTACCTGTGGTGTTTGTGGCGGACCTTTCCACCGTTTGAACGAATGTTCCAAATTGAAACAAAACGTCCCTGATGCGGCCGTTTTTACCAATAAGCATTCGGGTATGGTTGCTGAACATGTTGTTCAAGAGGATAATTCGTCCAATCGGGACATAATCTTGTGTGCTACTGACACATCCACTTCTGGTATTTCCAACGATGAATGGATTTTAGACAGTGGTTGTACGGTCCATGTTTCTCACAATAGGGAATTGTTTACTTCCTTTAAAAGTTCTACCAATTCAACCCTTAGAGGTGTTGGTGGTGAGACTCATATTCATGGCTACGGTGATATTCAAATTGGTAACGTTACATTAAAAGACGTCGCCTACGCCCCAGACTTACCATTCAATTTATTGTCTGTTCAAAAGGCTATTACCACCTCCGATTATGCGCTATTATTCGATGTTGATCACCATGTGAAAATCCTTGATCAAAAGGGTTACATCAGAGCATTAGCCTCTCTGAAAAACAATTTGTATGTGGTTCACTTTGGTACTGATACTAAGCATATTGCTATGGGTGCTTATGATGTTGAAATTACATCATCTTTAGCTGGTTCTCATGATCCTTTGTTGGCTTCTGCAAAACCAGTTACTCCAGAAACTAGCATTTTACATGCTCGTTTAGGTCATCCAAGTATTAACAGCTATAATCAGTTAGCGTCTATTGTTGATGCTCCAAAAATTAGACCTGCATCCGTCACTGTCTGTCCAACATGTTCATTATCAAAGGGTACAATTAATAAAGGTGTCATCTCACCAGTTGAGTACACTAGTCCTTTGCAACTACTTCAGGTTGATTTATGTGGTCCTTTCAGATACAAGAATTACACGTCTGAAAAATTCTTTATGACCATTAGAGATGCCTACTCCAGATATTACTCCGTAGTTCACCTAGTTAAGAAATCTGATGCTGCCCAAGAACTGATTGATTGGATTCAGGAGGTTGAGAATTATTTCTTATCACGCGGTGGTTATAAGGTCGGTGCTATCCGTACGGATAATGGTGGTGAATTTATGGGTCAGATTCTTCATGAACTTTTTAAGAAGAAGGGTATTCAACATCAGTTAACAGTCCCTCACACCAGTTTTCAAAATGGTGCAGTGGAACGTGCTCACCGTTCAATTGAAGAGAAAACTCGTTGCTTACTTGTTGGTGGTCGTGTTTCTCCATCCTTGTGGACCGAAGCTGTAAATACTGCTGTATATTTATTAAATAGGTTACCTCTTACAAATAGAAAAGGCGGTATTCCGTATTGCGTATGGACTGGTTCTGAACCGTCCGATCTAAATCTTGATAACCTTCGTGTTTTTGGTTGTGCTGCGTATACCACCCTAGACTCTTCTCTTCGTGATGATAAATTTGCGCCCACTTCTATGGTTATGACTTCAACCTGCAGGTATTTCGAATGTTTCACTCAACGTCTAATCAATTTTCGTTAGTTGTCAAGCCAAGTTTGATGAATCTGTTTTTTCACTTGAAAATAGCAAAGATACAGTTCGTTCTCATTATTTTGCTGCCTCTACTATTCGTGGAGCCCCTACGTATCCTTCATCCACTTCTGGCTACCGTTCCATTGAATCTGAAAATGAAGTTTCAGATTATACCCATGATAACCAATTATCCT
Organism: Maudiozyma bulderi; assembly: GCA_031590215.1. Taxonomy (NCBI): domain Eukaryota; kingdom Fungi; phylum Ascomycota; class Saccharomycetes; order Saccharomycetales; family Saccharomycetaceae; genus Maudiozyma; species Maudiozyma bulderi. The sequence continues at coordinate 103,891 of CP134442.1, read as the reverse complement.
CTATTAATGCTTCGTTTTGCGATTCCAATCATAACCTGTTGGCGCAGATTGACCAGAGAAATATTTCTAGGACTTTCGCTTGATAGAACTTGATAAAGAATTTTATAAATGCCAATTAATCCAAAACCATTTCCGTTAATTCCTTTATTTACGGCACTAAAATAAGTGAATACTATATTATTCAATATACAAATTTCATCAGGTTCCTTTATATGAAAATAAGAATTTTCCTCTGAAAATTTTTGCTATGCGGCACACTGTCGAGAAGCGGACAATGGCTGATATTACGTAAATAGGGAAATGACTCTTAAAATGAAAGTAGCTAGTTGAGTATTGATCTATATCTATTGCTGATTATTAAGTTGAGGTATTATAACTTAGACAAAAGTGTTATCCACAAATTTTTGAACAAATATGAAAGTTGAAATTTTTGTATTTGATTTCTCCTTCATTTTCTTGATCTAGTTTTGGTGTAGTTAAGATATTTTAAGTCACATAGATCAAGAGTTTGAACAATACATTCTAAAAGATATAGGTATATTGGCAGTTAAATCTTCGTTCTTTCGTAGTACTGTTTCGTGCACTTTTATTTATATATCTATATTCTAACATTTTTATGAATTAAAGAAATTTAGCAGATTTCAACCACACAATTGACGCAAGTTTGTAATTATAAATAAATAAATAAAAAAACTGGCAGACAACAATATGAAAATATTCATTTATTTACAAATCAATGTGTAAACAAAAAATATTTCTGCCTGGAAATGTTTACCAATTGCACCGAAACCCGGATCTTTTGCGTTTTCCATGTAAATTTCCTAATCGGGATATTTACACGATTACATTGATAATACCGTGGAACGTTCAAAAATTCTACATATCACAAAAGTTTCTGTAAACAAACTTTGTAAACAATTATCGTAAACAAATCTAGGTAAACAAATCCAGGTAAACAAATAATGTAATTATAATGAGTAAACAAATTTTTGTTAGCAGATATCTTCTTTTTTGTGACTCTCTTATATGTATTCTGATAATGTTTTACGTATATGTATTTCTCCAATATTCACGTACACAAATAAATTTATATAACACCTGAATATGCAGAAAGAGATATGTTAAAGTCCCTGGATTCCGTGAAATAATCTTTTGAAAAAATGAGAGTGCTAAAATGATGCATTTTTTTTTGTTAAATTTCATTTCAAAAAAAACGTTAGCTAGTGATTGGTATAATGGATGCGACTGTTTATATGTTCTGAGATGAAGAATATTGAATAAAAAAAGTTCATATTGATGCTAATTTACCTTTGAACTGGACTCTTTGGTCTCAACGATTCGATCTCTTCATTAAATGGAACATGACTACCAATCTCATCGATATCAGTTTTATACTTTGAAGGATCAAAATTATCCAGCATTACATCGGGACTCATTACTACCCATCCAGGTCTAACTCTAACTGGAGTTTCCCAACCAGTTCTAGCTGGGATAATATGTAATCTCTTGGTAGCAGTCGAGAAGTTCTCTGCTACTTTATACAAATCTGGAGGAACGGCACCATTCTGAGTCTCAGAAGTTTCGATATTTAGATCAGTGTCCACGTTACAGTGAATCAAATGGCCATCTGTAGATCTTCTAACTGTACCTGTGATACACATCCAACAATGCCATTGAACTTTTTCGACTAATGTATCATCGTCATCTACTAAGCCCGGATAATATGGAGAATTTTTATCTATTGGTACAAATACCAATTCTTCACTTCTTCTAAATTTTTTAGCCCATACTTCGTTATTCAACAATTTTGACAATTCATTAATTTTATGTGCACTAGCCCAAATGAATAAGAACCCAGGCTTTGAGACTAATTTGTCTAATGGTAATTGTGTCAATAATGGATATATAAATTGATTATCAGTAAGACAACCAATCATAATTACGTCGAATGTCAGTTTATCCTTTTGAATCCATTTATTTAAAGTTGGGACCATTTTATCTATTGAAACTTTACAACCCAATGGTTTTGTTGCATATTCTGCTACTTGATTTTCTTTCTCCTCAAATAATTTTTGTAATTTAGGATAACCAACTACTGGATTCTCTATATTTGTAACATGACTCTGAGGATTCGAACCGCTATGGATATAATGATTAGAATAATCGTTTAGTAAGACTTCTTTTGCAGGACGGTATCCATTTACTTTCATCTTGGAATCATTATCTCTATTATAATTTTGTTCTACTTTAATCATATTTAATTAATCTATATTTAGTATCCAAAATATATTGCAGTTTCTATTAGTTTCTATTAGTCGGAGTTTTTTATTGGCTGGTAATACAGATTTCAATGGTATAAAATATAATACAAATTAATCAATTTGAAAGTTCTTCTGGAAACTGCTTGAGTATATTGATCTTTATATATAAACTAATTCACGCTGTATTCTGCTAGTTTAAAAAAAGGAAATGTCTTATACAGAATATATGTAGCCTATATCAAACGTACATGGATTGATATCCCCAATTAATGCCTTTGTTCACTGCTGATGCGTATCAGATTATCATTTTAGATATAAATCGAAAACCTCAAACATGTCAGAAGTTGATCCCTGCGTAGGAATGTACAGCATCGCCGGTCACCAAAAATTACAGGAAAAACTTGAAGATGAAACATCGATCGCGCGGTCTCTTAACGCTTCGAGAAAATTAGAATAAGCCGAAAGGGACGACGACAGCAAGGGAGTTGAAACAAAGAACAACAAATAAAACATTTTAAAGAAGTGATATAATTTCTATACAAGTGATAGTCTAACGTCTTGTAATTATAAAGATGACAATATATAATTAAGTAGCACCTACTATTTAATATAAAGTGTTCGTTGTTTTTAAAATGTGTATATCATGTATCAATCTCTTCAAATCATTTTGAAGGTAAAAGATACTTTATTTAATGCTATAGATGTATATTTCCTGTGAAGTAGTACTCACAGTGATAGTAATAGTAAATAAGAAAAAAAAATACTAATAAGTAAACCCTGTTTGGAAAAGCCCTGTTTCAATATTAGAGAAAGATCGAAAACACTGATGATAAAAAAAAATGATGTGTGTGCCTTCTTAATCAAACCCTCTTTCTTTCCAATTATTTTAATAATCCCAAATTTTATACCGATTTATTTACATTTGTAGTAGTGTTTGTTTGTATTTATGTCTTTGTATGTTTAGTCTAGGTAACATCTACCTTGCTCCAATTCTTCTAATGCGTTTTCGATAATTTCATCATCGTCATCATCTTCCATGATTTCAACAGCACTGTATTTAATCATGTCCCAACGATTCCAGAAAGTTATACAATCTTCGTAATCTTTTGAATCATAGCATAATTCTAAATCATTCTTAGCTTTGGTTAATCTACATTTTAAAGATTGAAATTTCATGCAATCTGGTAATTCAGAAACTGTTCTACAATCACTAGAATCTGTTTCATCATCAGGAACATTAGTTGCTTCAGATTTGTAACCATATGATGTAGTATCATATTCGTCATCATCATCATCACTTACTGAAGAGACAGTTTTATAACTATAATGGAAACTTTCATTGTCACTATCAGAATATTGAGTAGCTTCATCATCTGAGTTTTTATTATGTTCTAATTGTTGGAATTTTTTCATTTTATTACCCATGTTGGCATAGAAAGCAGCTTCTGCAGAAGAAGTTGTATTACAGTACATAGCCCAGGCTTCATCGATTGCTTGAATAATATAATCAAAGCAACGTTCTCTAGCGATTAAATCTTGTTTTGGGACAGAATTCTTTCTGAACGAGCATATAGAACCCGGTCTACTAATACTCTTTCTCTTATCTGTTGGTAAAGAATTAGCTTTATAATTAGTTTCGGTATCAAAGGTATTATTACCGTTATTATAGCTATCGTCTTGACTTGTACTTTCAATATCAATACTGGAATCATTTAATTGAATATCCTTACTTGACAAACTATGTAGAGTGGATGAGGTGAATTTGATGTCAAAATAAGAATCTAATAAAGTATTATTATTATTCTTATTAGCGTGGACAAAAGTGTTGGTATCGAATCTAGGTGATTTAGTAACTTTAAAAGAAGAGTTACGTGGGATATCATTTTCTTTTATATCTGAACCATGACCTGATTCATTCTGTAAAGAATAACCGGTTACAAAATCAGTGTAAGATCTTTTTGTTGAGAATGGCATAGTAAAATAATATGTGTGTGTGTTTTTGAAAATTTTTGTGAAATTTGGTTTTTTGATTTTTTTTTAGTTTAATTTAAAAATCAATAATTGATTGTTATTATGAGCAGCTCAATGAAGGCGTCAAAATATAAGATCAAAAAATAGGAGTGTATGCAAAATATAAGATGTGAAATAAGGTGTTATTTGGATACTCCTAAAACAAAATTAAAATTAATTTAATTGCGACGTCCTTCTAAACCTTGTGTTAAAAAAGTTTCTTTTCTTCTAATTGAAAATACTAAAATATGTTGTTAAATAATGTGTAACTATATCGACTTCCGAATGTGTCAATATATCTTTACCGTAACAACCAGAAATTCTCCGAAGAAAAAAGACTAATATGAATAATAATAAAAAATTAATGCGAGTATAGTAGAGAAGCGCAGAATAGTTAACGGTTAATATGAATTTCTTTTTGTCGAAAAGAAAGTAAATATGAAACCCTAATATGAAACCCTACTTGCAATGATTAGACCTATGTAACCCTAACTGTTTGATGATAATATATGTAACCCTACTAATAGGTATACTCTCGTTTGTAGTGATGTAAAATCGTTAAGAAAAAAGTTTCTGGAAAGTGGTTTGAATTGTTGCATAAACCGGACAAATTTTAGAAAATTAAATGTTTGTGTAAAATTCGTCCCGCTCAAGCTTGCCTCTGATTGGTCCAATGGCTTTTTTTCTTAGGTAAAGTCCATTTTTGTTCCGTTTCCGACAAGAAAAAAATTTCTACACCCACACACCCGGGAAGAACAAGGAGGCCGAATGGCCATAATAAACAAGAGATATCAACTTCGACACCAAATAGATACCATCAAATGGAATCTTATGAAGTTGAAAATAGTATCATCAGAAAGGTTGAATTTCTATCTTTCTGATGATACCAACAAAAATTACATATGACTCTATTTATATGCTATAAAACACGTCCAAATCCCGATTTTTGGCGATTTTCAACTATTATTTTTTTTTGCCACCGTGGTATTACTAACATTATGCGCGTCGCACAGATAGGGAAAAGTAGCCCTAACGCTAAAATATAAGCCCTATATATTGAGAATAACCCCATGATAGGGTTTTAAAATTCTCAAAGGAAACATCACTGTTGACGATCAAAACACAAGATATTTCTGACAAATTAATAAAACCGTTATTATCTTTATGAAAACAGTGGTCTAGCCTAAAAAAACAAAAGTAGTTTGGAAACTTACTTTTCAATCCTTAAGAGTGTTAAATAGTCTTGGGTGAATGGATGAATGAGTAAGTGTTGAAGGTCTTGTTGAAACGTAAAACGGTCTGTTTATCCTTGGTAACAAATGGATAAAGATGAGATAACTATTTTTGAAATTTTATTAACAGTTTCAGAATCAATTATTAGTAAACATACTTTTCTCTTCAATTGAAATTAATACTGGAACCTCTATTAATCAATGTGTGCCTATATTGTTTAGCCTGATTATGATAGTTTCTATCGAGACATATCTATGGTGTTGAAAGAAACAAATAGCAGCGAAAATCAATGTTGTACCATTTCCTTGATATTTTGTAATTGTAAAATATACTGTTCATCTCCTAATAAATAAAACAGTCGGTTCTTCTATTTCCAGCAGTTCAAATACTCAGTCCAAAATCTAGATATGAAGCCATATATCAGAAAAGTCATTATTTATTTCTAGCGTTAGTCAGGCTCACAAAATTATGTTATTGATCATTGTTGTATTTGTAACATATATATCCTCTTGATTAAATTGAGACAAATAAAAGAAGATCAAGTTGTAAACAACCTCCTTTATAACATAATGAAATCATTAAAAAGGATGCAAAAAATAATTGTAACAACAAATCAACAATCTGCCATTATTTCCTTTTCCAAATTGCTACATTTTTTTAATTTTTTTTTTCTGCTTTCCTTTTTTCCTTCCTGCTTCTGCGTACAACAGGCATCATCAGATTATATTTTAATTTATTTATTTTGAGATATATCAAGATTCCGCACTTTTTTGTTTGTTTTTTTACCCTTTTTGCGTATAACTTACGGATACGACAATTCGATGGGTAACCGCACCATTTGTCCGTTGAAATAGTTGAATCAGACCGGTGAGCGTACAATATATGCGTTTCCCTTAGGAAGTGAAGGGACATTTATAATAAATACGCAGTAAAGTGATATCCTATTGAGTTATATCGAACTGGTGGAGGAGAAGGTTATTAGCCATTTGACAGAGATATATATTTTGATGAAGTGAAAAATTGATTCTATTTCGAATTCTAGAACTGTGCTTTGTTTTTGATTTTTTATGCAGAATGACTAGTTGAGAAATATTCACCTTGTTGATAGCAGTTTTATGTTGAGCGCCATACTTACACAGAGCAATTTATAAACGATATATGCCCCAATAAATTTTAGAAACAGAATGTCTACACCCATACAATTGGACCCCGATTACACCAAAGATAATGTTTCACAAGCAGGCAATGGTGTCCCCTATGATAATGTATATACAACATATAACAGAAATAAAATAAATGAAACGGATTCAACAGATAAAATACCTAAACGAAATAATGTTTCATTCGAGAATACTTTAACAGATAGTTTAACAGCAGTTTGTACAATATTTGATAATATTTTCTTTTTGAGAAATATTGGTCTAATAAGTGAAGAAAATAAAATTTATCAAAAATTAAACAAGAGTCAATTTGGTTCTAAGATTTGGTTAGTATCTTTACTACTCTCGTTGAGAAAATCTTTTAAAAAAATTATAGATAATCTAAAGCTAAGAAAGAAATACCAACTTGAAATAATAAAATACAAGAATGTTAATATAAAAGATAACCAAGGACATCAGGTTCAAGAAATTTTAAGTAACAACTTAAGAATTATACTAAATCATGTACTCGATTTTTTACAAGATTTTCTATACATGATAATAATCATTATTGATATACTGAAACAGAATGAGAAATTATTAAGATGGAAGAAATGGTGTGAATACTCGTCAAACCTTATTAATATCCTAAAAATCTTTACAGCTAATCGTAAGATCATTCAGTAAATTCTTTTTTTTTTTTTCAATATTTAATTCACTTTTTCATTATCATATAGTATATGTACGTACGTGCTATTATGTATATATAGAAGATATAATTCTTTAATATTAGACAGTTAAACCTAATTCCTTTAAGAATGCATCCTTCTTTGGTGGTCTACCTAAGAATTCAGTCAATTTGTCATTGATCTCATATAAACCACCGTTAGCTAATACAATATCTCTATATTGAACACCAACTTCACTATTTAATGGATTTGGTAAAAACTTGGTGTAATACATATCTGTAGCAAATACTTCAGCCCACATGTAACCATAGTACCCAGCAGAGTATGAATCGGACATGATATGACCAAAGGAATCATAACCTTTAGTGTATTCACTACCAGTTTCAACAAAACAAATCTCTTCTCTTGTTTCATTCCATAATTCTTCTAAGTTCAACTTGTTTAATTCTTTAGTGGTATGAACCTTCATATCAAATAAACCAAAATGTAACTGTCTTAAAGCAAATAAAGCACCGTTAACATGCTTGGTCTTGATTAAAGATTCCAATAATTGTTCAGGAATCTTTTCACCTGTCTCGTAATGAGAGGATAAAGATAACAATTCGTTTTTGTTCCAAGTCCAAAATTCTAACATTTGAGATGGAGCCTCAACGAAATCCCATGGAGTTGCACCTGGACCATTAAATCTAGCTAGTTTGTTTTTACCGACTAAATCGTGAATACCATGACCTAATTCATGGAAGAAAGTAGTAATTTCATTATGTTTTAATAAAGATGGTTTAGTAGCAGTAGACTTTGAGAAATTACAAACTAATGCAGTGACAGGGTATGACCTTTTACCCTCGTTGTCAACAAATGAGGAAGTAAGACCAAAATTGGCAGCATGCCCATATTTACCATCTCTTGGATGTAAATCGAAATAAATCCAACCAACAAATTCTGGTGATTCAGGATTATCCATCTTCCAAACAGCTAATTGTTTCACATCTGGATGCCAAACAGTTTTCTTTGCTGGGTCAGTTTCTTCGATAAACTTCAACTTCAGTAAGGTTTCATAGATGCCTAACATGCCTTTAATGGTTGAATCAATTGGATAATAATCAGAGATTTTCTCTAAATCAACATTGTAGTTATCCTTTAAATATTTGTTGTCATAGTAACGATGATCCCAGATATAGTAATGACCGTCATAAGGAATGTTATTCTCTTTACAAGTCTTTTCCTTTAATTGTTTTAAAATTTCAATCTCTTTTGCACCTAATGGTTTTAATCTATCCTTCAAATCTGTTAAGAAATCCAAAGCAGTTTCTTGATTCTTAGCCATCTTAATTTCTAAATTATAATTAGCGTAAGTTGAATAGCCTAATAAAGTGGCAAGTTCATCTCTTAATTGTAAAGTTTCCTTGAACAATTTTTCATTCTGTGGAACTTTATTTTGATCAGCATTGAATGCTAATCTTCTTGTTTCAGGGTTATTAGCTGTCTTTAATACAGGGAAAATATCTGGATACTTGAAGGTAACTTTATACTTTTCGATACCTGTTTCGTTATCGGTGAATTTTTCGAATTGTTCCATAACTGTTGGCGAAACACCATCTAATTCTTCTTTAGTAAATGAGATAAATTCTTTCTGTTCACCTAAATTAGTAGAAAATTGAAGACCATTAGATGCTAGTTTCTTCTTAACATCCTTCACTAAATCTCTTTTCTCCTTTGGTAGATTCAACCCTGCACGGACATAGTCCTTATGAACTTTTTCTACAAATCTAAAGATTTCGAAATTATCTGGGTTAGCCTCGATGAATTTATCTTTATTAGCTGAGATTTCTTTCCAAATTTTATCAATTTGAATAAATAAATCATATCTTAAAGAGGCTTCAATTTCGAAATTTTGTAATAATTCGGTGGCTTGGAAGGAGGCATCTCTAATATCTTTATCAGAGGAAACATGTTGTAAGAAGCATAATTGATTAACTAATGGACCACTACGATTTTCTTGTTCCATGAATGGTACAACAAAATTCTCAATATTTGGGTTTTCAATAGCTGCTAATTTGTCAAATAATTGATTAGCATTGTCAATGATGCACTCAGCATCGAAGATAATTCTCTTGGGATTCCAATTCCAATTTGGTGGATTAGATGGAGCAATTAGTTTCTGTGTATATGTATCAGTAGTCATTGTTGAGAAAAATTTAACACCTGGGAAATTAATTAAAAAATTATTATTCTTAGATAAACAATGAGCAGTGACTCCGATTGTTAATGCGCAAAAGAGAGTTTTCTTATTAGTAAATGAAGTGTGGAGTAACTTTGAAGTTGAACTTTTGATTAAATTTTTCAAAACCATCCAAAGTACTCGAGGCTAACTATTTATAGTATTTTGAAATTTAAGAAATGAAAAAAGAAACAGTAGAAGAAAACAGATATGACAACAATTACCAATTATTCAAAAAGTTATTGTTCTTCTTATCAGCTTGATTGTGTCAAAATGCAACTCAATTGTTTATTGAATCTTAACACCTATGTGTCTGTTAGTGTTCCCTAATTATAATTTCCCTCTCTATTTTCTCACACGGCGTAAAAAAAAATCTTGTTGCTAAGGGCTTTCAATTAACCAAAACGCTAATAAACTGCCGTACAAGACTGTAATCTGAATAATAACATCCAATTATGATGGAAGATGATCATTTCTCGAGTATAAATGTCAGTAAATGTTGTCAAGATGTGATGATTTGACAGATACAGATTTTAAATATACCAGATACAATAGTTTTATGTACTATTTTGATGGTTTTTTAGTTGATATATTTTTTATCACTATATCACTTTTGTTTACTTAGCCGAACAGTTGTGCACATTACCGAATAAGTTACCAAAACGTAAATTTACAAGAATCTCATAAAACTGGAAAACTTTTCTGAATTTACACATCGACTCAAATTACTCTATAACGAACCCGATTGTTTCAAGAAAAAACATATATATACATATATATTTCATAGTTGGATACAAGATTATTGAGCTACTCTTAAATATACGTACACAATTGCGATCATACTAGTAATTACCTTATCGAGCTGGCGTTATTTGGGAAGAAACGACAAAGGGAAGTCGAAGTATAGATTTTAGATACTCTTATATTTGTGAATGCAACGTTTTTGTAATATACAAGGTTCCAAACGGACCTTGCTACACATAGCAACTAATGCGAACAGGATAACTATACGCGTTGCATCAGATACATAATCCCCAATTTCAGAATATCGTTACATGTTGGATGCACATCATGTGTAGACTAACTAAACTTCCATGGTCCTCCTTGTAACATCCCATACTTGACACATTCTCATATATCTCATCATGTAATCTGCGAGCCAATCAGATCCGGGAACGTCGCTATACAAAAGTTCCTCATAATCAAACAAAACCGCGATAAACCGCCCCACAGAGAGAGACCCGCGGAGGGAACGAACGAAAAGGCGAGAATTGAAATTTTTGTTAATGGTACTATGAGTGAATGCTGACCAAATTGTTCAATCTATCACTTAGTGGTTCAGTTATGATTAAAGGGTTTTTACTGAAGGACACAACTTTTAATGGGTACACACCCGAATAACATATATCAGGTATTGAACAAACAAAAGCTAACGTACTCTGTATTAGGTGAATTATTTTAAATTGCTTCTCAACACAATAAAGACGATTTTGCAGGTTTCTATCCCCTTCTTTTAATATCGAATACAAATTACAATATAAGAATGTCTGAACAAAAACAAAACTCCAACGATCAAACACTTACAACCACAACTCAAACCATTGACAAATCGATTTTAAACGATAAGTGGGATTTAGTTCTATCAAATGTATTAGTTAAGGCAGGTCTTGGATTCGGTGTAGGTGTCGCAGCATCTGTACTTTTCTTTAAAAGACGTACATTCCCAGTATGGTTAGGTATTGGATTTGGATTTGGTAGAGGTTATTCTGAAGGTGATGCAATCTTCCGTTCTACAGCAGGTGTTAGAACTGTTAAAGTTTAAAACATTCAAACAAAACATATTAACGATGCAATACTTAAATGATTAATAAAAAAGATCAAACCATTCCACATACTTCAATCTAGTAATACTATTCAAATCATAATTTTATTACTCAACTTATAAATGTACATATTTATACGTATATAAATTTAATTATTTATTCATAATTCTGGTCAATAATATTAACATTATATCTTTCTGTTTCTTAAAATGGTACAGAGATATTTCATTGGATGCTGTTAACGATCTAACGGTTACACTACTAACGACCATTCTTCTTTAGTCCTATTGAGTTCAAAATGTGAATTTCCAACGCTGATTTACCATACACATATCTGATACAATCGAAACGATCCGCTAGATAGTCAATGTCCTTCAAAGGATGATATAGGGTCACACTCAATACATCTTGCTATATATTTATCTTTTATTTAAAGTGAAAATCCTGACATCATTTCAATCTGTTTCATTAAGCTATCATCTGCTGCCTTCTTATTCTGATCAATTTGCTTCTTTATTACAAGATCTCGTTGATGACCCTCTAATAGATCACTCTTATGTAATGCATTCTTCTTAATCTGTTCTTTTTGCCCTGAAGGTTTATTCAACTGCTTATTTATTTCACCAGCATCTAATAACATTGCACCTTGTTGTTTGTTCATCTTTTCTACTTGAAATTTGGTCTTCTTTCTTTGTGATTCTGAAATTACATTTTTTATCTTCTTATTACTTCTGGCATTTTTACCAGACTTATTGTTCCTCTTCGTTATTTTAGCCATGATATATTAATATAACGATGTAATCGCAAATGATGTTTCTGGTACTTTATCTCAATTATTTATATATATTTAACTTAAATGAATATCTTACTGAAATAGTATAATATTTGTATTGATATATGATTATATTGAAGTTTAAAAAAAAAAAATCACTGCTATAAGAAATTCCGCAGGCGAAGGATGAAGTGGAATTTTTTCTCAGTACTCAAGCGATGAGTTTGAAAATTTTTCATTTCCAAGAAAAATTTATTGCTCATCGATATTAGGTTGTACAATTAATAACAGATATATGAATAGAGCAAGTTACATTAGGTACCCTTCTTTAATTAATTATACTTAATCAAGAAACATATCACCTTAGATATACATATATTTGCTTAATATCGTACAGAGATGGTGTCTACTAACAATAAGGATAAGCCTTGGGATACACCAGATATTGATAAATGGACCATTGAAGAATTTAAACCGGAGGATAATGCCTCTGGGTTACCTTTCATGGAAGAATCAAGTTTCATGACTTTATTTCCTAAATATAGAGAAAAATATTTGAAATCTATTTGGGGTAGTGTCACTAGAGCATTGGAGAAACATCATATTGGTTGCACTTTAGATTTAGTTGAAGGTTCAATGACAGTCAAGACAACTAGAAAGACTTACGATCCTGCTATTATTCTAAAGGCTCGTGATTTAATTAAACTATTAGCCCGTTCTGTTCCATTCCCGCAAGCTGTTAAGATTTTAGAAGATGATATGGCTTGTGATGTTATTAAGATTGGTAATGTTGTTACCAACAAAGAAAGATTCGTTAAGAGAAGACAACGTCTGGTTGGACCAAATGGTAATACTTTAAAAGCTTTAGAGTTATTAACTAAATGTTATATTCTTGTACAAGGTAATACAGTCAGTGCTATGGGCCCATTCAAAGGTTTAAAAGAAGTTCGTCGTGTTGTAGAAGATTGTATGAAAAATGTTCATCCAATTTATCATATCAAAGAACTTATGATCAAACGAGAATTAGCAAAGAAACCTGAATTAGCTAACGAGGATTGGTCTAGATTCTTACCAATGTTCAAGAAGAGAAATGTTGCTCGTAAGAAGCCAAAGAAGATCAGAAAGGAAAAGAAAGTCTATACACCATTCCCACCTGCTCAATTACCTAGAAAGGTTGATTTGGAGATTGAAAGTGGTGAGTATTTCTTAAGTAAGAAAGAAAAGGAAATTAAGAACCGTGAAGAACGTAAAGAACATCAAGAAGAGAAACAAAAGGAAAGAGAAACTGAAAGACAAAAGGATTACATTGCTCCAAAGGAAGAAAAATATTCAAGTTCCATAACGAAGAAAGATAAAAAAGGGAAAAAACATCATAAAGAGGACAATGACGGTGATGAATCCATGGAAGAATAATTGAACTTCATATAATAACGACAAAAAAGAAACAAAAACGACAGCAAAAATTTGCAAACAGATTCGGAATAAACATTAAATAGTTTTTACTAGCTTATCGATTATCTGCTTTCTGTTCATTTGATTTCACATCGTTCAAACTTTGAATGCTAGCATAACACATACACCCTCATAAATACAATCTTCAAGAAATTAAAAAGAACACTGTACAATAATTATATACATAACTCATACTGAATTACATATCTTACAATCGAGAAATTACTTACAATGCCTCAGACAGGGTATAAACAGTCGAAATATATATATATATATATATATATATATACGTCATATATAAACCAACTGACTCCATTCCTTGCTTCATTAGTCGCTATCACATCTGTTTGAGTTAAACTAAAATTTCATTGATTCTTAACTATGGACTGGGGAGGCGACGCGTCTATGTGAAGAAATATCCTCAACGGTAAGAAATTACTCGAGACGCGTAACTTATAAATAACAACAGATTCAGTAGAATATCAAATGCTGTATCAGTGATGATCACAATTTCATATAACTAGAAATATTTATTCAAAATATTTATAGTGCATTCAAAAATAGCCTTGAATTAACCTACTTATTATATCCATATACGGTCCATTCAATACAAGATAAAGAGAAAATGGATTCTTTGCTAGATTCGTTAATACCTCTAAAGGCAAAGAAGAATAAGAAGAGAACTACATATCAAAAAACAACTTCTACAGATACTGAAAACAATGAAGTCACCAATTTATCAGGAACTGGGTTCCTCTTTGATAATAATACGATCGACAAAATAAAGAACCGTTTAAATGATGAAAATGGTGATGGATCTGAAGAAAATTCAAATAACAAGGAAGATGAGATACGAAATAATGCTTTAGGATTGCAAACTCAATTAATATCTGATCTATATGATGGTGGTGAAGATTTAGAGGAAACTATGGGAAAGACACAAGCAATAGAAAAACAGACAATGACGGTCAATTCGGATTCGTTAGGAGTACAATCGTCAACTGAATTAACTGCCACTCAGATAATAACGAAGCCTGTACCAGAAACTACTAATTCTACAAATAGCATATTAGAAACAACCCAAATCATTGAACATGATCACTTGAATGCTACGCATATCAATAATACACAAACATTAATATCTCCCGTAATGGACCTGCAACAGACGCAAATAATCGGTCAACCAAACAATGCTCATTCTGTCGAGACCGTTAATTCTATTCATCAAACTCAAACGCAGATAATCCAACCAAGTGTAAACGGGCCAACCAATGAAATTGCGACTCAGATGATAATTCATAAGTCTAGTGATGAAAATGAAGAAATATCAGTAACCCAAAAGATCGCAGGAGAGAGTGATACCAATATTTTTAATTTTACTCAAAATTTTAACAAATCATTATTCAGTGACATGGATGGACCTCAGAAAACCCAATTAATCAACAACAACAATAGTCATACCTCAATATCCGAAGAAACAACAGACACACAAGTGATCAGAAATGATGCAACTCAAATAATACCTAAAATAACCGAAAGACAATCTGATCCACTAACCAATTTGAAAACCCAAAAAGATCAATTAAGTACAGATAGTGAAAGTAGCGAAAGTTATGATAAAACAACTGATACTGTACAGGATGCCCACTACGATAAAACTCAAGCTGATTCAAATTTTTTGAATACACAATCTGCAACTAACAATGATACGCAAATTGACCAAACCACTGCTGACAAACCACAAAACCTAAAGATTCATGCTATTCAAAAATTACTAGCAGAACAAGAACAGGAAAAAGAACGTGCCAGATTAATTGAATATAAAAGACCGATTAAGAAACTCGTTTCAAAGTTGAAATTTTCCAAGGATGATTTCCTAGCTGATTTTGACGATAGCGACGGTAGTGAGGAAGAAAAAGAAGAAGAGAAGGACAACGCTCAACCAGCAATTAAACCTACTATCACTGAGAGTAACATTCTAGAAGAGCAATTCGAGAAGGAATTAGATGAATTTGATAGATCCAATCTGTCAAACAATTTCAGCAGAGAAGGAATCAATGACCACGAAGGAGATGATGAAGAACACAGTTTCATAAATAAGGATATGACTAATTCTGATAATAAGCCACCACTTCATATTACAGGGTTAATAAATTATGAAACAGAATTGAAAAAAGAAATTCATTCGGAACAATATATCAACTTGGATGAAGATAGTAGTGATTCAGATTCAGGAAATACTCGGCTATCCCATGCTTCGAAGGCTTCTTTACTAAATATTAGGGTTCGTTTGTCCAAGAACGCTACTCACACCAAGAAATTAAAACAAAGTAAATCAACACCAAATAAACTTTTCTCTACCTTAATGCAAGCAAACCAAAAACAAATTCAAGAACATCATAAAGAAATCATTGAGTCCAAAGGTTTAGATGCAAGTTTCATCGAGAAGGAAAAGGACATTGTGGAGAATCTTCTAGAACAAGAAATATTGAGAAACCAAAAAATTAGAAAACGTGAAAAGGAAAAAGAGAATCTAGAAAAAATGGAAGACGACGTGGATTTCGATTACAGTGATAATGAATTGGAAGCTTCTGACGCTACAGATGACGAAATAGGAATTAATGAAGATATTAATAATGAAAAATCTGTTAGCGAAGGTTCCGAAGCTAATCTTCCATCGGATGAGAATATGCAGGAAGATGGTGCAATCGATGAAATAGAAATTGCTACAAACCAGAACGATGACGAAGAGGAGGAGGAAGAAGATATCATGAGAAAAGCAAACAGCAGGATCAAGACTCTACACATAACCGATGCTGATGATTCAGAAGATGAAGAAGAACCTGAACAGACTAAAAAAGATAACTCTGTCGAAGACAAAGATTCTGTATCATATGCTAGAAATGCCATCGACCTAGGACAATATGGTAGCAATTTGGATAAGCAATCAACTCAAGATAATAAAATTGCTCCGTCCGTTAATAAAACAAGTCAATCAGATATCTTTGAAGATGATGAAGAAGATGATGACGAAGAGGAAATGGAAGCACGGATACGATACATTGATAACGAAAAGAAGAAACAATTGGAACATGATAAAAAGGTTCAGAAAGGTAAGGCTAAAATGAAGAAATTAGGTGTCTTAAATTTTGTTGAAGAAGAAGCTGAAGAATCAGAGGACGAATGGTTTGGTGTCGGTGGTGTAGATGGCGACGGTGCTGATGAGTATGACTCTGAGATGGAAAAAATGATTGACGATTATTCTAAAGGTAACTTTAACCCAGATGAAATTCGACAAATGATCGCCCAGGAAAAGAAGGACACTGATCTAAAGATGGTAGAAAAGATATTGTACGATTTGAAGAATGGTGGTCTAAGGAAGAGAGGCAGGTCCAGCTATGACCTTGAGTTAAGTGACGATGAAGATGAAGACCTTCGCCAATATCGTATCAAGAGGAGAGAAATGATGAAACAAAGAAGACTGGATCTTGGGGTGGATAAATTAGTACAGAATCCGAAATCGAAAGCATTCTTTGAAAGTATGGTGGAAGATATCATAGATACTAAGAATCCTTTCGGAGATGCTGAAATAAATAATGATACCCAATCAACAGCAACAGGTTGCGACACACAAGAAATGCCCGAAAAAGAAAGTAGTGAGACTCCTGAAGTGGATACTAAAACCGGCACTATTTCTAAGAAATTTACTTTGTCTGAGGATTTTGTTCACCGTAGTCTGTCATTTTTGAGTGAAACTAATAAGGATGTTGCAGAAATTGAAAACGATAAAATGTTAGCAAGAATCCAGCACGGTAGAGATGTGGAAGATTTAAGTACACTGAAGAAGCAAAGTTCAATTAAATCCTTCAAGTCCATCCATAGTTCTCAAGGTATTGTTGATTTAGACAACGACGAAAACGAAACGGATCGTGACCAAAACAAAAATTCTGCCTTCAGGAATGATGACACTGATATAAGTCGTTTTAGACATCCATCCATTCTGAAACTATTTGGTTCCAAGACAGATATCAATGATAAATTCAAGGAAGGTAGTAAATCAGTTAAAGTTGTTAACTCATACAAGAGTGTTGGTAGTAATAAAGCTTCCATTACATATCTTGGGAAGACCCGTAAATTGATGCCACCAAAGAAGAGAAAAAGAGGATTCTTGATTGGCTCTGGCAGGACATCCAAGTTAAATCAACTGTTCAATTCACACAGTAACAGTTTTGAATAGGTGTAATGCTCTTAGATATTCTAAACATATCTTATTTTTGTATAGTTACATATCATCATAATAAAATAAATTTAAGCAAAGATTTGAATAGTAATTTATCCGAAGGTTAGGATGAAGATGCTCGGCACTCTACATGTACAAATGCATCTGTTATATCGATGACTATAAACCGAACCATTTCATCATATTATACCACTGTTCTTAGTGAGTTAAAGTAGGGTTGAAAGTGTTGCTTACAAACCCTAACAAAGGTAGGTCAGAAAAATAAGTTCGAAATTAAACAAAAGGATTCCACCCCAACTCATTGTATTAGTTAATTCGGATTAAGATGTATATAGTAACACCTGCAATTAACAAACTATAATCGAGTAAGAAGAATCAAAAGAGTATCATCCAGTTTAAAAGAGATACTCAGCATCTGCTTCAAATATCAATTATCCATTGTTGAAAATATAATATAAGTTTTGTAAGAGTTCTAATAAAATATGTCAGAAAAAAATAGTACAAACAGTGACAATTTCCAACAAAAATTTGTGAAATTACAATCTGCCTGTCAAACTTTAAAGGATTCTATAAAAACTATTTATGATAATGCGCTATCAAATGAGGATTTGAGCAGATTAGCTTCGGGAAGCGACGAGATTGAGAAAATGATTGCTACCTCTCCAGCTGTCCTTATCTCAACTTCTGTAAACGATGCTAAAAGTAGCTTAGACATATACAATCTTTTTGATTATTACAAATTTGATTCAGATATTTTCGATAAACAGCGTCTATTCTCAGCTCCTGAAATTTTAGAAGGAGAATTAAAAGATTTAATCTTCCATCATAAGGAATTGATTGTTTCTGAAAGAGTTAAGGACAATAACCTTTTAGTAGAAGTTGGTAAATCATGGCTAGATGCACTGTTATCGGATATTTTATACAAGAAATTTCCATTTACGACAACCTCTGCGTTATTACAAATTAAAAAGGAGATTTTAAACGAATCGAACTTATCTGTTCTGATTAGTCAAATCACACTATTCGAAAACTTTGAGAAGGAAATATTAAATGATCCAATAAATAGCGGATTAGATGAAACCACACAAACTAGAATCAAATGTGATTGTTTTAAATCTTATATCGGAGCATTAATCATTGACAATAATAACGTTACAGCTAACGATGTAACCGTTTGGCTACGTGCTTTATTCGAACCTATGATCCATAAATTAGAATATAATAATTTAAATGGGTTATATGCGGGCAATCCAAAGGAACAACTGATTCATTTTATGGAAAATAATAAATTTGGCTTGGAGCTTCGCTTTGATACTACAGTGAAGACAGCCGAATCTATTATTTGCAATATCTATCTTGGTAACAAAATTATAGCTATGGGAGATGGTTCAGACGACGAGACTGCGAAACAAAATGCAGCTGAATCTATTTTGGCTGACGATACCATTGTATCCAAATATTCAAACTACGTATTTACATCTGACGAAACTTCGAATTATGTGCCAGATAAATTAGAAAATGTAGTTAAGAGCAACAAAGAAACTGAAGTCGAGAATGAACATGAGCCAGAAACTACCCATGATACTATGCTCAATGAGGATTCCCCCAACCAATCCACTACCAATACTACACAAAAGAAGGAACCTGGCGATAATGTACAGAGAACTACAGAGGAAATGAAAGAATTACCATTAAACACAACCTCTAATAAGACTAATAAGGCAACTTTATACAGAGAAATTGGTATGTACAATTGTTACCCCCAATATATTACTATTCAACTAGGCCTAAACGATTTCTATTCTAGCTGTCATATCTTAAACAAGCCGAACTCATTCCTTGGTGAGGGTCGTGGCTGCAATAAAAAGACTGCAGAACAAATTGCTGCTACAAGTGTTTTGGAAAGTAAATCATATAAGACGTTCTTCAACAATGAAAGAGGTGATGCAAGTGATATCAAATCCGATGCTGATGATAGTATTCATTTACTTACTGATGATGAAGACGATCACTTTACAGAGAAGGATAAATGTGATCCAAACTCTATTGAAAACTCCAAACTCTTCAAACCATCATATTATCTAGATTTAGAATTACATACGACATGTGACAAAATGGCCATGACTGAACTGTATGCTGAATTGGGTAAATATGGTTTCCAACCTGAGTATCAAACTCAAGCCATCGATATAAATGATTTCTATTCATTCTGTCTAGTGAAAAATACATCTGTGATTATAGGTGAAGGACGTGGTACGTCCAAGAAGATGTCTCAACAAATTGCTGCCACATGTGCTCTAGGTGGCGATGCCTTGAAGGAATTCGTTACAGAGTAGTATTCTTCCACTTTTTGCAGTTAATAAGAATGATGAAAGGGAGATACGACGTATGTCTATTATTGATATATTTTGGTATATATGCAATTATATATTATGTAATTATTGTTATAATGTAATAACAGTAGTAATAGTAGTACATTGAAATTCGGCTTGGTGATAAAAACAACAACATTATATTAAAGAATTAGTTCTGTGTCTAATGCATCACGTAAGTCTGAAAATTTCACATTTTTTTGATTCTCAATCATATCATTTTGCGGATTTGTATATAAGTATTTTTTCTTCGTATCCCTTACGATATTGTCATCATGTGAAATTAAATGAATATTATCATTATTGTTATGGGTTTGATGCACTTTGGTTCTTGAATTTGGTTTTGAAGATATAATTGTTGAAATAACAACAGTATCATCAGATAATTGCTTTCTAAATGTTTGAATATGACTAGTTTTGGTACGATTAATTGAATCAATATTGTTTAGATCATTTTTAGCAACTTCTGAAGTTAATGTCATTGAATATTTATTGAATACGTTCCAATTATCAAAGAATGATGTTTTCGTCTTTGGTTTAATTTGACTTCTATTCTTTCCTGTGTTTTGAGTACTGCCATTTATATCTTTCATCACAGATTGTAATAAATCTGTGGATCGTATCTTTTGAGTCGTATCCTGATGCAACTTCGAAGGGTTATGAGTTCTATTATTATTATGATTATTGTACATATTGTTGTCACTAGTATTAGCAAGAATTGGATTTGAATTCACTTGCACATTTTGTGAAGTGGCAACTGTTGGATTATTCAAATTTGTTGAAAATAAAGAGAATTTCAATGGTTTTGATTTTCTATTCAATAACATTGAATTTTTTGTTGATAATATACTTTCATGAGAATTATAACGTCTTAATGGTTCAAATAGTTCAGGTTCACTTTGTTGAATCTGTTGTTGTTTCTTTGAATAGTTATCAATTAATGGACTATTACACTGCATAATAGTATCTTGATCTGATTCATAATCACTAACAATATTAGCATTAATATAAGATGTTTGAGTATCATTATTTGTATTTGATGTAAAATCTTGTTCATTATCTTGTTCATACCCTACTAACGAAAGTGATAATCTATTTTTCTGTTTAAATAATCTTTGATATTCATCTTCTTCCTTAGTTTTTTTCTTTTTCTTTTTATCCAAGAGTTTATTTGAATTTAAACCATCATTATAAGATTTACTTGATCTTAAAATTTTATTACTAATAGCATTGAATGAATTATGTTGTTGTTGTTGTTGTATTTGTTTAATTGGTGAATTTGGTAAAGAATTGTGACATGATAACCTTCTACCATTTTCAAATATTGGGATACTGTTATTATTTGTTATTGACGATTCGCCAATTGGAGATGCAGATGTTATATTAAATGATTCTAATAAGAGACTATCTCTTTGTCTTGAATAAATTTTTAAAGGTTTTGGTTGAAATGATTCATTTGAAGTTTGACTACTTGGAGATTTTGAATCATTACTAATAGAATCATTTATTGTTAAATTATTTTTAGCAAAAATATTTAATTTTGTTGTAATATCTTTGTATTCATAAACTAAATTTTTAACATAATCATCTGGATTATCAATTATTAAAGAAGAAGCAGGTTTATTTTTTGAATTAATTAGTTTCTTTGAATCTATTGATATTTTCAATTTATCTCTAATATATTTTGATCTAATATGTAAAGAATTCAATTGAGCAATAAATAAAACGTATTCATCATTCTCATTTGAATCTATATCATTTTCAATATTATAAAATTCATCATTTCTTTTCTTTTGTTGTAATTTTAAATCTAATTGTAAAATGGATTCTTTTGATTTAATTACTAATTTATCAGTAATATCAATTAAATTCTGTATCATTATCTAGTAGATATTGCGATATATCAGAAAAACTAAAAGAAGTATATATTTATATGCTCAATAATGGTATCTAACTGATGTCTATTATAAATGGAAACAAACACAACAATTTGTAATCACTATCCTAATATGAATATATATATATATATATATATATATATATATGTATAACTGATCTGGAACAATATTATACTGTAAACAAAACAACAGCGACTTTAAATTTTGAGATTGGACAAACAATATGTATGATTTATATTATATTGGACCACTTTTTTTTCTTCTTTCTTTAGTATCTCTCGAAGATTGATGTTTATTGACCCTTCAGAAAAAAAAATAATAATTTTGTCAGTAATAAATATCACATCATTTTATCGATTATTATGATAACCAATTTAGTACATAATGATGAAGTCCTGCAAGACGGCATTCCTTATTTTTTTCTGTTTCTTGCTCCAGTTCAAAAATTTTCCGCAGCAGCAACAACAGCTGAAAAAGTTTCAAGAAAAAGAAAATTGTCAACAATGAAAAAATATTTGCTATTTTTTATTTGGTGTCGGGGAATATGCTACCCGCACGCACGACATATATGTCACATTAAAACACAACCAGTCTCCCGGGACACATGATCGTGAAAGCAGATAACGCGGTGATGCAACTCCACCGATTTTTGACCTAAAAAAAAAATTCAAAAATCTACAATACAAATTACATACAAATGGGACGGAGAAACAACTCCACCGTTATATCTAACCATCCAAATTTCTTCAAGTTGATTGATTACGCAGCAGATAATCAATCTTTATTTTCCCTTTTCATCCGCCATTTCAGATAATAAATGAATAAATAAAGAAATATGTCAAAACTGTCCGTCTCTGCCTTCTTCATTGAGAGATAACGAAAGCAAGCATTTGTTAAATTTTAAAACAATCGGAACTATATGCCTCTCTCTCTCTGTACTGATCTTAGACAAAATAATTGTTATTCAGGAAAGGGACATTCATCATAACAACAACAACAACAACAAGAACAGCAGAAACAGAAACACATACCATACGTACGTAAAGATTTTTGCTTCATTTCTTGATGATGATGATCTTAATTATTTGGCAATACGTAACAGAGAAAGAAGAAGAATGGTTTTATATCTCCATAACATAACAGAAACTGTAATAATATTTTAAACGTTTATGGAGAAAAGGGATCACAAAAGTAATCAATCACCCTACGTACAATTAAATTGAAAAACAACAAGAAGAACTTGATTCAAGTAGTAGAACTCATATCAGTTTCTCTTACAAGATGCAATAAACAGTCGGATAAATGGCTAATGATACCTACCAAAATCT
Source organism: Maudiozyma bulderi (assembly GCA_031590215.1). NCBI lineage: Eukaryota > Fungi > Ascomycota > Saccharomycetes > Saccharomycetales > Saccharomycetaceae > Maudiozyma > Maudiozyma bulderi. Next base: position 80,456 of record CP134442.1, on the reverse strand, counting down.
GATAATGATTTTATTTTATTTTATCGTACCAACATTTGACATATATATATATATATATATATATATATATGAACGGAAATTAAATCATCTCTTCTGAATTGAAAAGATGATATTCTTTTCCACATTCTTTCTTATTTTTTACATTAGTTTATTGTTTTTCATTTTTCTTCCTTAGATTTATACATATACCCATACCCAATTATAATAATGTCAATCGTATATAACAAGACTCCTTTATTAAAGAAAATTTTCCAAAATAATTTATCTAAAATTGTACCACAATTTTATTTAAAATATGAATGTTTACAACCAAGTGGTTCATTTAAAAGTAGAGGTATTGGTAATTTAATTTCGAAAAATGCTACTTTAATTAATAAAAATGGTTTGAAAAAACCTCATGTTTTTGCAAGTTCAGGTGGTAATGCAGGTTTTGCCGCTGCAACTGCTTGTAAAACTTTAAATTTACCTTGTACAGTTGTTGTACCAACTGCAACAAAGAAAAGAATGGTTGAAAAAATTTTAGATACAGGTGCTAAAGTTATCATTAATGGTGCTCATTGGAAAGAAGCTGATAATTATTTAAAACAAAATATTATGAATTCAATTGACTCTAATTCAATTGAACCAATTTATGTTCACCCTTTTGATAATCCACAAATTTGGGAAGGTCATTCAACTTTAATTGATGAAATTATGGAAACCATAAAGTCTCAAAAGATTAATATTAATAAAATTAAAGGTATCGTTTGTAGTGTAGGTGGTGGTGGTTTATATAATGGTATCATTCAAGGTTTAGAAAAATATAATTTAGCTGATAAGATTCCAATTGTTGGTGTAGAAACAAAAGGATGTCACGTTTTCAATACATCATTAAAATTAAATAAAGTGGTTCAATTTGATAAAATTACAAGTATCGCTACTTCTTTAGGTACAGCAAATATCTCTGATAAAACATTCGAATACGCAAAAAAATATAATACAAGATCTGTTGTAGTAGATGATATAGATGTCATTGAAACTTGTTTAAAATATACTCAAAGTTCAAATATGGTTACAGAACCAGCATGCGGTGCAGCTATACACATGGCTTATCATACAGATCTTTTAGAAAATGCTTTAGGTAATAAATTAGCTTCTGATGATATCATTTTAATTATCGCTTGTGGTGGTTCATCAAACACAGTAAGTGATCTGGAATCAACTTTAATTAAATTGAAGGAAGCTGAAAATATTGAAAAAAATATTGCATTATCTGAAACTTTAACAGAAGGTGAAAAACATAGTTTAAGATTAAAGTCCATATGAAAAACAAAAAATGGATACACATCCTTTCAATCATATATACATAACGTACATACATACACGTCTTTCATTTGTTACATACATAATTTAATGATATACCCCTCATATGAAGTAAACTTTGCACTTTACAAAACTAACTTTTTTTGTTTACGTGGAATTTTCTAAATATTAAGAAAAAAACGGGATATACGGAGTAACAAAATTTTCAATATGCCGTGTCATGTCACCTTCGCCCAAATAGGATATTTACACGGTGAAGTTTTCGAAGTAGGAGTAATAATGAAAAAAAAAATGTAGATCCGAGAAAAAGTAAACAAAAAATGTAAACAAATAATCATTAAGCCATCATTCATAGCAAATATCACATTACTTCAACCATTTACACATACAAACACCTCGTATATTTGTTCATAATGATGAAAAAGAAACAGGGAGAAATTAATTATATTACGAAAGTAAGTTTATTTATGCAATTTTATTTAAACATAATATACTAACACGTTAGTAGGATATCCTATCATCGGAACTTGGTTTGCATGAAAAGAAGGAACTTTTAAAAAGGTTGTACGATAACTACAACCTTCTGGTTGTACCAAAGAAACGTAAGAGAACCACTATTAGTAAGAGTACTAAAGAATTTTTGGAAAAAGTATTTGAAAAGAAACAGTGGATCACCAGGGAAGAAAGACAGATTGTGGCAATGGAGTGTGGTATCACACCATTACAAGTCAGAATATGGGTATGTTGTTACTTGTATACATTTACTACTCATCATTACATTTTACTAACAATATCATATATATATATATATATATATACTTGCGTTTTTCTTTATTTACCATTTATTAGTTGTAGAATCTCTGATGATACTTGTACAGTTTTCTCTTTTCTTCTCTTGTTTGACACCCAGTTTTTAATTTGTGTTCTCGATAATTGTGTTTGGCTTTGTAACCTTTCTATACTTCTCTTATCTAAATATGGTTTATGTTTATGAATACTATACCATTCTTCTAATACACCCACATTTTGTTTTGAGAATCTGTGACCTCTAAATGAATTTTGTTTTACATTATCCATATTCATCATATTTTGTGTTACAACATTAAATACTACTTCTTCTTCTTTCAAAGATTTTCCTTGTTTCTTTTTCTTTTTTGAATCTTTGTTTGGTTTCTTTTCTTCCTCAACACTTTTCAGGAAGTTGGCAACTATTGTTGCCAATTGGAACGATATCTTAATTAAATATCTTTCCTCATTATCTAATTTACCTTGACCTTTTATTATTCCTAGTTTTGTTACAATATCATGAAGATATATTTTAACATCTTTTATATTTTGAAATATTCCTTCAGGTAATGAAGAACAAATATACATTAATTCTGTATTTATCTGTTTTAGATCAGATTTATAAAGTCTCTTACTTGGTGTTGGATTTAATAGATGTTGGATTGGTATTTTATTCATTGTTGTCATATTTATTTTGGAATCTAAATAAAGAGAAATATCTTGTTAATGTAATTTTAAAATGTGTTCCTTTATATAATAATTTATTAATTATTATATTCATTTAACAAAATCCCTTTCTTAGAATTTTTAATGATTTTCTTATCCTACTACTATTATTTTTTTTTTCTTTGCTGCTTTTGGCAGCAAAGGATAAGTAGAAGGAAAAAAAGAAAACATTTTGAGGTCGAAATTGTTTTAGGGAAAAACCCATGTATATAAATGCATCTAATATAAAACATATATTTTACAAACAAAGTGATATTAACTAACTAAATGAAGATAATACAATCAAATATGTTGAGTACTAAAGCATCATTTAAAGTTAATTTAACTAATAAGAAACCAAAATCTCTGAGACCGAAGACAATTTCAAATATTAAGATTAATGATAAACGAATTAAAAAAAATAAATTAAATTATTCTACTAGTGAATTTATTGTTGGTTCTAATCCATTTAATGTATTTATTCCAAATTATAAAATTATCCAAGTTATTGAGGAAGAGATTAATAAACAATATTATCAAAAATATAATATTATTATAAATAATATATACAATGTAAATAACTTTGATGCATTAAATATGAATCAGATAGTTAATCTATCTAGTTCATTTATAAATTATAATATTGAGAAGTATCCATTTGAAATATGTTCCAATAAGAAAATTAATGGATTTATTGCATTCAGAATATATTATTCTCAATATGGTAAAGGTTTAAAACAAAACATATTATCTAATATTTTGTCCAAGATTTGGCATACAAATGAAAATGAACAAAAATTATGGAACCGATTAACGCAGGAGTTTTGTAGAAAGAAATGAATATAGAGAGGGTCTAAGAGGGATTCCATATGAGTGCGTCTAAGTGTCTTCTGCCTGAGTCTAGGTCCAGTTGGTGGAGCGGGAGAAGGATAGGCGAGCGGAAGTAGAGCTGGAACACAATGTAAAGACCTATGAAAAGGAAAACAGATATATACGCCGCAAAAAAATCAGATACAGAAAACTTAGGCGCAAATGCAGTAAAACCTTGAAGAATAATAATCACACCCATGAAAAATGTCGCATAATACGCCAACCCAGGCATTAAACTAGCTTTGAATGGGAGATCATTTCGTGATATATTACGATATTTTAAAGCTTTCATGAATCTTATATGGGCTAATGAAATGAATAGCCATGAAAAGAAACCGGCGACAGCGGTGATGTTTAAGAGCCAGTTGGCGCGATGACCTTTGTTTACATTTCACTCTTTTTTTTCTCAGATCTTGAAAGTGCGGCGCTCGCACTCGGAGACGGCGACAGCGTCGTCAAGTTTGTTTTGAAAATTTACCCTTTTTGGCATTTCTCCATAGCAACAAGGATGAGAGCGTCGCCGAAAACGCGGAAAGAAGTCTTATAATGACGGAAATGTATATGCGACAGAATATAGCATAACTCGGACGACACAAATCCGAATATAAAGATTATACGACGTCGATATTATAAATGAATATAATAATCACAGTATTATTATAAAGACTGTAGAAGTAAGACCTAAACTATTAAAGTATATTGAATTCCAGTAGAATGGATATCAGTGAATAATGTAACTAGGGATGAAATATAATTCTTCTATATATAAAGAACTAATAAACTGAAACTAGAAGTCAGAAGTTCGATAGTTCGTATTCAAATTTATAATTATTATATATTTTATATAATAACAGAACAAGTAACAAAATATCAATTTTGCTTTATTAACACTCTACAACTATTACATAATCTTAATCCAATGTCAAAGAAAAACAACGAACTATCTAACGCTACTTCTATTCATTCAGCTCATATAAATTGTAATAGCAAAATCAGTTTTTGTTTGTCTAGAACTGTCAAAACTTTAACAAGGGAATAGTTTGTTTCTCTCTTAGTAAAATGTGTATACATTGAGGCCTACTATTATTAACTTGCTTTGAAAATAGAACAAACAAACAAATGAACATACCTTAAGATAATTAAGAATCAATGATAATTCAAAAATTCTTGTAATATTAGTATTTTGTCTTGTAATATATTTTTCTTTTCTTTTTTTAATTCAATCTTCACGGACAATAGGTAAATGCGTCTACTGAATTAGATATTCTTAATAAAGTTGATAATATTAATTAACTTTGTGAAGGATTACCATATTAGAAGTTATATTGCTGTTTCTGATAATAAGGATTACTTAAAACGGTATCTCAATTTTTATTAAGATACTTGAAAAAGACCTAAATCGACAATATACCCTAAAAGGTCTATGTATCCGGAGAAAAAAAATACAATATGGATTGGATTGATAAACTCATATACTTTTTGTACAAGGATTGTTATCATGCAAACTCAATTTTTATTGTAACTACCCTTATGACAGCGGTCCTTTATCTATGGAACTTACCAAAACAGGAAAGGCCGAAAAAAAGAAAGATACAAATCAGCAATTTAATTATGTAAATCAGATTAAAAATCTCAAATTTAAAAATTAATTGATAAAGGATTGCAGAGAGGTAGAACAGTTCAATTATAGATTTCACCAGCCACATTATATTTTCTCTGACAAAATTGTAGAACAAAAAGAAAAATCTAATCAACAAGCTAACATCTTGATTATAGTGTTACCATTCTACATAAGTTATTTAGAAGCTTTAGTACCTATTGCTTTCAGATAAGATCTCATCAGGGATCAGGAATCTTTTCAGCAAAATTCGTATAATATATGAAATATTAGCTGAAGCAAAAAAGAAAAGCCTTTTCTTATTTGTAATTGATGTAAGTTGTTGATAATTAAAATCCAGTTACACAATTTGTTTTCGGAAAATAATATTGACGATGACGGATAAATTCATCAATTTTCAAAAGATTATCATGAAGTTAATTGTATATCATTCTCTTCACGTTGACAATCATACGTACAAGATACTTCACAATTTATAATATTCAAGTACGTTCTACCCCACTTTTTTCTACGTAAAAGATATCCAAAAAGAAAAATTGAGGATTTCCATTTAATCTGTGCAGCCAAATTACAGCAAAAATTGCATCTACACAACAATACGTACAAGCAAATTTGTTGAGGGACGGAGCCGGCAAAAAAACAAAAAAAAAACAAAAAAAAAAAGAGGAATTGATGTTGACATTTCTACGCACGGGTACGCGTACGCGTAACGTAATGCGTCATTTGTTGATGTTTCTGTTTTTTTTCATTTTCATTTTATACGCAGAGTAATCGGGAAGAAATATGAAATATAGCGGAACACAGATAAATCAACAAACAAAAAAGTGTGCGTAAATATACAGGCACAGTATGAACCGACGAAGGCGACGATGAATGAATCAGAAGCGCAGACATGTTACAGTACAGGGTTTTCTTCTTTATACAGTGAAATAAGGAAATCAGCATTATTCATCGTCAAGTTAATTGCCCGTACGTACGTACGTGCGTATACACCGGATTTATATATATATAGCCAGAGAATTCACATTTTCGGACAGTTGCTCATTTTTGGGACACCTTCAGGGATTTTAGTTTTTTTTAGTTTTTCCATAGAAATTAGAACAGATTTTTTAGCGGACGCGGAACGGCAACCCTTCAACATCTGAACCGGGTTTTCATATTAAATCTCAGTAGTATTCGATAGTATATTCATTTTATGGGGCGATGGTATTTCTAATTTTCTCTTTAAATAGGTTTATTTATTTTTACATATTATACATAATGGCGCCAAAATTTCTCTAAAGAATTGGCTATTTAAACAAAGAAAGTGGTCAGAAATCTTGGTGGTTCATATCCACCGACTCAGAATTAAACAAGATGTTCTGCTGGTTGTGATCATTTGAAGGGCTGTCGGGATACGCTGTGTTCGGATTCCAGTCACTCAAAAATTCTGAATCGAAATATGGCAGATTGGAATTTGTCTGGGCAATCTCACTATTCCTCATAGAAAGATCTGGAACATTATTGAAAGTAGGACCATTGATGGTACAGCTATTCAATATTGCATTTAAATCAGTTTCAGAAATGTCCTCGGGAGGTTGATCCCTAACAATGTCTGTTCTATCATTTGAGGTAGTATCGACTGGGATATTATTAAGGGTATCTCCAGAAACACTTTCTACAAGTGAGGCTCGTTCCTTGACAATCCTTCTGTATTCAATTTCAACTTCAGCATTGTTTTTAATGATATTTCTATTCATAATCTTATTATTCAGTTAAGATATCCACACTGGGCTCAATAGATTGCTTTCTTCTTGCCCATATGGATATCTTGTGCTATTCATCCTTAGAATATTAAGTTCACTAGATATAACAAAACTCACAGCTGGCTTTCACGAATATGAACAATGAAGCAAATCAAGCAATCTGTGATATACAAAGAGAATAGTTAAAGAACTATAACTTTTATATTTTATAGTTCTTCCCGAAAGAAAGTAGAGAGACATTTCTGAATATTGTTATTAAAAATAGAAATGAATCAAAATTTAATTAAACATGACACAGAACCTCTCAAAGTCCAGAATTTGTGTAAGTTATAATACTAATGAATTCTAAATATATCTACAACCTAAAGAATAATATACAAATACGATTCTTTAAAAGTGGCCCTTATAAATTTAGATATTAAGTATGATATTATGATGAAGAAATTCCATCTATTGAAACGATCTTATTCCATAGGTTAATTTATATAATATATGTAGTTGTAGAACAGAATTATTAGATGATTGTATACTGAACAAATAGCTCAATAATTTATATAGTAGTTTTTAGTTGTCATGATCCAATTATTCAACCAATTTTCAACAAAAGAAATGCGTCAAAAATTAGATCTCGACATTACGTTGCAATATATGGAACATACATATATTTATTGAGAGATGGCTTCACGTTTTAATTATTTAACGTCTGAAACAAGACTTAAGCATAGTTTTGATAGAAATGAGAGGTTACTAATGTTGGTCAAGCAATGTAGGTAAAACATATCTTTGACTTCATATATTCAGAGTAGTATAATAATAATTAAGTGAAAACAATAAAGGGTTTCAAATCATGCAGTATTTCCGAGGGTTGAAAAGGGGGAAATCAGAACACTTTTAAAAACTGAAGTGTTCCAAAATTATGAGCAATCAGGAGAAACTGTTCCGCGTCCGCTAAAAAATCTGTTCTAATTTCTATGGAACAAAAAAAAACTAAAAAAAACTAAAATCCCTGAAGGTGTCCCAAAAATGAGCAACTGTCCGAAAATGTGAATTCTCTGGGTATGTCAGAAATTCAACATACATACTAAGGACTCGTTTACAATGAGTCCAATGCTGTACATTCAGTTTACTGGAATTGATGCAATCTCATCTTAAATAAACATATTGGACTCCAATACATACAGGGAATATTTCATGACAAACTTTCTACATGAGATTGTTAATGGATAATAGGTGTAAATTAATAATTAACTATTGTTTTTCTTAAGAACTCCTATTGTCTTTACGAAAGATCATTGGAAAGAGAAACAAGAAAGAAACTTTTATTGATGTTTACATTTGCCGATTTTTGGTTCATCTCTTCAAATATTAATTAACACAATTCCTTTCTCTTTTCTACTTTAAGTTCTTATGAAAACAATAAACTACCTTTTTTTGTTGGATTATTACAAAGAAAGAATAATAAGAAAAAATAAAAATCTTAAAAGGGAATTATAATATATTCACTAATTTGAACACACAAGAAGAGGATAGAGTTTCTTTGAAATATCGTTTATATTCAATTATTCTTTTATATAAATCTTATACTTTTTTTCTATTTTATTTTTAATAGTAAATCAATTCATTTCCAATTTTTTCTCTCTTAGTTGCTGATTCTACGAAAACCAGCCAAATTTAAACAACCTATTCCCTCGCTCACCAAATAGAAGAAGATGCTGTTAAAAGATCTTGTATTATATACCTCTTTGGTATCATTAGTAGAAGTTACTAATGCTTGGTCTCCAACTAATGGTTATGCTCCAGCTACAGTCGATTGTAATTCAAATATTACTTTAACAAGAAATGCAACAAGTTTATCAGAATCTGAATCAAATTGGTTAGCTAAGAAAGATATTTTAACTAAAGAAGCTTTAAAATTATTCTTAACCCGTTCAAGTCAAAATTTTACTGATAAATCTATCTTAGATTCTTTATTTAAGAATTCTAATATATCTGATATTCCAAGAGTTGGTATCGCTGCATCTGGTGGTGGTTATCGTGCAATGTTTGGTGGTGCAGGTATGGTAGCTGCAATGGATAACAGAACTGTAGGTGCTAACGAATATGGTTTAGGTGGTCTTTTACAAGGTGCGACTTATTTATCCGCTTTATCAGGTGGTTCTTGGATGACAAGTACCATTGTATTTAACAATTGGACCTCTGTACAAGATATTTTATATCAAATGAGTGATACTAATAATTCTATTTGGAATACTGCTCAATCTCCTTTTACCCCAGGTGGTACAAATAGTACAATTACTACTGAAAGATACCGCAATATTACTTCTGCCATCGATGAAAAACGCGATGCTGGTTTCCCAGTTTCTTTAGCTGATGTATGGGGTCTTGCATTCGCTTATTCTTTCTTCCCATCTTTACCACAAGGTGGTGTAGGTTACACTTGGTCTACTTTACAAGAAATTGAACAATTTACAAGCGCTGAGATGCCATTCATGATGGAATTAGCTAAAGTTCAAAAACCTGACGGTCAATTAGTCGATTTGACTTCTCCAACTATTGAAATTAATCCATTCGAAATCGGTTCTTGGGATCCTTCCATTAATAGTTTCTCTCAAGTTAAATATTTAGGTACTAATGTTACTAACGGTATCCCCGAAGTTAAAGGTAAATGTGTCGAAGGTTTCGACAACGTCGACTTCTTCTTCGGTACTTCAAGTAATTTAATTGAATACATTGATGCTGCCAATGTTACATCATACAAATTTTTAATCAATGAATTAGCTTCAATCTTCTTAGGTAATCAAAGTAAAAGTTCTACTCGTGATCAAGCTTTATATTCTCCAAATCCATTCAAAGGTACTGATTTCTACGATAAATCGAATGGTACCGTCAGTGAATATGTTACTGATGAAGAATTATTATTAGTCGATGGTGGTTCAGATGGTCAAACTATTCCTTTCACACCACTACTTAAAAAGGAACGTAATGTTGATGTTGTCTTCGCTTTAGATTTCAGTTCAGATGGTACCGATAGTTTCCCTAACGGTTTATCATTAGTTAGAACTTATGAAAGACAATTCCTAGATATTGGTAAATATGAAGCCTTCCCATACGTTCCAAGTACTGATGTTTTTGTTGATTTAGGTTTAAACAAACACCCAGTATTCTTTGGTTGTAACTCCACCAATTTAACCGATTTAGCTTTTATTCCACCTTTAGTTGTCTATTTACCAAATTCTGAATATTCTTATGCCTCTAATGTCAGTACTTATCAACAATCCTTTGATTTAACAGAACGTAAGGATTTAATTCAAAACTCTTTTGAAGCTGCTACTATGGGTAACATGACTAAAGATCCTGAATTCTTAAGTTGTGTTGGTTGTGCAGTTATGAGACGTAAACAAGAACAACAAAATCTAACATGGCCAGATGAATGTTCCAAATGTTTCTCTAGATATTGTTGGGATGGTTCTTTAACTAAATCCAATTTTGTTGTTGGTAATATTACCGCTGAAACTTCTGCTAACACTACATCTACAAATGCAACTAATATCAATGGTACTTCTTCTATCTCCAGAAACAATGTAACCACATCTGTTTCATCTGTTGTAAGATCTGCAAGTGCTACTGCTTCTTCCTCTGCATCAAATTCTTCTTCAACCACACGTTCAAAGAATTTCGGTAACAATTTGAATGTCAATAATAGTTTCTTATTGTTCACATTCATGAACATATTCCTTGGTATGATCTAATCTCATATTTAATTTTCTTAAAAACATACAAATATCCAACGGTTAATTGTTAATAATACAATTACACCTTTATATTATCGTTCTAGTACGATTTAATAAAATATATATTGATACCCCTAAATATTTTTTTGTAAAAATTGGTAACGAAATAAATGTCATTATTCTAGTATAAACAACAACAACCAAAGTAATTATCAATGGTCAAATTCGGTTACCATTGCAGTATTATTCTGTAACGTATAAATTGCCTATCAAAGGACAGTTCAGTTGGATAGAGCGTTTATACCAGAATCTATTCATTGGGAACAATATTTCCGATACCTGATGAATAAATGATGTTGGACGCTATTATGGTGCAACAGTATATTATACTATGGTATCACCTTGTCAGCACTACAATTCACCACGCTAATTTCGAAGAAATAGTCGCTGGGTTGATTACATGCTACCTAGGTAAATCTTGACTTTTAATGTTTTATGAACTTTATCTCTTATCATAGTTTTGATGATAATTTTATTTGTAAAAATGTGTCATATTATTGTTTTTTATTGTGTCAACAATTGTTATTATCAAATATTTAGCCACTCAATTATTTTTCCCATACTAGAACATGACTAAAATGTAAATCCGTGAAATCACTATGATTCATCAGTCATATTATAAAATGTAAGTATGATTTGTCCCATATACGTCTTGAAATAAATGAGGAAGTGACCAGATTTTCTGTCCGTTGATCGAGAATGGAAATGACGAACAAAATAAAATGATTTAATCATCTGTGGTGCGGCTTCTTCTGTGCAAACTGGTGATCAATTTCTCTCTCCTTTTTCTTATTTAATCTATTGTTAGAAAAAGTTTCGGGCCCAAAAAACTATGTGAAAATTCTGATTTTTTCTTTTGTTTTGAACCATAGAAATCGATAAGAGTAACAAACAACCTGTGAAGTTGTGCAGAAGCAAGGCTTAGAACTCCATAAAGGATGACACTGTTATATAAATAGAAGTAATTTTACAACTCTTCGATATTATGCTTTTTTATATATATATATATTTTACTTTTTGCTTCTTATTATTAAAAGAAATGATTACAGAGAGTAACATATTCGTCATTATCTATGGAGATAAAAACAGATAGTTATATAAATGATTCATATGAACTGAACTCTACAGGTTCACAACGTTCAAATTCAAGTGATAGATCTAATGGATCTTATAAATCCAATGAACAGGATTATATAACAAAGAATATTTTACCAACTGGTGAGTACAAAATTGATAAAAATGTACCAGAAACATACTTAAACAGTGAAGATGTAGAAAGAGTAACAGATTCTGAAATTTATCCTCAAAGGAGATTAATGTCAATCTTTTTCAATAAGAAAATAGACCCCATCCCGGAAAATGATGAAGAAAGAAAGACTTATCCATTTTTTCATACAAATATTTTCTCAAGGGCATGTATGTGGTGGGTGACACCTTTATTACGTATTGGTTATAAGAGAACTTTACAACCAAATGACATGTTTAAGATGGATCAAAAGATGGCTATTGCTACTATATATGAAAGGTTTAAATCTCATTATAAATTTTATTTGGATAAAGCTCGTAATGAATATAAAGAAAAACATCCAGATGCAACAGAGAAAGAAATCAAGAAAAATGCAAAATTACCAAAATTAATCTTAGCAAAAGTTTTATTTTTCACCTTTAGAAAACAATATTTAACTGCTTGTTTTATGGCCCTATTAGCCAATTGTGCCTTAGGTTTTAATCCAATGTTAACAAAACGATTAATTGCATTTGTAGAAGAAAAAGCAATGTTTCATCACTTAAAAGTAAATAAAGGTATCGGTTATGCCATTGGGGCAACTTTAATTATGTTGTTTAATGGTTTCACATATAATCATTTCTTCTTCTTTGGTATGTTGACAGGTTCTCAAGCAAAATCTGTATTAACAAGAACAGTACTAGGTAAAATGTTTAAAATGTCAAATTATTCAAAACATAAATATCCAAGTGGGAAAGTTATTACTTTTATTACAAATGATTTAGCTAGAATTGAATTCGCATTAATGTTTCAACCTTTCATTGTCGGTTTCCCAGCAATTGTCGCAATTGCTACAGTATTACTGATCGTTAATCTAGGCGCAATTGCTCTAGTCGGTCTAGGTCTATTCTTCGTATCTTTATTTTGCACAATGTTCCTATTCAAAAAAATGTTTGATTTTAGAATTGCTGCCAATGTATTCACCGATGAAAGAGTTGCCAAAATGAGAGAAATATTGACTAACATGAAAATGGTCAAATTTTATGCATGGGAGGATGCCTATCAGTCAAATATTCATGATATTAGAAACAAAGAAATCAAGGCTATTCGTAAGATGCAATATACCGTAAATTTCATTATGGCATTTGCATTTGCAATTCCAAACATTTGTTCATTAGTGACTTTTCTTTCTATGTACAAAGTGAACAATATGGGTAGAACACCAAGTAATCTGTTTTCTTCCTTATCTTTATTTCAGGTTTTGAGTATCCAAATGTTTTTCTTCCCAATTGTGGTAGGTACATCCATTGATTTGGTTATTAGTTTATCGCGTGTACAAGCATTGCTAGAAAGTGAAGAGGAAGACAACACTAATCACAATATCATCACAAATGAGAACGCTCACGATATCGATCCATCTATTGCTATTAAAGTTGAGGATGCTACCTTTGAATGGGATGACTTCGAATTATTAGATGCCTTAGAGAAAAAGAAAGAAGAAGAAGAAGAAAAAAAAAAAATAAGAAGAAGAAAAAAGAAATGAAGGAGGACAAAGAATCGACTGTGAGTGCGAATAAAAAGGATGATACAGAAGAGGATGAAAAAATTGTTAAATTCAGCAACTTAAATTTTAGTATCAAGAAAGGTGAATTCGTTATTATAACTGGCCCAATCGGTTCTGGTAAAACATCCCTTCTTAATGCACTAAATGGCACAATGCCGAAGACTGCTGGTAACATTTACATCAACGGTTCCATGTTAATGGGAGGCTACCCTTGGATCCAGAATGCAACTGTTAAGGATAATATTTTATTTGGTTGTCCATACAACGAAACAAAGTACAAAGATATACTTAGAGTATGTTGTTTAGAGGATGATTTAAAGATCTTACCAGCAGGTGATAGAACTGAAATTGGTGAGCGTGGTATAAATCTATCTGGTGGTCAAAAGGCACGTATTAATCTAGCCAGGGCAGTTTATAGAAACGAAGATATCTTCTTATTTGACGACGTATTAAGTGCGGTTGATGCACGTGTTGGTAAAACCATAATGGACGAATGCCTATGCGGGACCTTAGCTGGTAAAACAAGGATATTAGCAACACATCAATTGTCGCTTTTAGAAAAAGCCGATAAAGTAATAGTCATAGATGAGAATGGATCATTTGAAATTGGTACTATTGAAAATATGAAAAAAGGAAATAAGACTTTAATCAATCTTTTAAAATTCTCATCCAAAAGTAGCGAAAATAAAAAAGCAAATGTTGACGCCAAAGATATGTCAATTGAAGAAATAGATAATCTTAAAGAGGCTGTATCAAAGAACAAATCTGATGATGGTAATCTAATTATCAAAGAAGAAAGGGCTGTTAACAGTATTAAATTTGGTATTTACAAAGAATATATTTCCTCAGGTGTTGGAAAAGTGGGAGGTGCAATGATTGCACTATTAATTTTTTTAATAGCATCCACAACATTTTTTGGTATCTTTTCCTCTGTTTGGCTATCGTATTGGACAGAAGATAAATTCAAAAATAGATCCACCAGTTTTTATATGGGGATGTATTCCTTCTTCGTATTTGGGTCATTTATATTTTTGGCTATTTTGTTTACGTTAATTTGTCATATCGGTATCATGGCATCAAAGAAACTGAATTTAAAGGCTGTTGATAGAATACTACATACTCCAATGAGTTATCTAGATACCACGCCAATGGGTCGTATTTTGAATAGGTTTACGAAGGATACTGATGCATTGGACCACGAAATTACAGATAATCTTCGTATGGTTCTTTATCAAACCGGTGAAGTTATTGGTGTGTGCGTAATGTGTATAGTATATCTACCATGGTTTGCGATTGCGGTACCTTTTATTTTAGCAGCACTTATAATTGTCACTGATCATTACCAAAGTTCCGGTAAGAAATTAGAAGACTGGAGGCCATCCAAAGATCTCATGTGTACAACAACATCAATGAAGTTTTAGGCGGAATGGAAACCATTAGGAATTACAGAGCAGAATCGAGGTTTCAGACAAAGTCAGATTACCTAATAGATAAAATGAACGAGGCAAGTTACCTATACATTGCTGTTCAAATATGGGTAGCTATCTTCTTGGATATCATCGCAACTTTATTTGCTTTAATTATTACCTTACTATGTGTTACAAGGGCGTTCCCAATAGGTGCTGGTTCAGTCGGTGTTTTATTATCTTATGTTCTTCAATTACCAAGCATGTTTAATAATGTTTTACGTTCATACACCCAATGCGAAAACGATATGAATAGTGCTGAGAGACTAGTTGAATATGCTACGAAATTACCATTAGAGGCTGCATACAAGAGATCGGATTATACGCCAAAGGAATCCTGGCCAGAGCGTGGGGTGATTGACTTTACCAATGTATATTTTGCCTATCGTCAAGGGTTGCCTCCTGTACTTAAGAATTTGAATTTACATATTGCTGATGGCGAAAAGATTGGTATATGTGGGAGAACTGGTGCTGGCAAATCTACTATTATGAATGCACTTTACAGATTAAATGAACTTAACGAAGGTACCATTAAAATTGATGACATAGATATATCAAACCTTGGGTTATTCGACCTTCGCAGGAAACTAACAATCATTCCACAAGATCCTGTTCTGTTCAAGGGTACTATCAGAAAGAATTTAGATCCATTTGACCAATATGAAGATGAAAGACTTTGGGATGCTCTCGAAAAGAGTGGTGCAATTGAACCTGAAAAACTGTCTGCTGTGAAACAAGAGACTACCAATAAAGATGATACGCATTCCGATATGCACAGATTCCATTTAGAACAAGTTGTAGAAGAGGATGGTGCAAATTTCTCCCTTGGTGAAAGACAGGTACTTGCGTTAAGTAGAGCCTTAGTTCGTCAATCGAAAATATTAATTTTAGATGAAGCTACGTCTTCGGTGGATTATAAGACGGACGATAAGATCCAAAACCGTATCGTGGAAACATTTAGCGAATGCACAATCTTATGTATCGCCCATAGAATTAAGACTATCCTGGATTATGATAGAATTATTGTAATGGATAAGGGTGAGATTGTAGAGAGCAATACCCCATGGAAATTATATCAAAATGAATCCAGTATTTTCAGGGACATGTGTGTACGTTCCGGTATTACAGATTCTGCTTTCAAGCATTAGCAAAATATAATTATTAAATTAATACGTATTCTTTATAATATAACTATTTTCTTTCTACAACATGTTTTAATTCCAGCACAGCTCACTGGAACTCCGATTTAAACTATAATTATTTAGAAATGAATATAATTCAAAATGCAATTCTTGAAACATCTTTTGCATATTTTATGCGTTTTCTTCTATTTATGGGTGTTTCACTCCGACGGTAGTCCTTTCTTTTTTGCAGAGATATTGTCGCAGGAAATGCAGAACCAAAAAAATTGAATCTTGAAAATTCGATAATCAACAAGAAACTGAGTAAGTAGAAGTCCAAAAGAGGCGGATGAATTAATAATTCACAAGTAGAATGAATAAATAGGTGTGCCCACATTAAAGTCTAAATATATGCATTTCGTAATTATCAGTTTGAAATTGTTGTGTATTGGTATCCCTAAAATTACTAACACTATATTCATATTTTGAATCCACACCTGTAATAAGCAGAAAAATGAATAATTAATGAATAATAAATAAATATTTGATGAATTCGGGTGTATTGATGACCAAAATTGGAACAAGCTTTGTTATGTTTAACAGGACTGTCACCCAATTGCTCAAAAGCAAAGATATATAAAGCCAACATATATAAAGCAAACATATTTCAACTTCTTAAACACTTATCAATTATACTCAATTCATGAGATACCATCAAACAAAACAAATACAAATACAAATACAAATACAACTACAATTACAAACAAACAAAATATGTCTACTATTACTTTAGGTCGCTATCTTTTCGAAAGATTACATCAAGTCCACGTCGATACCGTCTTCGGTGTTCCAGGTGATTTCAACTTGGTATTACTGGATAAACTTTACGAAGTCGATGGTATGAGATGGGCCGGTGATACCAACGAGTTAAACGCTGCATACGCTGCTGATGGTTACGCAAGAATTAAAGGTATGTCATGTGTCATCACCACATTTGGTGTTGGTGAACTATCTGCCTTGAATGGTATTGCAGGTGCTTACTCTGAACATGTTGGTATCTTACACGTCGTTGGTATCCCATCCACTGTTTCTCAAGCTAAGGGTCTTTTATTACACCATACTCTAGGTGACGGTGACTTTGATGTCTTCCACAGAATGTCTGCCAATATCTCCAAGACTACTTCAATGTTGAACGACATTGCTTCTGCTCCTTCTGAAATTGATAGATGCATTAGAGCCACCTATATTAGCAAGAGACCAGTGTACATAGGTATCCCAGCCAATTATTTCGACGTCGAAGTCTCAGCAGATTTATTGAAGACACCAATCGATTTATCTTTGAAGCCAAACGACAAGGAGGCCGAAGATGAAGTTCTTAATGAAATCTTATCTTTGGTTAAGATCGCTAAGAATCCGATCATTATCGCTGATGGTTGTGCATCTAGACACAACGTTGAAGCTGAAACCAGGCAATTAGTTGATATCACTCAATACCCAGCATTCGCTACCCCATTAGGTAAGGGTACCATTGATGAGACCCATCCAAGATACGGTGGTATATACGTCGGTTCTTTATCTAGTCCGGAAGTTAAGAAGGTTGTCGAGTCTGCTGATTTAATTTTATCTGTCGGTGCTTTATTATCTGATTACAACACTGGTTCATTTACTTATTCCTACAATACCAAAAATATTGTTGAATTCCATTCTGATCAGATGAAGATTAGAAATGCAACTTTTCCAGGTGTTCAAATGAATTTTGTCCTACCAAGATTATTGAAGGTTATCGGTGCTGCCTCTAAGGGTTATAAGCCAATTGCTGTTCCAAAGCCTTTACCATTAGACAACAGTACTACCGCTTCTACTCCATTAAAGCAAGAATGGTTATGGAAACATCTAACTTCATTCTTACAAGAAGGTGATATTGTTATTACAGAAACTGGTACTTCATCGTTTGGTATCAATTCTACAACATTCCCTGCTAATGCTGTTGGTATCTCGCAAGTGTTATGGGGTTCTATTGGTTACGCTGGTGGTGCTATCTCTGGTGCAAGTTTTGCTGCCGAAGAAGTTGATCCAACCAAGAGAGTCATTTTATTCATCGGTGATGGTTCATTACAATTAACCGTTCAAGAAATTTCTACTATTGTCAGATGGGGTTTAAAGCCATACATCTTTGTCCTAAACAACAACGGTTACACTATTGAGAAATTAATTCATGGTCTACATGCTGAATATAATGATATTCAACCATGGGATCATTTAGCTATATTACCAACATTTGGTGCCAAGGATTATGAAACTCATAGAGTTGCTACTGTTGGTGAATGGAACAACTTAACGACTAACAAGTCATTCCAAAAGAATACAAAGATCAGAATGGTCGAAGTTATGTTGCCAACTTTGGATGCTCCGGCTTCTTTGATTGCTCAAGGTAAGCTGTCCGAAGATATGAATGCTGCCCAATAAGTTTTTTTTAAATTAAAATATATATCTGACTCTTTTTTATATTAATGTGTAAATGAATAAAAAAATAATACTTTTTCGCTCTCAAAAGATTAATTGTTTAATATTTAGTTCATTTAATTGCCAAGATATTGTATGGATTCGATACCTAACTTTTTAGAACTATCGTCCTATTTAAAAGTATAATAAGAGGAAATGTGTACCGGGGTCATTATGAATATTCGTGTAATCGAATTAAGTATCTACCTCTGTATGTGACATACAGACATTTGTTGAAAATTACTGAGCTGAATATTCCAAGGATGTATAGTATAAGACTATCATAAGAGCAAAGGAATAAACTAAGTACGTAGCACACGTTAAACGAATAGAAGAATATTGTGCGCGATTAATGTAAATGCACAGGCTTATATGACGACATCTGAATACAAGGTTCACAAATGTGAAGAATATAGAAAACAACCCAATCTATAATATATAAAGACAGGGGTTTGGAAAACAAATTATGTATATTAAATAATTCCTTCCGAAAGAAAGTACGAAGAATTTACTGTATATTACACTGTATAATAAGAACTACTAAAAATGAATCAAACTACTAATATTAATATTGCTCAACCTGTTAGAAACGAGGATTTCTATCAAAAATTATAGTGTACTGTTCATTTATACGAAAACTAGTTAATGATGTCTTTGTAGACGTTGACCTCATCGATCGCGTCTATCTTTGAGACATAGGAAACGGCCGTTACCATAAATACGGAAAATAGAAGAGTTCGTCTATGATGATAAAACTATAGTACAAATATTAAGACATAAGATGAAACAGAAGTTGGAGTAATAATCGGAAATAAGATTTACAATAAAGTCAGGCATGATAAGTTACCGCAATAAGAAAATAACGCACAAAGAACAGAAGGAAAACTCAGAGATAAAGAATAATTATTAAACCCCAATTAATGTGGAGAAATAACAGTATAAAAGAAGAACAAAATTCCATAGAAATATAATATTGGATTCCTTTCTTATTACATTAATATTGGATATATAGTTTGGAGATAGAGGGACACAGAAAAATATATAGATTTATATATATATAATTTAAACAACAACTCCAAAAGCTTAACTAATGTCCGCTACTAATAGTAACCGCATTCTTCAGGAAACCGGTGTCGAAGACGCTTCTGCGGACGCTTTGAGTTTATCTCAAAACTATCATTGCGAGCGCCGGTATCAATGCATTGTATGGAGACAATACAAAATTGGGTTTCAAAAAACGTATGAAAAGTTGGCCACCTTTGCCAGAGCCTACAACACAAGGTTAGAAGTCGTTGACAAGACTTATAAATGACTATAGGAATACCAATCAATGACGATATAATTTTGAGAATATAATATATTTCCTAACAAAATATGATAAATCCTTTATTTGTTCGATGCCATTCAATCCCTATGTATAATGCGTCGGTTCGATCAATGTTATGCATGTATGATGTACAAAATATCTACTACAAGGCAAGCGATGTCATAAGCCAAATGAAAGGTATAGCTTTAATGAATAGCATTAATCGCATAATTGTTTTGTTGTTGAAATCTACTTATTACCTATCCAAGTTACACTGAGGCGTACATTTTATTGGAATTATACGTTCACCACACAATATCAGATGAAAAGTAAAATAAACCAGTATATGTTGAGAAAGTAGGACATGATATGGAGCAACTTTATTGTTGATGCTAAAAATATAATTAAATGGTTATTATAATATCAAAAAGCATGATAGTCCCACATTAAATGCAATGATCCTGTTCCCTAATGACAGATATGCTATTAATTGAAAATTCTCGACTATCGGGTCTCTCCACAATGTGTGTGAAAGGGAACGAGGTGAGACATCATTGTAGAAATATTAAAACAAACAAGCTCTGAATAAGATACACATCGTACGTATATATCTATATCAATACATCCTCAAAACACACTGCAAATCACCAATAATGTCCAACTCCAGCGACAATAATTACACAAATAACGAAGTCATTAGAAGTTTAGATATTGAATCCGAAATTTGCACTTCGACGAATATATCAACATAGTAATATGACGCCATCTGAAAGGTATAACTATCCCGAAAAATAATCTGTGACATTTATCGTTCAACAAATATCCGTTTACGTATTGGGATATAGCGATAATACCTTAATAAGTATAAATAATGACTTATATCAGTGTGTTAGATTATAAACAACAAAATGTGTTTTTGACTGTTATGTTCGCAATCCAGAGGTGAAGGTTCTTGTTGATACCAAATTGACCTGTGAAGGGATTGACATCGCTGAACTTCAATTTATTGATTTGGCGGATTACATTCCAGATACGTCTGAGTAAATTCAAATTGGCGATAGGTAAAGAACCTGTGGTTTATACACTTCCTTTCATGCGGTTGATTCTAAAGAAGATACTGGTAACATCAATAGTCCACTTTCAAATTTCTATGGTAACTCTGAAATATAAAATAGAGATTACTGCAATGAAGAAATAACAAAAAATCGATGTCGTTATGGATTTAATTATAACTAGAACTAAATCTGTTCTCGGATGTATCCTTCAGTGAATTGACAATATCTCATATCAATTGTTGGATACACAGATCGGTGACAGCGATTAAAATCGTAGTCTATTTTCTAGATGACATTTTAACAAGCAGCAATACATCCATACACTTACTGTTTAACCGAATCAATATCTGGCATGATAACTAGTTGATCAATTTCATGTCTTAGAAAAGCAATATTTATTACAAAATTTATTAATTTATTATAGAATACATTGTTAATTATACATATATATATATACATATATATATGCTTTTGATATAAAACAAAGCACGGTCCTTTCGTATCTAAAATACAGTGAAAATTGACAGAAGAGAAATAAAGATTGTGAATTTATTAATCGAGAAATGAATACCCTTATTTTTATTGCTATCAACCAAATACACACTAGCGCTTGTCATTGTTAAGGGACTATAGGTATTTTCTGCCTCCTGAATTGCAACTGTGTCTGGTGCTAAATCGTCTAAGAGTGCCATGTTACAGTTGCCAGAACAAACTTGTGTTACGATTGTTTCAACATTCTTGGTATATGTTGACATTACAACTTCAACTGAATCCAAGTGCGTAATAGTACGCGGTGTCGTGACAGTAGTTCTACATTTGACAGTTCTTGTAGTATATTGCATCAATAATTCCGACAGCTTAGTTTCGCATTCCGTTTTGGTACAAGGTACTCTCTCTGTGGCTTCGATTTGAATCTCAGAACTCTCATTATCTTCGATTGTAGATATACCGGTGGTTGTAAATAACCCCTCTACAGATTCAGTAACACTTGTTGAATTTGCATACTTATTTTCCGTATTTGTAGTAGTAAGCTGAACTGGGGAACTATAAGTCATACTCAATGTAGAACTAGAAAATGATGGGACGGCTGAGTTTGAAATCAGACCTGATAACGTTGTTGAGCTTTCAACAAGACCTAAAGTAGAACTAGACGAGGAATACGTACCGTCTGATCCATCAGATTGCGAATTCAAAGAAACCTGAGAGGTGGAACTGGAATTAGACGAAATTGAATTATATGTTGATGTTAAACTTAACGACGAACTAGTCTCATTATAGGAAATTGAAGTAAAACTATCTGTAAATGTGACACTTGATGAATTTTCTGAACTAACTCTTGAGCCTGAAATACTACTCATAGAAGAGGAACTAGTGGAGGCAATGTAAGGAACCATGACATAATATATCGTTTGAAATTCTGGAATCTCGAGTTCATTAGCAGTTGTACTAAGAAAATCAGTAGAATATGTCGTAGTAGATGTAACATTAGCTGTCTCAATGGACTTCACAACTTTATTACATATTGGAGTAATATCCATATCCGCGATATAATCAGGTAAACCTATTAGTGATTTTCCATTGGGATCAATAATGGTAAAATTAAACCTACCTTTACCACCCCTATTTACTGCAATCATTTGAAGAAGTGAAGGTGAACCAGCTTGTAGATGGAGTACGATCTCCTTAACATCAGTAGAATTTCCTGTATCAGCAATAATATTTGAATATTCCGTTAGAAAATTAGCATTTGCATCTCCTATATCATAACCATCATAACTAACGTTTTGACAACAGTAGTAATCAAATGAATTCATAATCGAGACTAAACCTGCGCCATCAGCACTAATAGAAAACTTATAAGAACCTGTAATTTTTGGGATAAAAAATCTGTTGAACAGTAAACCAAAGTTTGTCCCATTAATTGTTTGATTAAATAATGTTGTCATGCCATCTGAACCATCTGCAATGTCCACTTGGAAGTTTGGGTCAATAAGACCATCACCTATCTCATCATTGATGGGATCTGCAAACAAAGCATGTGACAGAAAATTGACATTTATTTCGTAGTTTTCCAGAGAATCTTTTCCATCTTCATCTCCATCATCTGCGGGATAAACATTATCATTTGGGTAATCTGCAACTGCGTTTACATTAATCATTACATCGTCTATAGTATCCATGTCTAAAAACATATATTGAAAGCCATTAAATTTTGGTTCACTTTGAGTAAGATTTAATTTAGAACAGGATTGAGCCTGACAGCTATTTGACAATTGTAAAATTCCAATCAGAAAATAAAGAATAGGAACACAAACTGAGCTCATTGGTAAATTTAGTAAGTATATTGACTGTTGTATTGTTTTGAAGTTCTGCGAGTTAATATGTATAAGATTATAAAAGGGAGTGCTGCTACAAAAAATAGAGGCGGCAAAAGAAGGTATGAATTCAAATTAAATGTAAAAGAAAATTCCTTATCTCAAAAGGTAAATCGAAAATTGTCGCTCCTTTTATATCTTTTTCAACATCTAAAGGACTGAACTTAGCTATTAGGACTGAAATGTACGTACATATGACATTTTTCTACAAAAGTAACTTGGTCAATTTATTCTCAACATCTCCTCAATTATGATTTTTTTTTTTAGTTAGCTGGTAAATTTTGGGATTTACATGTGTATTGTGTCAATTAATATTAGCGATGTCTCCTGCGACTAGTCCCTTTGGCTCCAAACAACACAGAATTTAGTTGTACCGCTGACTGCAGAAGACAGATTATGAAAATCATCATTTCCACGGCAGTTGAATTTAAAAGTTCGTAAAGGTAACGAGTGACATTGTGGATAACTCCTATGATCGGATATCTAACAGTATCTTTTTTCAGGAAAGGATTGCCATTTAGGCAATTGTATAGTAACAATATTTCCCATTTTGTTGAGTTGGGATTTTCATCGAAGCGTCGGCTTCGGACTCAATATCTAAACCTTGAGTGATTTGGTTGTTAGCGGAATTGTTGTCATTAGAGCTAGACATGTTTAGGTAGTTTTCAGTATTGATTTTGTTATGTAAAGTATATAGTATATATCGATATATCTAATCTTGTTGTCTTCTTCTTATAATAGCAAGATATATTGTCTTGCTATTATTCATAATGCTATTCTCCCTTTTATATATATCCATATGCAGGTTGTATGTTATAAAGCCGGAAGTCTTGCCTCGTATATTGTTTATCATTATATCCTCGCACCCCTTGTTCTCTCTCTTACGTTGTCGAAGGCCATGAGCTGTACGCTCTAATATAATATTAGTCTATCTCCCCAGTAGCTAGCTGGATCGTCGGAACTAATATGTAACTATCATAATCCTACGATATTATGGTAGTCTCTCAACTATATTCTATTAGCAACTGTATTGTTTGCCTCATATCATGTCCTGCTCTCTCAGCTTACGCTGGTTTTATCTTCTGTGTCATCTCCGTCAATGTCGGGTGAATATATGTTCCAACACATTTCGGTTAATTATTCATTTCTTCGAGGAAAAGCAGACGCGTCTTCCTCTAACGTCAGCGATCCTCTGCGCAGTTTGTCTGTACCGGAGCAAAAGGAAAATCATAAGACGGTTCCGAGAACTTCATAAATGGGTACGACTAAATAACGTCATTGTTTTCATCGGTATATAGTTTCTAAGGCAATCAAACTGGTAGCTCATATGATATTGTAATTAGATACTTCAAAAAAACAAGCAAACTATGTGCTAAACTCTGGAACGTGGAGACAGGACAGAATAAGGGTGAAAAGATAAACAAAAGAAACAGCTTTCCCAATGAGGTAAAATGCATCTTAACATCAGTACGAGGAGCGTATGAAAGAAAAAAGTGGCCTGATATATTATTTCAGTTTGACTACAAAAAAAGACGTCAAACAATGTCGAAATATTTCGGTGTCATTATTTTCCACTATGAATTCAGTGAGAGATTAAATAGAACAACAGAAAGGAAGAATATTAGAAGTGTATGTTTTTTTTAAAGTATATTATTCATTTAGGAATAAACTAGAAAGTATAGAGTCAGGTATATCCTAAGGAAGATGACGAATATATTTTTGTATAGCTTTACTGATATGGCAATTTTTTATAACATGACTACGTGGTATTCTATTGTACATTCCGAAAATATCATACTTGTATAATTGATGCCTTCCACATCGAATTTGCAAGGGTTTATTTTTATTATTCGGCTTTTGAATAATGATAATAGTAACTCTGTGTAATATAGGTTGTTATTCATTTTATGTATTGTATCGGACTCGTATTAACATTTCCCACGAGCAGTTAAGTTTCAGAGACAATGACAATACTTAATCCCGAGCCTTATTGCGTATTGTACAAAATGTACAAAATATATGTTATCATTTTGTGAACACTACAAATTTTAGTCCATGAGAAGGAGGTGGGTTCTGATTTCGTAATATTCTGTTTTAATATTAATATACCGCCGTACCTATCGTTATCAAGAATTTCAATATCCAGATGTTCTAATACTCACATTAAACATCTGACGATATCAGAAACCGTTCAGGATGATACAGAAAAAAGATAATTATAAAATAATATAGTTTTCATGTAGTATCATTTAGTAACAAACATCGTCCGTCTGAATTGGATCATTACAGTAGCTTCTTATCTTCTAGTAATAGCTTAGGCTATTCTTGTTTTGTATTGATGAAGAAAACCTACTCCTAACACATGATCATCAAATATGTGACAACTATTATGCGGGAATATTATCTCAGCTGTCGTAATTACATTGTCTTCGATACTAGACGTATGATATGCAACAACTTGGTAATATTATAATGATATTAACCTTTTTAGTGAATACTTAAACATTTTTAATTTCCGAGTATCATTTTTCGTATAATAATACTATATCATATCAGACAATGAAACTGTTTTATTTTCAGAGAAAGTCATCGCAGGCAACTAGTAGTGGTCATATAATTTCCATTACAATATCAGCTTCAACTCTAACTCAGCATACGCTTTTTTTTTTGATTGAGATTGCTGCGGTCTGTTACCAAATTTCCGAGGACAACATGGAAGCTTTACTTAAGGTTGAGCCCTGTCTGGAAGGGTATAATACCAATACCAACGTGTCATGAGACTTCTTTAGTTTTGATGTATTAATGTAACTTGCAAAATGAGATGTTATTCACCATCATCCGCTGTAAATCGGCTGAGGGAATTCTAGAAAATGGCAAAAATTCTTTAAATTCTGAGAATACCGCGGAGGCGCCCCTAACCGAACTTTCCATACAACTGTTTCTTAGCAAATTGAATTGAGATTAAAAGCCATTTGATTACTATTAAAATATATATATATATATATCGAATATAGAAGTAATAAAGTATTTTACTTATATAAAATCTTTCTTTCTTTGTCAGCTAGCTATAGGTAATAAAAATTACTCTGAATCAACATTTGAATATTAAATGTCTAGTAGAAGAAGAAAATAGAGAGTACCGAAGAAATGAAAATTACAAATGTACTCACAGTAAAAGTATAACTTTTATTTAAAAATGCGTCAAATGAATGTGATGTTGCACCTTGCTGCAAACTACTCTGGACGATAACAGGATTCACCGTTTGAGAGGTCGTCTCGGCCGTATTACCAGTTGCTACTGTAGAGTAATGTGTCGTGATTTTTCCAGATTGTTGTGTTTCAATTGCAGCATTACTCGGAGGCTCATTTTGGTTATGGTTACCGGTTTCGTGACAGATATTACCTTGGCAACTGGTTATTGTCATAGTAGTCGTGTAACTGGTCAAATAAATAGTTGGAATATATTCAACGTGATCAGAAACAAAGGTTGAACAAAATTCAGATGTCGTTGTTGTGACAATACTAATAACTGTTGAAGTTTTAGTATCTCCATTGAAGTCTTCTGTTTCTGTATATGATAAGAAATCGGAGTTTCTGGACACACTTGAACTGTCAAAATGACTACTTGGAGAACTGTTGAAACTCATTGAAGAAGGTTTTGATATTTCGGAGCTTGTTGAATTAGCTGGAGCAGTACTAACTGTTGCAGATGACGAAGTAGTTGTTGAATCTGAAAAGGTTGCAGGAGTTGAGACACTAAGATCTGCAGATGAAGATCCTTGTTCGGAAGATACTAAATTTGTTTGCACAGAAGATGAATAATAACTCTCTGTATTCTGAGAGGTACCGAATGTTGAGGATAAATCATCCACAGAAGAAGAAAAAGAAGAGCTGAGAATATCCAGCGATGGAATAGATGAACTAGATATACTTATAACGGTATTAGAAGCAGAGTTGGAGGAAATTGTGGATGACACAATAGATGACTCCAAATCAGTAGTTGAAGAGCTTACACTTTTGTCTGAAGTTACGATCTCACTTGAAGTAGTACTCGGTTCAGTGAAAGAGACTGTTACTCCACTGGAGGTACCAGATTCCTCACTAGAAGAAGTCTCTATTTCACTGGAGCTAGTAATTATTTCGCTGGATGACAATTCTAATGTACTGGAGGAATATTCAGTTGAGGATGCCACAAAACTTGTAGAGGATGGTACTTGGATATAGTAAATTGTGTCTACATTAGTCTTGGAATCTGAAGTATAAGTTGTAATAAAAGTTGCATATGTTGTTGTGTAGGAACCTGTCCAAGTTGATGTCACTTTGGAGAACGCATAATAATATTGGCAATTACCTCCGGTTATATACTGACCAATTTCATCAAAGTTTGTATGAGTTACTCCACTTGGATCTGTATACGTTAAGGTCATACTTGCGCTTCCCTCGTCGTTGACATATACTAAATTGAAAACATAATTCATACCTTCTACTAAATTAACTGTGATTTCAGGAATATCAAAACCCTGATCAGGGAGGTATGCCAATAATACATGACTATATACCTGATCTTGTGTACCCCATGTAGAACAACAGTAATAGGATTGATCAGCGGAAATGAGTAAAGCTGCATTTCCTTTCACGTTACTTAAAGAAAAAGTATAATCACCAGTTTCTTTAGGAAACAATATCATAATGGAATTAAAAGAGAAATCATTAATGGTCACTTCATGTCCCAGGATAGTACCAGTATGATTTTGTCCATCATTTGGAATTTCCGCATCAAAATCAAATGTAGGATCCGTTTGATATGGTATAGGATTCCTCGTATTATAAATCATTTCATCATCTATAGTAGTCAGATGAATGTTATCTAAGTAAGGTATACCGTAAAATATGTCACTGATTTAGGGATGTTTGATTCTGTATAATGGAAGAAATAACCACCATCACAAATATCTGACAATTCTGTAGCAGTGACTAATGTTGAAAAATTGATGAAACATAGTAGTGTACAATATATTAATTTATTGAATTGTAGCTTCGTTGTTCTGATTATCGTACATATATTCTTGCAATGCTATTTTGGTTGCAATTAAACTCGTATATTAAAAAACAAAAAAAACAAAAAAAAAACTTTTAACAATGTCGAAACATATGCAATTATTGAGATAGAAGGATCTCTTTATATATATTAATACATTAGATATTTCTTAATGTAATGATCCAGCAAGAAAAAAGAAAAAATGAATGAAAAAGCTGGAACTAGTAACAAATATCCTCGAAAGTTAACCACTTTATAGGTACAACTACTGTATATATTTGTACTTAACCGCTCTAATAGTCACCAACCTAGCCTATTATGACTGTAAGACAATTGACTAATGCTGTAAACTACAAAATAATATATATACGTATATCTGCATATACCTCCCCCCTAGATAATTTTTTTCTTCGAACGACTCTAATCGTCACCAACTCACAAAGTCATAATGCCTAATTTTAGGTGTAAGTTCTACACAGATATTCTGTTCTAAGCTAATTAATTTTATATAACTAAATGAAGATCGGCAATCTCACTCCCGTATATTCCAGGCATACGATGCAGTGACAACAGACTTCGTACAGAATGGAATGCGGTTCGTTATAAGGGATCAACATCCACGGAGATTCCTTTTTCACTTTCTTTCTTGGGCTTTCCTGAAGTGCTGCAGTGTCCTCTTACGGAGCAAAATGCACGAAGACCGACAGGGAATATTGCCCAGCTGTTTTTCCCATGGAACCCATTTTCCTAATTGGGACATACAGTGCTGGTTCTTCGCAGCTCGATCTCGAGAAATAGAGTGAGATCTTCAAAGGGATAAATAAGAATAAGCACAGTCTGATGTAAGCTACAAGAACAGAAAGAGTTATGAACTATAATATGACTTTGGACCATTCTTCTAGATCGTTCTTTGATTTTATTCTATAATCTCATTATGTTAAGTATATTATCTCTCATATACCCAACAAATCACTATTACATAATTCTCAAAAGCTACGAGTGTGTCTGAGGGCCAAGATAATTACAGAAAACATATCTTTCCTTTCTCTCTTTAGGGGTACTCTTCTTCTTCTTTTTATTGGATTCTTTTCCATTTGTTTGGATATTTCCCTTTGGTAAATCCTTTAACAAGTTGTTGTTCAGCTCAAAGGGAATACGTACACCTCATAGGTACGCACCATACTATCAATACATTTTTATCCCCTCCTATCAGTATGTAAAGGGTTCTATATTCCATTGAACAATCATATTTCTAGCTAACAATCCCTGAGTGTTATACAGATTTTTCACTCCGGATTTATTCAAGCACTGTTTATCAAATATTTCATTCCAAAAGAAATGAAATTAATGATTTACATATTACCATATAGGGGAATGCTAGAAACACTCCCCTCTTCATTTACGCGACATAGTCAAAGATATCAGATATGAACATACATGAATTATCTGGGCATAAATGAACATCTTAATTGAATGTATTTTTTAACTCTTCTATTTTAGTGGTTAGAAATTTTTGTTATTAAGTAGGAAGTAGGAATTCGTACAATATGAATCATGTAATAATTTTCTCCAAATTATCAAATAATTGTCTTTCATATGAAATTCAATCACATATCTAACCTGTTTTTGTATTACCGATAAATTAGACATGGCGAAACTTACTAGACCGTTTTAGTATTGTTCTAACTTTTATTAGTGGAAGCAACATGGGTAAATGCACCTCTTGTACCGATGAACGTTTTAAACTGCATTTTCAATACTAATTAAACTGTTTCATTTGATTTCTGGGTAGATTAAATGAATATCGATGAAATAATGTTATGAAGACGCCGTATTCTCCTCACGTTTCATCTTAATTAAATTGTTGTTTAATAAACTGATTACACTGGAAACAAAATGGTAATAACAATTGGTACAAGTAAGAAATATATTATCCTATATAAGGGCGCAACCTTTGTTTGTTGAATACATAATAAAACATTTGATATCCGTTGTTTGTTATCTTTCTAGTCGTACAAATAAAATTAATATAATCCAATAAATATTATTATACGACTTTCAGTATACAATACAGTTATGCTCACATACTTCCTTCAAATTCAACTTCTTCTACTCACTATCTCAAGTGGAGCTTTTGGTGACAGCTTAAAAGATGAGCTAATTTGTGCTGTACCATACTTCACACTATCAAATGTTGGTTTTGGACAATACATAACAGAAATTGATGATAGCATCGAATCTCTATCATTTTTTGATCAACTGCATTCTCTTTTAATGTCGAGCTTTACTGTAAACTATGACATTCACGATGATCTCTTTGTTCCCGAATTTCAGATAGCAATGACAGATTCAGATGATCCTGACGATGAATATGATTTTGTCTTTGGTCAGTTCTCACAAATAAACAATTTAGCTGGCCGTTTGGTAACCTATTATATGCCTGAAACTGCCGGAAATTATATCTTCTCCATTGACGATGCTGATGACGCAGCTGCCCTGATGGTAGATAATGATACATCACATATATGCTGTCAGAACGCAAACTTAGATGTTGGTTCGTTTCCGATGGCATTCTATATACCGAATGACTCAGAACACTCCAGCAATCCCCTTGAATTATATTTATCTGAGGGACAACCTATCCTGATCATTTTGCAATTCATCAATACTCAAGGGGACGCCTCTTTTAGTTTCTCATTGACTCTCCCATCTGGTGAGAGGATAACTGATTTCACCGATATGGTTGGATTTCCTACAAATATCAATTGCGAGAATGTTCATAGTACTATCACAATATTATCACAATGGACAGAAACATATAGCTCCACATCAACTTCATTGAATACGTTATATTCATCTCCTGCAACTATTGAGACAACATATTATGTAATGACTCCAGCGCCTACCCCAACATATATCGAATCCTCTTATTTTGAATCATCAAGTATTATGCCATCATCATCATCATCATTTTCCTCCTTAGAGGAGACTTCCATGATGACATCATCTATACACCTATCGTCCTCATCAGTACCGCCACCATCGTCGTCATCAGTACAGCAGGCGTCGTCATCATCTTCATCCTTGTCATCAACAGGTATATCATCCTCAGAGTCCTTTACTGTGCCTTCATCCACTGAATCCGTTCTGACCGAATCTGCATATACATCTAGATCTTCCTTAGATTTGTCGTCTTTGTATTCATCAGAGTCAACTATCGAAATGGTCGCCAGTTCAGGCTTATCCTCCGAAATAGTTTCTTCCTTGTCATTAACTACTGATACATATTCATCACAGAATCCTCATCCAAGCAGCTCACATTTGTCTAATATAGCTCCAAGTAGTAGCGATTCTTCATCTAGTCACTCTCCAGATGAAACAATATCCAGTTATATTACTTTCACAGGAACCAATTCAGCTTCAATCATAGAATCAAAGACTGCAACACCATTGTCATCAAAAAGTAACAGTTATATTGGTAACTCAGACTCCAATCTTGGTATGACAGATGAAGTAACTGAAACAACATCGAATATTCTTGATGTTACGATTACTACAGTCCTCGTGCCATGGAAGACAGATGAATTCCATCAAACCACAAAAGACACCGACGAAACTATATTAACTTCCCTGAGCAACGATGTGTCATTCGTGTCATCCTACATTACACTGTCATACTCTGATAAGGATGAATCTTATATTGTCAGTTCACGAAACACTTTATATAATGAAGAAGTGACTTCCGACGATAGAATTGAGATCAGTAATCAAAAGACACTGTCAGGAAACCCCTGGCTATTTTCCACTTCTGACAAAACAACAATTTCCACTAGTAAAACTCAATCACATATCAGATCGAATATTCAGGTTGCAACGCAGTCTGCACCCTCAGTGGAAATATCACCAAATTCTGCAAATACAATGAGAGGAATAAGTTTGAGTTGTGTCCTTTTCATTTTATGTTCATTCTATATATCTGCAATTATCTAATATACGTAATTATTATCACCTAATCTAAATATATTCTTTTCTATGGGGGAAAGGTATCCATAGTAGCTACTATCTGATGGTAAAATCAAGTCGTCTAGACAAGGCTATATGCGTAACTGGTTTCAAATGCAATTGGTACGCTATGTAAGATTCCACATATTTAAGATTAACTTTCAATTGTATTTTGATAACCATATAGGTTATAGAGCTGTGATATTATGGGACGCGGAAGCTTCGGATTCAGTCTTTAAGTCTTAAGTATCAGAATTGATATCGTTAGTTTTAGGACCCAATTAAGGGCTTTATGTGTGTTTATTTAGATATTGATACACTTTGATATATGTCACCGTGTAGATATTACATCAGTTCCTTAACTATTCTTATTTTATCGCTACGAATGGCTACGTTTCTATTTTATATCAAGTCGCCATTATTGTTATGTTTTTCGTCTTGCCTTTATCTTCAGGTAGTTATATTCGTTCCGACGTATTGCCCGGCATTTTCTTAGTTTCAAAAGTATTCTGCCAAAGAAACGGTTCTAAGATGGAAAAATGAGATTTAGAAATACTATTAATTCTTAATTTGTGAACTAAAAACTTTTGAGATAGATTATTAGAGACCGACAAATATTCTTGAGCATCTGATTCCTGAAACTTAATATAGTGGTTTGATGCATAGTAATCTTTTTTTTTTTTTTTTTTTTTTTTTTTTTCATAATACAGACCATACTGGGCTCTCTTATGTAATTGCCCGACTGTGGGGGGGACAGGGCGAAACTCTAATATTGACGGGGAACGAGTAGCGAAGACGAGCGCGCAGTGCGAGACAATTTTTGAGAGGTCCGGGGAGTTGGTCTAACTCTGGAGGGCGTGCGGATATTCGTTAGGCAGATATGGATTTTGTTTTCTGTCAGAGAACGGCCGCGGGACTGAGAAATGAAGATCTGCAATTTTGTCTCGAAAAAAACGAAAATCATGCCCTCCAGAATTTGGATGATGTACAATTTTGTCCTCGGCTGAGTCAAAATTTCTAATTTTTTAGATATGATCGGCAAGCTTGCTACAGACCGTACCGTAGATGGCGCGCTCCCCAGAGTTATGGAAGAAAAACAGGTACAGATATAGAAGAGGGCTCGAGTCAGGAGGGGAGTTTTTCAACTCGGCAAACTCTGGAGGGGAGTTTCGGCAAGTAGAGACAAAGACATCGGACAGACTCTGGGGGGGACTGCTTTTTTCTTGACTCATTCTGAAGGGGAGTTTCGGTGAACAGGAAAAAAGGTTATTAAGCATGACATATCAAAGGTAGAAAAAGGGAAAAAAATTTTTTTCTGGCAATTTTATACTGTTAAAGAAAGATGTTTGAAACATAACCTAGAGCTTCTTGTGGTGTTACTTATTTTGGGATTTTGGAATATGTCTTAGTATGTATTAAGTAAAATTAAATTGTATGATATTTGTTAGGGTGTTTTTAGAACAAGCTATAAATCATAAGAGGTCAGGTGATAAGAGCCACTGTGCCGAACCTGCACCGTAAGATAATAGTTGAAGTAGTGACTGGAAATAGCCTGGCCCGCTATGATCTATGTAACAAGACCAGTACACATTCACAAATAGGAAGTTAGATACGCACGTGATAAGAGTGTATGCCTTAGAAGCTTAAGTAGATAACATTGAGCGACAATACAATAGTATGTCCGATAAGAGTTCCGATAAGAGAACACATGTCCTAGTTGTTCTAATAATACAATAGCATATACATGCTCGTCAACGAGGAGGTCCCTACGTTAGGATTCCTTCCGAGTGATTATCAACAGTGTGGTATGAGACACACGACCAGCAAATAATAAAGACAGAATAATAATAAATAAAATATAAAAGGACGTTAAGCAGGTGCTTAACGAAAGATCCAAAACCTATATATAAATAAGCAATCAAGCTTAACGATAATAATTATAACAATCAATACTAAAGATTGTAAGTGTACATAAGATACATAATATAATATAATAATCTACTATAAATACTCTTATCACAGAAAAGCGTCTAACAGTACTGTTTGATTGACTGGTTGACTTTTTTTCAAACAGCGCGTAATACTATTTTGATCGCCTTAAACCGGATTTACAGATTTCAAAAAAACGGATTTTCATAGAGATTTATATTATTTGTTGAAATATTTTGAGATAAACTCAAGCTGTCCGTAGAAGCGTCTTCAACGCCGGTCTCGTGAAGAACATTGTCAGTATTGTTGTTGGACATTTTGTTAAGCTTTTGATCGTTGTTAGATTATATAAGTATATAGTTGTATATTTTTCTGTCTCTCCTTATATCAAGGTACTCTATATATAAATATTCAGAATATACTTAGAGTATATATTTCTGAGGTTCTTTTCTTTGGTAATTTCCATTCCCTTTTATATTTTTATTTTCAGTTTCTTATCCAACATTCTTCTTCATTTCATTTGTATGTTATCTACTTAGCATTCTCTATTTTACTTATTCAGTCATCTCACTTTATGTGGTGTCTTGATATTCTTGACTTATGTACTGTGTCCGAATTCCTCTTCTTTTGTTTCATCATTCGTGTAATATTTGTACTATAGTATTTCTCATCATAGACGAACTCTTTCATTTTCCGTATTTTAAGGACGGCCGATTTCTATGTCTCAACAAAATATGTTACTAAATGCCCGTTTGTATTTACATTATTGAGGCTCCAAGAAATTGCGTGGACACGTAGATATGCGTGGCGCGACCAAATATGAAAAATGAAAATCGATGACGAATTTCGAAGATGAAAATTTCCATTGAGATCATTTTATATTTAAAAATACTCTATAATTATTATGTATAGCTATATACAATTATAAGAGAATATTCAGGTTTACATAGAAAAAGATGTCTATTAACTTCTCTAATTCGGAAAAGATTCCACATTATTCTATATGAATGCTATACTATATTGTGTCAAAAAAATACAACATTTATAATATCCTGTAGCATAATTCCCCATGTTGAGCTTTTAAATCTATTCACAGAATCTGTAAACAGGTATAAATCGATACAACTTTCAGAATATTAATGAAATAATGTGCGGAAACATCGTGTGGTTCTGGAACTTAGGGTGATACGCCAACGACTTCCGCTTCTATTCTTTGTTATTCTAGCTAGCATTGCTTCAATAAATGGATGTATGTACTCAAAACAATACAATTCTAAAGCAAATTTATCAGTTCTTCAGGTGAACCATTTAATGTTAGCCGATGTTACCATCTTTAACTTACATTGTAGATAATTTTACCTAAATTTACATCATGAGAGGAAAGAAAAATTTATGATACTCCTCTAGTTCAGTTTTTTACTAATGCCTTGGGTATTCAAAAATAATATCCCTGTCTTCATTGCTATTCATGAAAATCATGTCTGTATCTATTTCCTCATCCATTTCATGAGCAGCATCTTGTATAATAGAAATAGGTATTGATCGATAAGACCTCATGACACTTCCATTTCGAGATATATTGTTCATTTTACCGCTAGCAGCCATATTATTCTCTAGTTTAGTAAATTTTACCATTATTTTAACACAAAATTCTTTAACTTCTTCGATACCATCTATATTGAATAAAGCGACCAACCTGACATTTGGGTGACTCTTCTTAACATATTCCATTTATTTATCGACGTTCTTTAGATATATGACAGACACCGAAAGTCGATATATATTTAAGCAAATACATCATATAAAGTACAACAATCTGCACCGTAACATAAAAAAGGATTGGTATATAACTTGAGAGTGAGAACAATTTACTTTGGGTTAATTTGGTTATTTCTAGAACGTCGAATAGGGACTGTAACGAGAAAGATAAGGTCTGATTCAGATTGTATAATTAAATCACTTATAAGTGACATATCAAATAATTGATGTGATGCAATTTGCTGACAAACAACTGTCCAACGAAAAGTTGAAAACAATTCCCTATGAGTCTATTTTATATAATACTACAAATTATTATAAAAAGACAGTTTGGTTTATGGATACCGAACAGAATATTCCAAGGACGAATGACAGAAGACATTCAGGTGAATAAAATAATGAATTAAATACAAACCACAAATTATCTAAACGGGGGAATATTATGGGCTGCTATTACGATAAATGAATAGGGTTATATGACGAAGTTTAAATATAAGGTTCGGAATGGTGAAATCATAATTAGAGCAATCCAATTTATAACATAGAAAGATAGGACATTGGAAAACAAAATATGCGCAGTAAATGATTCTTTCTGAAATAAAATAAGAATAATTTTCTGCATATTACTTTGTATAACAACTGATAGAATAAAAATGAGTCAAACTAAGACTAAAGATCGTGTACAACCTGAATGGTCTGCCGCATTATTGAAAAGTAATGCGGTGGCAAAATTCCTAGAGAAAAAACAAATTAGTGAACGACAAAGTTACATCCTAACAGTTGTATACTTTGTCATATGTACAATAAATAAAAACATGTAAAAGAGAATATTAGAACCTAATAATAGGTTCGTCCAACTAACTAACTAACTAACAAGTTAACAAAAAATAGACAACTGACTTAAACAGTTATATACATAATAAATTATAGTTACCAAGATTGTATACTAACCGATGCAATATAGAACTATATACAAATAATATAATAAAATACTAGAATAAATTGTAAACATTAAACAATTTATTATTCATACTAATCAAACTTTTATTGTAACCTAAATTGATTAACACCAATTATTGGTTTACTCTAACTTATTAATAATAGTTATTAGTATTTTACTTTCACTAACACTTTACTGTCCGTAAATATCATATTTAGAGAATGGCCACAGAGATGCCGCAGAAAATATTGCGAAGAAGCAAAGTACAGCCAGATTTGACGTATATTGTGATATTTATTTGGACAACAAAAATTGGTATAGAGACCTCTGGGGGTTGGATAGACCGAAATTTCTATCCGTAACAACCCCATAATCCAATTTATCCAAATATTGGAGTTTCGCTGAAGTCCTCCTTATTTTTTTTTCTTGAAATATCGAACTGCCAAATATAAATTTTTTGGAAAATTTCTGGAACAGAAAGACCGAAAAAAAAGTCTCTCACTGTAACAACTATCGTACTTATCAGGTCTCCGGCTTTGGGTACCCAAGCAGAAATTTTAGTACACGCCATACAAAATTGGGTAAATCTCAATTTTATTTTCAGCGGTGTTTGTGTGAAAATATCGTGTATACCTTTCCGCTCCCGAAAAATTAAAAAAGAAAAAAATTTATTTTTTTGCCGAACCCAAAAATATTTTTACCCAAAAGTACCCAAAAATTTTTGGGTACCCAATACCCAAGGCCTTTTTGGCAAAATTTGGGTAATTGGTACATTATCACTAATTACGTAATCACTATACATTGGTATATACATAAGAGTTGTATTATAGGGGTAATTCGGTCTGTCTGCAACTTTTAGCGAAGTTTCAGCTTCATCAGAGAACTCCTTTATGTTCTTTTTGCTCGTTTTTGTCTTCCAAAAAGTACCCAAAAATATTTTTCCCATACAAAATTTTTGGGTACTGTTGGGTAATTTTTTTGGGTACTTCGAGCGCGCATACAAAATGAAACACATAGTAGCGGAGCACCATCTGGGAGGAAAGAGAATTATGGCTTAAGGTTATCACAACATTGAGGTATTGGTGCTTAAATGTGTTCAGATACATAATTGAAGACAGTTTCCTCGAGATCTTTATCTATATTCTTATTAGGCCTGATACCAAATGAGTCCAATCCTAATCTTATCAGAATTGAGGCCTCCAGCATTTCTGAACCTAACGAGTACCGATGACATAAAATACTTTTGCAAATACTAAAACTTCTTTCAATATCTGCTGTTGAACACTTCATGTACAGTAGACTAAGTGCTAGTTTACTCAATTCAGGATATTCCTTTCTTCTGCTAATCCAGAACTCATAAATACCCTCACCCATTTCTTGAATTGTTTCAGGTACCTCATGAATTTTACGTTCCAACATATATCTTATGAACTCATTACTCCCTTCCTCATTAATAGCTTCCATTGCTGCATGTAAGGATTTTACTCTTTCAGAACGTGAACTATTATTAAAGTTTACCAAGCACTTTTCAATTCTATTTGAACTAATTGTTGATCCCAGGTAACTATGGAAGAAGTTAAATAAACGATCAAACGATTTGTTGAAATCATCAGGTTTCTGAATTTTCTGGGTGAACGAGGTTTTTGAATAAGGATTCAATGCATCCATAACCAGATGAATCGTAAAGAATTGTTGGTCATAGTACTCTTTCATGAATAGTTTCTTGGCGCCGGTAAATATTTGAATAAGATCATACTCTATGTTACTCAAAGCTTCAACATTTTGAAATCTGTCAAAACATTTTAGAGACATACCTAAATCACCTCTTCAACGACCACCTGAAGTTATTATTTCAATGTCATTTAAATACTTCATTATTAATTTAAAATAATATAAACCGAAAAAGGCAGAATTTGAATTATCTTTTTGTAATTGGAAGAACAATTCATTAAGTGGTGCCATTAAATACAATAATAACGATATCTCATTCAATTCCTCCGCGGAATAAGTATAAAGATCTTTATCTGTTTCAAAGATACTTTTCTTATTATCTTCTAGAAATCTACCCAGGTGTGGAGCAGATCTCAAAAATAAATGGTATACTCGAAATTCTGAAAACCACCTTGTTTCATTTTGGTTTGGTAACATAAAACCAAAAAATTTCAACCACTTGTACTTCAATGACGAATTATTATGGAGAAGCCTTACCAACTTAATGATTGTTTTCTGCCACCCTTTATCCAATTTTTTTAAACCTTTCGAGATTTTTATGATAAGACGGTTTTCCAGATGAGCAGTACAATTAAGATAAAACACCTCCCCCGTTTTTTTAATTAGTGTAGAATTAGTTTTCAATTCTTGGTACAGAAGTGCTGTCATCTTCACATTAGCTGCTGCTTTGTCAGACATGATACCAATAACCTTATTCCTAATTTCATAGAAATCAAGGACTTCAATAACCCATTCCATTAAATTCAATGCTGATTCGGATGCGTCCTTTATTGGCTTCAAAGAGAGAAACATTTTGCACTGTAATTCTCATCGGTTATTCTTAGTTAGATCAAGAATTTGTTCATGTGGAACATCATTTAATCTTAAAAGATTTGGCACAAAACAAACAATTACTCCTAAATATTTTTTATATGAGTCATCTGACCAACCATCAATCATCAAAGATACTATAGGGGTATCTTTTAGTACCTTTTTGATAGATTCTTGAAATTCGTGCTTCAAATTTAAAATTGCTCTAGAGAATTTATCAGGGTCTTTATAATAACCTTTATTATGACCATGCATTGCCTTGTATGTAACATTTTCGACTGAAGCAAATGGAATAAACCATTTATCCAAATGATATGAAACCTGTTTTAGAAAGCCATATTTCTTTGAAGGAACCTTATAAATCTCCAGTTCAGGGATAGCCCTTTGTTTTACAAAATTCGAGATAATGTCTTGAGTTAAGGATTTCTTGAATTTTTGAGCTTTCTTTTCCTCTGGACTATGTTTTACGATATGCTTCTGCATATTTGAAACATCTAAGACAATCTTCTCGCAAATAAGACATTGTGAAATCACCTTCAAACCCATTTTTCCCATGGTTGTTTGACCAGATGTTTTTGTCTTTTCGTTATTCATTCTTTTCAGGTACTTCTTAACATATTCATTAAAACCAGTGCACCTTTTCGATAAAAGTAGCTTATGTTCCTCTGATAATTCTTTTGGATTTAGCACAGAGTATACTTTTCCTGGATTTCTACTATCTTTGATTTCTATTTCCGCAGGTAAAGTTGTAGCTACACCTATAGAAGCCCTCCGTGGCACTGAAAATGGCATTAACCTCCTCTTTTTCTTTTTAACCCCTACAATCTCACAATCACTATCGTGATCATTATCATCTTCTGATTGCTCTGCATTTTCATTTGAAGAAGGTCCAACAAATGTTGAATTTGCGTCAGCTTCATCACTTTCGATATTGTTATTATTAGTTGCAATTGTGACTTGACTTTCGTCAGCCACATTATTTTCATCATCTTCATCGATGTTAATATAAGTTTGAGACCTCTCTTCCCTGTTTACAAATGCATCTTCGATTGTACGAAGGAATTGGTTCATGGTTCTCGTATAAAAATCAGACAAAGATACATGTTGAGTTGTGTGATTTAAAACTGACTTCAACATTTAAATTATGTATAGTTTTAAGTTGTGGTTATGCTCTTTATGAATTACCTATAACTCATTCTGTATTTGTGTGAAGCACATTATAAAAACAATCATTACAACTTATATATTCTTTCTTAATATTTAATGTTCTATTGTTTTTATACAATACAGATTGTGATTCGTATGTAGCGATAACCGTTACAATAATAATTATAAATAATTGTATAGAAGGCCAAACAATACAATATTTATTTGCTTGTTATTATAAATTTCTTTGTTGACAATAAATACATCCGAAACATAAACAAACATAGCGTTCTTTCGACCCTCAGGGAAAAAGAACGCGTTCTATATATTTTCTGGTTATTTTTTGGTCAAACAGCAATATCTTTGAGCGGGTCCTCAGCAAGAAAAAGAATGACCTGAAAAAACGGCTTACCCAACGAAATTATTGGGTACCCAAAGCCGGAGACCTGGCACTTATACAGGTCACGTGGATGAGAAGACCTAGGGTTAGTTGTTCTTACTAACTATAAGATCTGACCAATTGGTGTATTTTGATACTAAAAGGTTAAATATCAAATAAGATGGTGTAATTAAGGTTTACCGATAATTACGAGGCTATAACAGTTAATGACGTAATGATTTACTGTTAGGTTTCTTCGCTAAATCTTGTCTGACCCTTTCCTCTGAAAGGAACCTTCCGGTAATCAAATGATTACATAACTATATAGTTTCTCGAGAACGTCTTCTCTTTATATACTTTTTCCATTTTTCAGTGCGTCACTCAATTGTCGCAACCACCATCCGCCACGCCGGCAAAGAATTATTTTTCTTCCCGTCGCGACTAATTAAATTGGTAGTTCGCCATCATGAACTCCATCACTTCATTAAGGTGACGAATTGTGTTCATGGCCTAAGTATATCTAGGTCTTACTATGTAGTTATCTAACTAATTGTTTATACACGGGTGTTATACATCATCCTAAGATGGGCTAGCTTATTTAAGGATCCTATAACAATACAATTGTTATAATACGTCATAAGAAGACGTCATTAGTATAATAGAGCACTAACGGCGCTATACATGAAGCATAACGTCTTGGTAACTTAGTTTATTACATTTCTGAAAGTTTAGTGCAACCTATAATGAGGCTACCCTAGAAACCCTCGTAGAAACGTCTAAAATCCATAGGGCTCAAAAGGCACCTATGTTACACTCACGAAGTCTTTCATGAGCTGAACCTCCTGGGTAGATGGGAAAATTTTCAAAATATTCCTTGACTATCCCTAGTCTGGTCCACTATTTATGCGGCGGAACATTTTCAATTCTAAAAAGTATAAAAGATGGACCGCTTTTATACTTTTTGTATATTACACCAAATATTATTTCATGCATAAAGATATATATCGGGAGAGGAGCAAAAAATTCTACTTTATTCAATATGTGTACACACCTTAACACTTCGCTCTCATACTTAACGCAACAAACGCTACCATTCAAAGATACAATTTCTCAATATAGTGGAATTAACACAAAATTATCTATTTGGTGTCTTTTGGTTACTAGTAAAATTCAGGGCAGAAAATATATTATTAGAAAGTGTGGTGGTACTCGCAATGCAGTAACATTTTTTTTAAAGAAACCTGATGATCCAGATCTTTTACATCGTAAGCCATGGTTTATACTTTATTGGCTTGGGCCATTAGCTGATGCCTTCATTGCTGTATTACTATTGGTTATCCTGAGTTCAGAGGAAGATGTAATCAAGGGGGATATTAATACAATAGTAGAAATTTTTTCAGACTTCTATATTACACTTTCAACTTCATCAGCTGCTAAATTATTCATGAAGTGGCTTTCTGAACTGGTGGAATTATGTAGACAATCGTTACTTCTAAATGAAATAGATGGAACGACTAAAAATGCATTCATATTGTTAGTTATATATGTTTTTTTCGAACTAGGCCTAGAGATTTTTAAAAGTTACTATTGTTAGGAATGCGCCCCATATATCATTATCACTCCATGAGAAATAATTCACACCATGGTATTATAAATATTTAACAATTTGTTTAAGATGAGGTACCAAGTTTACTATCTTTAACAACCATTGACGATTTAGAAGATTAACTAATCCCAACTATATATAGAGAATTTGAGATGATTAATCAGAAACATTTAGAATTGTCTAAACAACATTTTTTATATATAAGATATATCAGAACTTGTACTGCAAGTTTCTGATTGGTTTAGTCTTTTATTTTCTGTATCCTATTTTCTGTAGATTAAAATAATAAAGAGCAACGACTATTCAATTACTATTAACTTAATCATAGCAAACACGTCAATATCTTAACTATATAGAAAAGGTCAAATCAACAAATAAGAATTCCAACATTTAATGTTCAGCTCAGGTGTCTATAGTCGACATTCTGTGATTTGTATTGATTGAGTGTGCAGAGCAACATAAATAGTGTTCAAGTTATTAGAATTCCAATAAGGGGACTAAATACATCTCTATGAAAATCCGTTTTTTTGAGGTCTGTAAATCCGGTGTAAGGCGATCGGAATAGTATTATGCTGTATTGATTTGGCCGTATATTTATTTATATTTATTAGTATTAAAAGTATAATAGTTGGTATTTCAAATAGTTATAGTTGTAATGTTTAATAAGGTAAAATAAAGTGTAATTTGTATATCTCTATGTGTATGACTTATATATTGTATGTATTTAATAACAATGTTCATTTATACATAGTTATTGATGTTGTTGTCGAAGCAGACAACAATCATCATATTTTAGCGCGCACCGCTACAAGCGGAATCACAATCTGTATTGTATCAAAACAATACAAATATCGGCGGCTTTGGAAATTAGAAAAGGGAATTCTAAGGGAATTCTATCGAATAAATTCATCTAGGTCGGTAAGTGTTTGTATGTAGTACTTCCTTTCCTTGTCGGAGTATACTCTAGTGTATTCAGCGGCTGTTCGGATTGGAGAACCATAATAACTATAGGCAGGTTTCAACTTACTAGAGTGCTATGTTATCTTGCCTATTC
Organism: Maudiozyma bulderi; assembly: GCA_031590215.1. Classification (NCBI taxonomy): domain Eukaryota; kingdom Fungi; phylum Ascomycota; class Saccharomycetes; order Saccharomycetales; family Saccharomycetaceae; genus Maudiozyma; species Maudiozyma bulderi. The sequence continues at coordinate 36,632 of CP134442.1, read as the reverse complement.
GGTTATCTAATGAGATTAGTTTATAGGTATTCTTTGCCGTCTGTTCGAATATTCGATAAGGACCGTCCCAAGAAGGTTCATGCTTCTTCTTCTTGACTCTAAATCTGTATACCAATTCACCTTTCATATAGGGAACTTCATTTTCGGTATCTTGTCGAGTGTGTAATAAAGCATCTCTAATTTTATCCTGTGCCTTATATGTGGCTGTTCTAGCTTCATTGATGTGTCTATGGTAGAATAATGCTAAATGGACGTTTTCCTTGTGAGTCATATCTTCGATAGGATCCATGATGTCTATATGATCTAATGAAATTTGTATATCAACATCAGCAGGTCTGGTTTTATCTCCAAACGCAATTTGTCTGGGGGAGTACCCGTATAATAACGGAGTGGTATTCACGATTTGAGTAGATCTTGTTAAGTAGTTTGACCAATCTGCATAGTTTGGAGTGAGTCTTTTTAGTGCCGTCTTTAGAAGTTGAACACTTCGTTCAGCCTTCGCATTTCCTCTGGGATAATATGCTGAACTGTGTGCTAATTGGAACTTGGCTTTATGCGCAAAATCGTGTACTGTGGTATTATTAAATGGAGTACCATTATCTGTAATGATCAATTCAGGAGTACCAAAGGTACCACATATACGTAGCAGCATTTCAAGAACAACCTTCGTATTTTGGGATGTTGTTGGTGCAACTAAAATGAGGTTAGACGTGTAATCAGCAGCAATCAAAAAATGTTGGTAACCATTCGAAGATGGTAGTGGACCTGCGAAATCTAGATGCCAACGGCTAAATATAGGAGTTGGTTTCAACCTGGGTAGTTCTGGAGGCAAATCATGAAATGTTTGATATATCTCACATTCGCGACAATTTCGAACAATATCGAGTGAGAGTAAAGCTGCATTCGGATTCCAAACGAAAACGTCTTGAATCATTAATCTAAGCACACGGTGCGTACAGTGGTATGTCCCGTGAAGTTGTGTTCCAATTTTTAAATAATCATCATCAATAATAACACGATGTAATTTATGGCTCTGTAAAATCTAGAGAACATCGTCAAGAAGATGGACAAATGGGAAAATAACTGACAGACGATTCGGTACAGTGGTCTGTTGATCTAAAATTTCCTTTATTAAAAGCAAATCGGGCCATGATAAATTCTCGACTTTCTGGATGGGAGTATCTTCAGTATCATCAGAAGTGGATGTAGATGTTTCATCAGCAGAAAGAGCACGTTGTAGGTCAGAGAATTCAAAAGGAGGATCCGTGGGTGGTGTAGAGCCAGGTAAAAGTCGGAGATTGGTTGGTGTATTGCCGTAAAAGTCAGTAGCAGGGATTGTATGTGTAACTTCAGTTGCATGGAAATCAATCTGTTCGATAGGAATGTCTGTGGCTAGCGCATCCCACTGGGCTAAGTCTAATTCAGGTTGTGAGTCTAAAGCATAGCGGCTAAGATAATCAGCAAGCACATTCTTGTTACCAGGGATGTAGCGCCATTTTAACCGATAAACATTCAATAAATCTAAAAACTTAGCAAACCGAGGGTGTGTATAGCGACTAGTATTACCAACACTTATAATACCTTGATTATCAGTGTAAACAGTGATAGAAGGTGAGAGCATCAGTCGAGCTCGATCGAGAGTGTGGAGGACCGCAAACAGTTCCCGTTCAACCGTGGAATATCTCTGTTGAGTCTCATTAAACCGGATGGAAAAGAAAGCAAGAGGAAAACCGACAGGTTTCCCATTACGGATCTCTGACTGAAAAAGGACGGAAGCAGCTCCAAACAAACTAGCATCTGTAAAGATATGTGTAGGTGCCTGGGGATCAAATAGCTTTAGCTTAATAGTACGGTGGATCCATAATTTGATTTGTTCGAAGGAGTCCAGGGTATTTTTCTTGATAGTAGCAATATCTGGAAGACGAGCAAATTGTTTGGTATCTAACAGTTTGTAAAAAGGAGCTAATAAACGAGAGGTATTTGGAATAAAGTGACGTAGATAATTAACGAAACCTATAAATTTAGTGATACCCTCTTTAGTAACAGGTAACTGCCAAGCTGCAATCGTGGATATCTTGGCTGGTTCGATTTCAACTCGATTATGTGAAATCTGGTATCCAAGAAACAAAATGGATGATTGAGCTAGTTGGATCTTTTCTTCACTAATAGAGAGACCATTCTTGGCCAGTAACCTAAATAAAGCTTGTATTACCTGATGATGCTCCTGAGTGTCACTAGATGCAATAAGTATATCATCATAATAGTAACGGACGATTGTATTCTCAAAAGACGGTAGCTGATTTAGAATGTCTTGAAGAAACTCACCCCACCAATACGGTGCCGAAGCAAGACCATATGGCAGTCGAGTAAAACGATAACTCCCGAATTCTGTAATAATACATCTCTATGAAAATCCTGTTGAGTTGGGATGTTCATCGAAGCGTCGGCTTCGGACTCAATATCTAAACCTTGAGTGATTTGGTTGTTAGCAGAATTGTTGTCATTGGAGCTAGACATGTTTAAGTAGTTTTTCAGTATTAATTGTGTTTATGTAGAATATTTAGTATATATCGATATATCTATCACATAGTCGTAGGCCATGAGCTGTGAGCTCTAATATAATATCAGTCTATCTCCCCAGTAGCTAGCTGGATCGTCGGAACTAATATGTAACTATCATAATCCTACGATATTATGGTAGTCTCTCAACTATATTCTATTAGCAACTGTATTGTTTGCCTCATATCATGTCCTGCTCTCTCAGCTTACGCTGGTTTTATCTTCTGTCTCATCTCCGTCAATGTCGGGTGAATATATGTTCCAACAGAAACCAATAATTTTTTGAACTGACTCCCTTGTCTTGGTATGTTTCTTTTACAGATCTCGAACATCTTAAAAGGTAAACGTTGTTAGTTTCTTTAAAAACCAAATGGAAAATTGTATGACAATTTTATCCTCAATTAATATGACAGCAGACTATACTCAATTTTCTTAAAATCTTACTGGACACGTTCCAGAAGATATGGATATAGTTGAAGTTGCTAACAAAAAAAGAAAAAAAAAATAGGTGATATTTATCTGATCAGTTGGATATGTTAGTTTAAAGGTATATTTAACAGCTACAAAGGTGTTTTAGTTATTATTATAAAAGATTATCTCCACTCCCCCACTTAAACCAAATAATGAATGACTACGGGGAATGGGCTTTGAAGAATATTCATAAAGACGTTGACTTAAGTCCCCTCAAATCAAAATGGGTAATTGATGCGACAAATGAAAAAAAATGAGCTAGAAACATATACAATTCGTACCTTGGTGAAAGGTCAATTGTTAATCATTTCTGGTAACATGCCTAATATGTATATTGATCTAGAGAAATCATTCTGTAGCGAAGTTGTTGAAGGTGATCATAAAACTCCATACATTATGATGGCAGTATTTCAATATATCACATATAGGAAGTTTCATTCGCTTTCATGTCTACAGGACGACGTCGATAAGAAGATAAAAATAATAGCAGATGTTACCCCTCTAATGACAAGGTACTTGAAGGATTACCTTGACTCCCAAAGAAAGAATATCACTGAAGTATCAAATTTCCTTTCCCAACCAAGAAAATATTCGTTTATTTTAAAAGCTAACATAAACTATTATGGATCATGTAGTACGCCTCGAAATGCCTTAGAATTATTAGCAAAACAGATTGAAAAGAGGGACATGATAACTAGCAAACTAATGAACGAATTGGATAACGCTGCAACAACACTGAACAAAAATAGGGAAAGACGTTTTAAATGTGCCATGAAAATAATAATAGGCATATGTGTTGCGGCATTGGGTGTTTGGGGAGCAATTGATCTGTTCGTTCAGGGGAGGAATGTTACAACAAAGGTTACACTGCTTGTATCCCGTTGTGTTTCATTAATCACTATCATTATAGACATAGTTATCTATGTCATTATGAGGTGGGGAAAAATTAAACTAACAGCAATGGAGGAGGTTTCATGATGATAGCGTTGAACGGGGGTGGCCATCCACTTTAATTGGGCTTTTCAAAAGGGTAATTATATCTTTATACGTTTCTATCACGTTTATATGATTATAAATAATAGAAGACATATGCAACTATTCAACATATTTTTCTTTATTACAAGTTGCTTTGTTTCCTGAGTGCTCAAAATGAAATACAAACCAAAATATTGCATTTACGTGTAATGGAAACAACAATAATCACAACAAAATTAGTAGCTGTATTATTACCAGAGGAGCCACACGATCTTGAAAATATAGCGAAACAATAAATAAATGTATCAATGAAGTACGTTATTGTTACAAGCACATTGGCATGCAATAAAACACTTGGCCAAGTTCATAGACACACACGTACTTACTCAAATTGTACGAGTAGTATCCTTGTTGAATTAATGTGACGATTACGTCAATGAATATTTAAAAGTGGCTTAATTTTTGCCGGTCACTATGCTTTTAATTAGCAATAAATGTTTTAGTAATCATTATCACTCTGTGTTATTCAGAATGCTTTAAAGGCATATTTCATTTTCTGAGCAAGTTAAATTGTTTATTTAGCAAATGTACCACATACATTGACATACCACAAAAGAACTGCCCATTTCAGGATATTTTTATTCTTTTCTTTGAAGCAACTTATGATATGGATATTGCTCATTATATTAGAAAAAGAAAACATTACGGAAAATTTTTAATTTACTAGCTAGAAGCATTGTTGCTTCGAGATAATCTTCTGGAGTGCTTTGGATGTATCAGATACGTCAGTAGACATGACTGGACATTTTCTTATAATTCAGTATATTTCACAACTTAGTAATTATACAGTGTTTTAATAAATAATAATGTATCTCATGAAAATTTAGATTGGGGAAGCTCAATGCTGTCATTTCGTCGAGACACAAAAAAACGGCCGCCACTAATTTAGGGGAAGAGATGAGTTCGTCTATGATGATAAATATTACCATACAAACATTAAGATAATAAAAGACGGAACAGAAATTGGCTCATACCAAAAAAAATAATTATTGTATAGCAAGGAAACAAAAAACATTAACTGTATAAAAGAAGAATAACATCTCTGAAAAATTACAATTCTGGATTTCCATTCTTCTTATCTTATCAATGAGAGATATATAATTTTAAAATACAGAAAGACATATAGGGATATTTACTTTTTTGAGAACTAAATATTTCCTAAAGTTTATTGATATTCTCTAATAAACTTTGTGAAACCAGTACTGATGATACTTCTTCACACAACTCGAATTTATGCTAAAATGAATTCGACGGCACATAAAATCGTATAATCATTTTGAATCCACACTATCCAGCTTCGTAAAAAAATACCGTTCTTATTGTAACGTAGCGCTTAGAGATATGTTAAACATATAAGGTATGATCAAAGACTATTAGCTCATCTTAAGAGAATAAAAACAGTTTTATAAAATGTTCAGAATATTTATTGATGCATGTATAATTTACAAATTAGAAATTTTATATTTCAATTAGAGTAAGTAGAAAATGAAGAACAAAACTGGTAACATAGCCTTGCAAGTATTTAAATGGATTGATGTAGCTGAATTGCTGAAGGTTAAAGCAACGTTGTTATCATTATTTGCATCAGATGTAGGAATTATGACAGTTGACTGCAGAGCTGTAGAATGGGGAATTGTATTCAAAGACGAAGATCGCTCTAGAATATCTGAAATTCCGTGTTCAATCGAACTTCTAGAACCCCAATTTCCAGTTTCGCATGGGATAACAAATGTACCACTAATAACAACAGAATCGCTAGAAGTATCTATACTTGATATGCTGTCATCTGCCACAGTTGCATATGTTGTGAAATCTACTGAAGACAATGTTTCCCTTGCGCCAGAACTAGATAAAGATATATGATCTAACTGGTCAGATATTGAAACTAGATTTTCTTTACGGAATTTGCTGCTGCCGGTATTGTAGTTGAGATATTCTTCTTTATCATTGTAATATGCATCTGATACTGTGTTTCCGTTTGTATTTTCAGTCATATTTGGAGCTGTTTCAATAGTATTTGTTATGCCACTATTCGATGCTTTTGTCGATGTAGAGGTACTTGTAGTATGCGATTGTTCATAATATGAAAACATGCTGGTTTTACCTCCCTTCAAACCTGATGATTGTGTAACTTTATTTTGAAACTGACCGACGCCTAAAGAGTTACCAGTCGAATCTAAAGTGTTCTCATTTTGGCCTGCACCCAGAGAATTTTGATTTTGTTCTAAAGTGCTTGTGTTTGGTTGCGAGGATGACAATCCTTCGTGATCTTGACTAATTGAACTTACTAGAGATATATCTTGATCAGCTACTCTAGAAGTACCCTCAGTAGATGTGCCTTGGTTGGTTGAAGTTACAGATGATGTAAAATGACTAGTCAGAGTAGGATAACCTCAGTAGATGTGCCTTGAGTAGCTGAACTTTCAGAGGATGTATATTGATTAATTGAGCTCTGAGTAGTTAAACGTTCAGTAGTGGAACCGACAGCTGATATATCTTGACCTGTTCCTTTAAATATGCCTGTACCAATTGAAGTCTGATCAATCAAACTTCTGGTCGATGTACCTAGACTCATAAAGTCGGGACCAGTTGAAAGTTCAGTAGATGTACCTTGAATAGTCGACACTTGACTGGTTATATTTTCAATGGATGTATTTTGATCTATATTTAGCGAATCTTCTTTTTGATCTGACAGGCCTTGACCTGGGCCTTGCCAAAATTAAAAGAATCTTCTTGACCAGTTGTGTCTTGAACTGTTGAATTTTGGCCTTGATTTTGACTTGAGGAAATGGAACCTTCTTCTGGGTGTTGTCCTAGAGTGGTGCTCGAAGAGGTTTCGTAATTACCATTAACGTTGATAGCTACATGGCCAGTTTGTTTAGCTGTTGAAAAGGTAGATATAGAAGTGCCAAAAAAGATTTCCGTTATTTCTTCTGAAGAAGTAGATGTTTCTGTATGGCCTTCAGTTTCTAAAGAATTACTATCAGATATTGCGGTGTGTGATGAACCTGGTAAAATACGTGTAAATTCTGTTGAATTGAAATCAATGCTGTTGGATTCACTAATAATCGTCGAATAACTATCAGTACCGATGACGCTATGCTCAATAGCCTTTGTAGATGTCTTTATTTTAGATTCTGCATCCACCGACATAATAACTTCTGAGTCACCAGATGACAATGTACTAGACAGTAGATTATGTGAAAAAACCTGTAGATTGAATGCTGGATGATGTAAATACTGTGTATGAACCTCCAGATTTCCTCGCTATAACAGCGCTATAACAGCAGATACTGATAAGGAAGAATATTTAGTACCGCTCTCTGAGGTGACAGTTCTACCAGATGTTTCAGAAGTTGATTCAGAGGGAAAGGGGTTCAAAACAGTAACAGTCTCTCGAACGGTTTCCGTTGAAGCAATTGTCATTGTAACCGTCTCATGAACTGGTGATAGTTGTGACGGAGTAATGTACAAAGAAACTGTTTCTTTAACTGTAATTGAGGTTGTTGTAGTGACCTCTGATACAACATTATTTGTTTCCACGATTGTTACAAAACTCGTTATGACCTCTCCTGTAGTTTTAGTAATCGTTTCAGTGGATGTTACGTTATGGACCGAACCTTCAGTTGAAATCACTGTAATGGTCATATTTTTAACATTATCTGGGATTGACGTTACAGTGACTGTTATAGCCTCTGGGTAGGAATAATTGCCTAGGGATGTCATTGTGCCCGTTGTGGTCACATCATTAGTAACAGTTACAGTTTCATTAATTGTGACGTTTGTTGGATTTATAGTAACAGCAGTGTTTGTAATATTTTCGTGCTTAGTCTCAGTTATTGTAACAACATTGTTTTCGGAATTGATCAATGTTACAGTTTCTGTAGTTAAGAATGTAACATCATTAGTCACAGTAAATTTTTCTTTATTGGTATCAGTAGTATTATAATAATGAGTAATCACTTCTGTTTGTGTTAGAATGGTAGGTATGGTACTTAATAGAGTGACTGTATCTGTGATTGTATGATATTTGATATCAGTGGTATTACTCAATTCGGTATGAAGCTGTGTATATGTCACAGTCAGGTTGTTTGTATGATGAGCAGTGATCACACTTATATGAGTTACTGTGTCTGTACTTGTTAGCCTTTCTGTTTGCGTTTGAACTTTGGTACTAATCAGAGTTTCTGTGTTAGTAAAATTTTGAGTCTCTGTTTGAAGTTGTATAGTAACCTGAGTCTCTGTACTGATATCTGTGTTAGTAACGATGTGTGTCTCGGTGTTGATACTAATAACTGTATTGGTTGTGATATCAGTTTGAACTAAGGTTATTGTTGCAAGGGATGTTTCTGTTTTGGAGGAATCAATAGGTGGGAAGACGTTCCAAGCCAAGATATCTTTATATACACCAGATTGATGATATTGACATCAATAAGCAGTAGACGTACCGCATATTCTTGTAGCACAGCCAATTAGGGTGGATTGGGCCCACACTAATTGAATGAAATCACGGTTCGCTGTGCTTATCTCAGGGTTATCATAGTTATAAGAGGACTCACCTTTATACCATGATTCAACTGCACCACCAACACCCGCTGTGCCAAAGTAATATGTATAACCATAAGCATCATTGGATAGCGAAATACCTCCATTACACGTAAAGGCATTTGTCAATTTAGTAACAGCGGCACCCGCTAATGTATCTGACCATTTGACAGGCCCAGTAGTTTCATGTAAAGATCTTTTACCATTAACAGCAGAAAGCATATATGCTTGATCGGTAGAGGAGAGCTGATAAAGAAAATCAGACACTCCTGCCGCAGTTACCACTTTAAAAGTTAGTATGAATACTAGTAAAAGCTTAAAATTGATATTCATTTATTTCTACAGAGAACAAAATATTGTATGATGTTTTGATAAATGATTGTATTTAATGTTAAACAGTTAAATTAGAATAAGCATCTCATAAGAGAGTTAGAAAACTACAGAATTAGTCAGTCCACTCTGTCATCTCTTTAAATATATTCAAGTAGTGGAACTGGAACTGTAGAATATCTTTAAAAATAATACCAATAAATAGATGTTGGACTCAATCAGGACAACATCTGTCACATTCTACATTTCTTTTTTTTCTTCCATTTGGTTAAAAATATCAGACCATTCAGTTATTACCTTGTTTGAATCAGTTCAACTGTGAAGAGTCGTAGTTGGACAATATAAATTTCTTTTTCGTGTATATCCATCGTTACAGTAAAATGTCACTTTTTTTTAGTGGTATAGTTGTCATTGCACGTTTTAGATCTTCAGCCAATAAAACCAAAAGTCTAAAAGTATACGGAGAGATAAATATTGTTCGCATAAAAATAGTACACTTCATGGAGAGTACCCTGACACCTCTATTCTTTCCGTTTAATAATATTTCTGACTGCTTATGATTCTATTCGGAATAATTACATCATTGATCTCCTAACGGTAATTCTGAGAGAATCATACTGCCAAACCACCTAAGTCTACACAATTGAATGTAATGTCTGAAAGGAAGAGCAATTAAACAATGGAAACAACATATTTCTGGTAGTTGTAATTATATCACGGCAAGCAATTACTTCTTGTTGTCTTGTTTGATTTTAAAAAAAAAGCAATTTTGAAAAGTCAGAGCTAATCAATTCCATTATTTAAACAATCTTGGCATTTTTTATATAGTCAGAATTTTCTTCTGACCTCAAGAAAAACAAAATGCCAAAAAGCCCAAATTAGACGACTATGAAAGGGGCCAAAGTACTCTGAAAGGGTTGCAGAACCAACCTTGGGAAATATAGAAAATTGCGTTCCATTATAGGTTATTCAGCGTTCCCCTCTTTTCTGTCAAGAAAAACAAATCGGTAGAGTTGCGATGACTTACGTTCTACAACGATAAATGTGAAAGATAATCGATCATTATAAGTGTTTCTCGAAGTCGAACCTATCTCCGTCCCTCAAAAACTACAACCACATTGTATGTAATATCTTTTTAACTCTTCCTTTGAATTAATCCAAGAAGAATCGCACGCATGCACCTTAAAACCATAAGGCATATTTAGAGGTTAAAATACATCGAGAATGCAACTACAGAAAAAAGGTAAATAGTCTGTATATTTTTAATTAATGTATGGGCTATCTTTCTAACGTTAACATAGGCAATCGTAAAACTTCTCTGCTAAAAAGAAAATGAGGGGCAGGAAAGATCGGTGTTAAGGTTATGAATCATCGATTACATATTGATTAGTTGGAATATCAAACAGTTCTTTTCTGTATAACCTTTTTCATTAACGTTCCCGAGAAGGTTTCCTATTGTTTCCTTAATTTCTGCTTATACCTTCATCGATACTAGAAGATATAACTTGCTGTTTCTTTTTCTAAACAAGACCTTTTTCTTTTACTGCTATTATTATTACAACGAGTTTCACCTTAAAAATAGGCACGTACGTACAATTAGAGTGTAGATTCCGAAGAAATAATACTCTCACTTTTAATTCGGTAATATTTTACTGTAGAACATTGGTTAATCATGTTAAGTTTTATTAGAACAAGATAAAGAGTTCATAATAAAACATTCTTGAATTATATTAGAATTTTAAACTGTGCGACGACTAGTTATTTAATGAACAACATTCTTGGCTAGGTTTTTAACTTTTACAAAACAGAAAAGATATTGATGCGTACAATTGCTAGAAATCAGACCATTTTGATAATCCTTACAATACGTTATCACATAATGGCATCCCAAAAACTACTTTAAAACTCCCTCATCTACACATGTCACATATAAGTACCTTGGTATATCTGAAAAGTTGTTAAACCCTCTCAAAGTAGGATTGATAAAAATCGGTACGTCTTGGAGGCTGTTTTTTATTTTATTCTTTATTCTGAACCTTGTAAGTATACTAAGTACTTGAGCTGTATTGAGGGAACGTTGGCTTTATTGACATTTATAAGTTTATATTTATTTGAACTGTTTCATACGATTTAATCTTTAAATGAATACATATAATAGTACGATTTGTCTTTTATTAGTTTTTGCACCTTCAGAAAAATATTCCAACCCCTTCTTAACAAACTAACAAATTAAGTATATAATTGGAAAGTCATTCTGTGACTATCTTCCACTGCCCTCTATTTTTATTATTCATAATATTCTTTGGTTAGAGATGTTCATTTTCATTTATCAAGTATAATATTTTTTCCTTTTGACTGATCTAAAACAAAAGACTGATTCATATAAAAGCTGTGGTAATTACCGTATCAATTGGGGAAGCTAGTCGTAAACCAAGTATTATATTGTTTGTCTTGGCTGCTATATCTCACACGTATGTGGAATAATTATAATTTGTTTGCTTGAGCGATAGTACCTGCTCTTTTCCTGTTAAGTTGCAAAAGTAATAACATATATCTATTACAAAATATAAAAATTAGAAAAAAACTTGACGATGGCAAATGGCATGGTTCCCCAATTAACAACTTAAATTATATATAGCCAAGAACTTAATATCCCCAGAATTTATCACACTACAGATCATGCCAAACTTAGTACCATCAAACCCTACATATTAAGCTAATGGTACATTGATGACGTTAGAAATATATATCAAGCTCATGGGTATCAGTCATTATATTTCAATCCATCTTTATGTTATGGATACATTCCATCAATTGCAGAATACAAGAGTAAACTAATCATTTCTCCAATTTTTGGCGAATCAAATGGACGATTGGCGTTACATCAGAAGTGTCTTATCGTATATCTTCGAAATAATAGCATTAATAAAAGGGTAAGTTTTCCATGTGTAAAACAAAAAAATATCAAGAAGAGCCCTATATCATTTTAATGGATTTGTCAATCTCTCCTTTTAGTGGTGGTATACCAAGAATCAAACATAATATCTTCGATATGACGACATTCTGATCGGATGCCTACTTGCAATATCGATATTCGATTTCTATAGCCCGATGAGTATCTTCGACAGAATAGAAAAATATACTTCAGAATAACATACAGAAATATATTATCCAACATAACATATGTAACGTGTACTGCAACCACTGTATAACTGGAAACTCATCAGTCTTATGTCTTGTGGATATCAATCTCATAGCGTCTTAGTGCAAAAAATAAACGCCCTACGAAACTTCTCTGCTTTCCGCGATCCGCCAACTTCTAACAGAGTGATTTATTCAGTTGTTATATTTTAGAGAATGGGAGTACCAACAACCCATCAAGAAAAAGAATTAATATATATTCGATACCTTTCCGTTATTTATCACACTTGTCTGTACTCAGATTTAGAATATATTAATATTTATCGTTATTTAATTTAGTATAAAGTTATATGTTAACCAAACAGAATGAATCACCACCAAGTTTTATACCCGAATGTTTGTCCCTTTTCTAATGTATAAAATTTCTTATACTTATGGTCATATGTGTTTTTATAAACATTGTTTCCCCACCAGTTAAGTGTCCCACCAGGATATTGAACACATAGGAAGATTATAACGACTGAAATTGCTACACCAGCTTCAACACCTGCACCCATAACAAAATTATACCTACTGAACCAACGAGGCCAGTATCTCTTAATTGTGAACAAGATGAATGACATGGCAAAGAATAATGAGTAATTGTATGGCGTACTTGGAGGAATACCACCTGGACCTGTAAAAAAGATTGGTGTATGAATATGTTTCAAAAATTCATTCTTAGGATATTTCCTCTGAATAACATATACCAGGAGTGTTACGACCACACCAATTAGGAAAAACCATAGTAGCGGGTTATAGATACGACCTGGACTAAATAGAAATTTTGGCATAGACCATATAATTGATGCATTAAATACTGTACGACCATTGGAACATGTAAAACCATCCCTTTGATCTGTGGTACAGAAACCGTCTATATTCTTCCTCATCCATTCCTGAATACCAACACTAGTTAAACCAGAGATAATTGTTGCATATATTTGAATAGCAAAAATAAGACGTGGTGGTACTTTCATATAAACTGCCAGTTTAAGATCTCTGGATAGGTTGAGACCCTGTCTCATAACAATGAAGCCATAAAGTTTAAACAGAAGATTTGCCATTGGTCTTAGGGGTAACATATAACCGCAGATTAGCTCAGTAATAATATTAAGACCTACATGCTGATTGGTCATAGCTTCTAATATACCCTGGGGAACGATATTAACAAACGCAACAATTAATGCTATTACGTAAGCCCATGCTGGGAAATGTGTGTTGAACGCACAAACTGTGACAAAACCTAATGCGATTGTTATAACTTGCAGTAAGCCATACCACCAATCTGGACAATCTTTATAATTTTGTAGATAAGTTCTCATATGAATATCAGATCCACCAAAATGTTTATCCCTAAGTTTCAAATATATGTCTTTACCATGATAAACTCCACAATGAATGAAAACAGCGGTGACAGCTGCAAAATTTAATGCGTATGATAATAAGTATGAGAAAGGAATGTAAACTGGTGAGTAACTTTTATATTTTTCCATGTTTATGCTAAAATCGGGATTCAAAATCTTTGTGACATTATATTTCCCTTGTGTATTATCGTATGTTGAGCCAGATATAACAGGCATGAATTTTGCATACCATGTATTAGTGAAGTAAAGACAAGGCAGTACAATAACGAAAAAGATCAACACTGACGCATACGTATTGGCTGAAACGAAGAATGGCGTTGCAAAAACAGAACCAGACATGGCTTGAGAAATTTGAGTGTAATCGAATGTAATTGGAAGAATGCCTAACCCACTCTCAGCACCAAACAATGTATTCACAACGAAGTTATTTCTTGTTTTAGAACCCCATAAGATGACGTTAAAGTAAGACAAACCTTGGAAGAGGAACCCTGGGACCCAATACCATACAAAACTACCAATTAATACATATAAGAAGAATCTGTATCTCGAGATGCTCCAACCATTGACAACTGAGCGGATCTCCTTTCTTTGATGTAAGGAATCAAATAATGATACAGAGATCAATGTTTGTGGCCATATACAACTAGCTGGATAAACGGTCCAACGCCTGGTCAAACCTGCAGCACCGTAACCTAAAATTTGTGATTTCCATACTAGTAGTAACTGATAACCGGCGTTTACATCCATTTTATAGAAACTTGTTTGGGCATTTATAATATACATTGCATATGCTGTAGACGAAGTTAATGCAACGGCAATTGTTACTACTGCGTGCTCTTTTTTAGTGAATGGTCCAGGGTTTAAATCAAAGAAAGGACAATGTGGACATTTCCAATCTGGTAATAATGCAAACAATTTACCAACTGGGAAACATATAACTTGTGCTACTAAGAAATTTATTGTTAGTGATGGATACCTTAGAGAAAAGAATTGATTAACTCCTGCAAATAATACCACAAATATTGTTGTCAAAAACCATGTTCTCCAGTGATTTAGTTTGATTGCAGGATCGTCCCCTATTGGAACGACTGCTCTAACATCCGGATATGGTGAGTTTTTCATAGTTGAGACATCACCTATCCATGTACCTGTATCCTCTGTTGATTCCCCATCTTGAGTTCTCTTCTCAGCATTTGAAAGATTGTCTTTACTTTCATCGGTATCAGATGTACTATTTGTATGTAATATAATTTTTTCCTCAATTTTATTCACGTACTTATCTTCGACTGTAATAACTGAATCATTGGATGATATATCATCATTATTAGACGTAAAATAACCCATGTTGTGTTTGATATGCCTTAGAAAAATCTAATAAAGTTAAGAATAAATGGTACATATTATAAGAGATCATGGGATTTAGAGTTAAATAGAGCCTACATATATATATAAACAGAAAATTACTATCTGATATTTACTACTAATTGATTTTCTTGACACTATAGAAAAAAAATGTAAGCATGTACTAGCCAATATGGCCTTTATTTTTATTGTAGTGTGTACGTAATATTTGAAGCCGCATAACCGGTATCCTATCAATAATTTTGAAATAATAGAAATAACTGCTCATTGTTCACAATGACTACTGCCAGTAGAGAAGGACTTCTTAAAAAGACACACATTTATGTCTTTCAAATTTAAATTTCGATAGTAACCAAAAAATCCAAGAACTGTATTACATAATTGACAGATTCAATAATATTAGCGAAATATCCATCCAAGGACACAATTTTTCGAAAAGCCGTGGAAGTTAATGAATCATACATATGTATTGTTTGTTGTTGGCGATCCTATCATTATTTCCTTCCGTACGTACGTAGTTGTTCGAAGCGGAAGCATCTTTCCTTCCAAGGCAAAAAACAAGAGACAGAAGAGAAAGTATCATCGGCCGGTGGTTCTTGTGGAGGGGCACAGAAACTGGCGCACAAACCGCAGGAAGTCTTCCACGCCACACCTTTCGAAAAGAAATATCTTTTTTTTGCCGTGTCGATCTCATATATGTCAAATGTCCGTACTGTGGTGACTTCTGGATTCAATAATAACAAAGAGTTCTGTTGTCGCTGAGAGTTCTTTCACAAAACAAAGATGTTTCGATTTCAACTGAACATTTGATTTAGATTCTGCTAATGCTGTCTTTTATGTAAGTGAGGATACAAAAAATGTATCCCAAGTACTTAAGAACATATATATGGAAATGATTTTTATATTTGAAGCTTGAAAAAGAAAGATGAATTTGCGGACGTTGGCTATTTTAAAGTTGCTACAAGCTTTACTCCACCGGAATTTTTACCTTCTCTGTTATCTTTCATTATCTGTAAAGTAGAATCAAGACCATTTCTATAAACTCTGATAGGCATATGATGTAGTTCACCACTATTTAGTTTTGGATTAACCATTTGAATGAAATCAATGATAACTTTCCTATATGAAAGATTCGCTTCAAAAACTGTTTCACCATATACAACTTTTGTTCCTAAAGCCAAATATAGAGTATTGCCATCAATTTGAACATTATCTGCCTTAAATTCGGGTTTAATAGCACTTATATCCATTCCCATATAGTTTAGAACTGTTGCACCTCTTTTTGGTATCAGCACATCTATAAACTTGATTAATAGTTTGCTGATTAGAAACACAATCGAAAAGATAGTGAAGGTTGCTATACTTGTCAGTAATCTGTTTTATAATGTCCACATCATGATAGTCAAATACATCCGTGGCACCATTTTCTCTCAATTTTTGTTCATTCTGCTTAGATGCTACAACAATAATATTAGCAGATGCATTAAAAGATTTCAATAATTGAATTAGGGCATGACCAAGGGCAGTTGATCCACCCCACACTAGGACTGGGAAATTTAGTTGTGGAGTCTTGAGTTTTCACTCCAAGTCTAATCCCATGTGGTAGAAAAGAGAACCACCAGCAGTTCCCCACGAACATGGAATTGATGCAGCACCCTCAAATGTAGATACAGCACCTTCTGGAATAGAATCAACTGTACTAAATTTAATATTTTTATTTGTTTTGAAAGCAAGTTTCGAATCTAAGGCAATATAGTCCGCAAAAGCACCATTATCTGGAGCTAACAAACATGACCCATGAATATAACCATATACAAACTCACCAATATGCAATTGATCAGGATCGACATTATGACCCAATTTTACAATCTGACCAACTGCATCACAACCTCTAATGGAACCTTCTGTTCCAAATTTCAGTGCAACACTTTTCCAATCTACAGGATTACCTGCAACTGCTAGAGTTTTCAATAGCAGGTCACCTTCTCTTAATCTTGGAAGAGATACGTTGGATTTTAGGACAGCATTTTCTCCTTCAATGACAACTGCATTCATAGTAGTTGGTAAGGACATCTTTATTACTATAATTATAGGTTTAAACTTGTTACTTTTTATTGTTGTGACAGTTTCAATACAATAGTAATATCATATATACAATGGTAATATCATATATACAATGGTAATAACAATAGCAATGACAGAAACATCGATTTTCATTTCTATGCGATGTTGAGATTATTTATATACACGAAGGAAAGCGCAAATTCATATCTCTAATATTCATTAATTACCACATCCTTCATTACACAAGAGTAGCTTTTTGTGATAATTATCCGGAGAATAATAATGAATCATCATCTAGACATTTCTTTCTTTATAATAGTTTGGAGGTTGTATATTCAGAAGATTTTTTATAAATTTTACTTACAATATCTGATAATATTGTAATAAAGTCAAACTGTCCAAAGAAACATCCTCTATACCCTATTTTCCATTAATGACTCAACTTGTGTTACATGTTTTCTCTTAATATTCGTACTACCGTAGAATTTATCATCATAGACGAACTCATCCATTTTCTATATTCATTATAACGACCGATCTGTATATCTCAGGGGTGTTCTACGATAGATATACTATGTCGCCAAAGAAGAAAAAAAAAAACAGTTCAAGCATGAATTTCACGGAGAAATTATATATATCTTAAGAATATATATATATATATACACTTTGTATTCAATGTAGAAAAGGAGAGTCAGCCTACTGTTTGGGGTAAAAAGTGACTATACACGTACAATATATATAATAGTTCCAAAAGAATGAAAATAGAAGGAAAGAATCTAAATTTTAAATTGTTATATTTCTAGCGAATTACACCTCTGAATACAACCGGGAAGGGGGATTCTTTATTATTGTTTTTTAATTACTTATTTTTACATATTTAATGAAAAAATGAGAGTACTATCATTGTGAGAAATAGACCAATAAGTAAATAGAGCCTTCTTCCTATCAAATTACTTGTGTCCTCCTCAACGAAAAATTGCAAAATCAAAAGAACTATGTTAAATAAAGCACTTGGAAACAGCGCACGAATATACCATTTCCATTTCTTTTCTTCTACGAGAGTAGTCAAAATATTTTCTATTTGATTAGAAATCTCTTTGACGGTTTCATACTGACGTGGAAAAATATAATCAAAATCTTTTTTGGTACAGTATTTCTTAATAGCGAAGGATGTTTTGTCATTCTTTAATCTAAATTCTAAATAGTCGTCGTGGTATTTCTGGGGGTAATTCAAAACATCCACCTGTTTTGAATTCAACATTTCTCTTTGGCAATTATTTCTTCTAAAAATATGCCATTTATTTCTTCTGGCCATCTCTCCATTGGAATTTATTTCATAGATTTTGCTACTGTCACTAACATTTTGTATTTCTTTAAAGTCGGCTTTCCAGCTAGTCATATTTTTCAGCAATTTTCTCATTACCAGTTCGTAAAGAACAAGCGGGAATCTATCACACGAGATCTTTTGTTCCTCAATTAGAGATAGTAATTCATTTTCCACATCAATTTTAGATGATTCTCCTTCCACTGTTATAATTAATTTTTCTTTAGTATAGAAAAAAATACTATCATACATGCCATCTTTGAAATCTTCCGTCTTCAAATAAAAGGTAAGATTCATTTCGGCATTTTCTTCAACCTTAGTTGGAATTCGATTACCAACAGTCCCACGTTTTAATTTGTCTGTACTTACGTGATAATCAAGTGCATCAAATATACCTTGTATCTGTTTATCTTCACCACTGACAACAAGCCATAAATACATTGCATCTGATGGGGCTACGTAATTTTCGAGATATCCTATAATTGCTGCTGTGTTTCTTAGATCCATTTCTCGTGACTTGAAATGATTGTCAATAGCATAGATCTTTGTTGTATAAACTGTCATATCTGTGATCTGTTACTTATTATAATGTACGTTTCATAACGTATTAGTATTTATTTATTGATAAAGGAGGATAAAGAAAAGAGATATAACAAAGTAGGAACAATAAAAGAAGAAGAATAATAAAAGAGGAAAAAAATCTCGTTATTCTTTTCCTATTTATATGGCGTTTAACGACACAAATGAATAAATCTGTGTCATTCACAAAATAAGCGCCGAGAACTTGTAATATGTTCCGGAAATAATTATAAACTTCTAGTGTTGGGGTATAACTCTTTGTGTTGAGACATAGAAAACGGCCGTTACCATAAATACGGAAAATAGAAGAGTTCGTCTATGATGATAAAACTATAGTACAAATATTAAGACATAAGATGAAACAGAAGTTGAAGTAATAATCGGAAATAAGATTTATAATAAAGTCAGACAAGAAACTGCTGTACAAAGAACAGACGCAAAACTTAGGGACAAAGGATAATTATTGAACCCCAATTAATGTGGAGAATAACAGTATAAAAGACGAACAAAATTTTATAGAATTGCAATTTTGTATTTCCCTCTTCTTCTTATCTTCTTATTGAATATATGTAATTTTAAATAAGAGTATTCAAAGAAAAGACATATGGATTTATCAATGTCTCAAAAGATTAATAAATGATCTGCTAATAACATTAACAGCATTATATAGGAAACGAGTTCTCTTGAAGACGCCTCTTCGGTCAGCTAGAGTTCTTCTCAAAATCTTGTCAATATATACGCGGTTCATATCATCCTTCTGATACTAAAACGGTACTTCCATTTTATATTACCAACATGAAAGGTATTAAGTAGTTGTATCTTCCGGATATATATATAGAGTAGACAATACAAATGAAGTAGACGCATAATAGCAGACGGAAAGAAACAGCTTTACGATGTAACAGAGTCTCTGAAATACCCTTTCATTATTGTTAACTTTATAATCGATATATGCTATTTTCAAGTTTCCCAATCTTCAATCAATCCCAAAGTTTCTCCTTGCCTCCAAATTGTAACCAAAATTATGCGGTTTTCATTACAATGCCATAAAAAGGTAGAAGTGAATGGTTGTATTAAAAGTAAGGCATTGCTTCCGACTTCCGTATTTCTAAATATCCGTATTCGTAATTATAAACGTACTCGAGCGCTATAACTAAAGCAATTATCAACTTATATATCATATACATTTACCTGTTCCTATAAGCAGAGTCCCTTCATTTTCTGCAACTAATGGTTATCAAAAATAAAATAAAATTACGCTTGCAGGAATATCACATTGCATCTCTTTGAAATAACAAAAGCATTGAGTATTTAAATTTACTTTTTTCTTTTCGTCGATTCCAATTACAAAAGGCCATTTCAATAATATAGCTCTTCAAAAGCACATATTTTAGTAAATCATGCTAAGCTCTAGATATTACCAAAATACCTGTGTATCCTATTTTTTGTTTTCTCATTGTTACTGTGGTTCAAGGTAATACTCATCCCAGAAATATCTAGACGCTAAGAGTTTCCTGCCCATACTATGTAAATAGACATCTCTAAGTTCCTTGAATAATCCGTTTGAAACATTATCTTTCATTATCATATACTCCAACATATCCCAATCTGGATATTTTTCCTTGAACTCCTCAGTAGGTTCACTAAAAAAGTCATAATATGCAGGTCTGATCCAGAATATGACTGGTTGGGACATGTACTTCATAAACTCAACGGAAGAAATTTCCATCCCGGTGGGATTGGATTTTAGAATAAGAGAAAATTTCCTAAAAATACCGTCTCTAACAAGATCACTAAATCCAATGAAGATCATAGGGGTGTTCCAAAAAATATCGGACCTCATGACATTCGTCAAATCAACTTTTTTACTAAACACAAAAGGTTGAAGAAGAGATGGATCTATATCTTTATATTTTAGATCTTTGATATAAAGCGTACGTTCATAGAATGACTCATCTGTAAGTGCTTTTTTTAATTTGCAATCGACATCTTCATCATATCGTTCAAAATTTTTACACATCATAACATTGATTGTATCGTTCGATTCGTTACCTCTAACAATAATCGTTGGATAAATTTGAGACCCCTTTGGTACATTTGGCCTCTTATAACTTGTCCTACGTATGGCTGCTAATGATCGAAGATAGTTTCTTATATCTTCATGATACTCGTGTAAATACGGATGAGTTGACAATGTCATGGACATCTGTAAACCATATTTATTGTTATTTCCACTATCATTTCTACCCTCGATATAATCTACAAGAGAGCTTATCCAAATATCTCTCATACTTTTATGTGTCTTAATAATGTGCTCCCTTTTTCACTTTCTTTCTATTTCAGTAATAATATCTTTTACATCCCATTACATTATGTAGTCATATTGCTTTTCGAATTATATATATTTTCAACCTGGCTGATTTTTTTTTTTTTGACTGTGCTGAGAGATAGAAACTGTTGAATCGGGATATTCATCGAAGCGTCGGCTTCGGACTAAACCTTGAGTGATTTGGTTGTTAGCGGAATTGTTGTCATTAGAGCTAGACATGTTTAAGTAGTTTTCAGTATTGATTGTGTTATGTATAGTATATAGTATATATCGATCTATCTAATCTTTTCTTCTTCTCTTCTTCTTATAATAGTAAGATATGTTGTCTTGCTATTATTCATAATGTTATTCTCCCTTTTATACATCCATATGCAGGCTGTATGTTATGAAGCCGGGTGGCCTGCCTCGTATATTGTTTATCATTATATCCTCGCACCCCTTGTTCTCTCTCTTACGTTGTCGAAGGCCATGAGCTGTACGCTCTAATATAATATTAGTCTATCTCCCCAGTAGCTAGCTGGATCGTCGGAACTAATATGTAACTATCATAATCCTACGATATTATGGTAGTCTCTCAACTATATTCTATTAGCAACTGTATTGTTTGCCTCATATCATGTCCTGCTCTCAGCTTACGCTGGTTTTATTTTCTGTCTTATCGCCGTCAATGTCGGGTGAATATATGTTCCAACAAAATATTCGGTTCATCGCCTAGCAGTTAACTGTGATATAGGCAAGAATAGATATGAGATATATCTTATTCAGTAGATCTATGATTATATATATCAGTGATTGCTAATCTAACGGCGGCACGATATGTATTTATATTAATGAAATAGATCACTACGAAATGAACTCTGAGCACCGCGAAGAGTGAATGAGTAAATAGTCTTGATTTTTGTATGTTGTGTTCTTGCGCGCTTTCAGATCTGTCGCGTGTCTTTATAGTGGGGTGAGACGGGCCGTCTGGAGGAAGCTCCCAGGTTTCAGATGTTTTTTTCTTATATTAATATTTTGTTTTTGTCTTTGTTTTTTTAAATATATATAATTGGTATCTTTATAGCTTTAGATCTTGGTTTAAGACTGTTAGAAGTGTCTTGTACTTGTCTTAATGAGTTAGTGGGTGTATTGAACGGTTTTGCTTAGATAACTGGGTGAACTAGTGTCTCTTTTTTATAGAATATACAGGTTGTTAGTGGTCGACTTTGTGCCAATCAAGTGTGACGTCCGTATATTCTTTAATTTATGGACATTGCTTCTATTTAAAAGTGAAGTATGCAGTTAGTTCTATGGGTTAACGTATGTTTGTAATAGTTATTTAGCATTGCTTCTAATAAGTGGGTATCGCAGCTGCTTAATTTGTTGAAGTTAAGAAAAAGTTAGCAATTATTAAGTGGGCAAGAGTAATAACTAGAGGTGTTCTCTGTTGATATGTAAATGCAAGTTGTACGTTCTGAATTGATAAATATGTATCTCGTTCGATCTGGCATGTAGATCTTGAGAAATGTGTCATTGTGCTAATATATAGAATACGTAGATTGTTGAAGTCCAGTTTCAAGTGTCTATATATCGTCGTCATTTCTCTGTTTGTTTCTTTATATATTTATTCTTATACGAATTTCTGTTTGCTTCTTTATATATTTATTCTTATATGAATTTCTGTTTGTTTCTTTATATATTTATTCTTATACGAATTTCTGTTTGCTTCTTTATATATTTATTCTTATATGAATTTCTGTTTGTTTCTTTATATATTTATTCTTATACGAATTTCTGTTTGCTTCTTTATATATTTATTCTTATACGAATTTCTGTTTGCTTCTTTATATATTTATTCTTATATGAATTTCTGTTTGTTTCTTTATATATTTATTCTTATATGAATTTCTGTTTGTTTCTTTATATATTTATTCTTATACGAATTTCTGTTTGCTTCTTTATATATTTATTCTTATATGAATTTCTGTTTGTTTTAGTTTTTTCATTTGTCTGTTGCTTTTTTGGTATATCTTTTTCGATATTTAAAAAACGAAAACGCCAAACACGTAACATTTCTTTTCACTTATCCTCTTTTAACAAGATGCAAAACTCTAACACTAGTGCCATTGCTTTACATTATGGAAGGTATTGTGTGCATGTACATGTATATTGGGTAAAACAGGCTTCTTTTCGTGTGTCTGTTGGCTTATTTAATCCTATGTATGTTTTAGCAGAGGCAGGCGGCAATTTTCAGATGCCAGGCGACACATTGCAAAATTTAGCCGAGAGCCAGAAGACATGGGCATATGCCAGGCGACTATTCTGTGAAAGGGCACGTGACGTCTCCTGTATAAAATCAAATATAAGAAAGAAAAAAAAAAAAAGCAATAAAAGAAGCAACATCTCTTGACTCCTCCTCGAGCAGAACTAGCACAGTAATACGTCACTCTAAAGAACGCCTGGCATAATGAGAGTAGATGTAGGAGATGATATAGTCGTCATTGATGGCTGGATCATCCGCAAGAGCAGCAAGTGTGTCATCAGCAAGTATAAAGCCATGCAGTGTCTGTCCAAGCAGAATTTCCAGCGGCTGACAGAATTGCACACCAAGGACATAGCCAGTCTACGTAGTCTCGACACCACATTGCTGGAGCTGGAGAACTCGGGCAACATGTTCAGCCTGCTGCAGTGCCAGTTGTACCAGTTCGATGTTATGCAAGACAACACCTATCATCCCAAGGGCAGCAGGGTGTCGAAGAGAAACAAGAAGAAGATCATGTATACGGTTGAGAAACTGTGCCACCGGTATAATTACGGGGGCTCTGCTGCAGTGTATCTATGTGAGAAGACAGAGTCGTACATAAACGACATAGACATGCTGGATTTCGATCACCATTCCAGGCAGGTCAGAGACACCAGCATATTTGCAAGGGTCCTCAAGATGGACGAGCTGAGGTTGAACAGCACAGACTATGGGGTGCTGGAAGGATATACGAGGGAGGTGGCCTTGGGTTATGCTGAATTAGGGGAACACATTCTCTCCCAAAGCTATAGAGATGCATCTGCAAAAGCGAGCAACCATTTGGGAGCAGATTATCACACCAGGTTCTCGTCGTTGATCAAGAAGTTCGATCCAGTCACAATAACGCTCTACGGTAGACGGCTGGGCCGGTCTCTATTCACGTTGTTTAACAGCATCAGTCTGAACTGTTTTGGAGGTCACCCCTTTGTGGACAGAGAAGTCATCGTCAGGTGGGAAGAGGATCGAAATGCAGAAACAATCATCCAGGAGTTGGGCAGGACCTTCCAGCAGGCCATCAAGACCAATCTGTATAACGAGTTTCTGTTAACGTGGATCAGACTGGCAGCCGTTGATTTCGAGAAGTGGATGAATCAGAGAGACACGTTTCCGATCATGCAGTCGCATGCGTTCCGCCAGCATATGGATGCACTGCGGTGTCTAATCAGGTTTTGTGCGTTTGCAGTGGAGGACAACCCCACAGAGTTGGACCAGATGATGAAGGAGGACGATGACGACACAAGGTTCTACAAGGTGTTCCGGTTGTTTTACACGGCAGTGGCCCAGCAGGAAAGGATCATCACGTCCACGTATGTCAACATCGATGTCCAGAATGAGTGTGTGTTTGTGAAGAACAAGAAGCTGTCGTTTGACCTTATCAGGACCATGAAAGAGGATCTGCACACAACGTTCATGTCCTGCGTTGGGGCCATGGGGCAGTGGCTGAGTTACGGCAGCGTGGCAAGAGTGTATAACATGACACTGGGCAATGCAACGGTCAGGGTGAAGAACGAGAACGAGTTCGATGACAGGGACATCTCCATATATCAGGCTCTGCCGCTGGACCTGTTCAAGGGCATGCACATCCAGTGGTTGCGTGGGGATGATGCAGTAAATGAGAGCATTCGTAAGTCGTTGCTGGATATCATCAACAAGATGACAAAGGTGCTGATGGTTAGCATGTGGCTGTCTCCAGGGATGCCACTGAGGTTTCCGGAGTTGAGTATTCTGACGTTTTCTGGTAGAGGTAGAAATCTGTACGTCGATGCCACAGACAGGGTGTTTTTCATCAAGAGCAGGTATAACAAGAACCGAAAGTTCGACAACAGGTTGCTTTTCATGGACAAGGTGGTATCTTCGCAGCTGCTGTGGTTCGTTTACATTCTGCGGCCGTTTTTGGTGTCGTTAATGCAGCCAGACCTGGCACATTTCGCAAGGTCCATTCTGATCAGCCACTGTGAAAGAGAATTGGAGGGAGAGATCATGGACGATGACGATCTCGAGAACCCGGTAGAGGACAACAGAGAGCTGCACGATTATAGCAGAGGGGTGAATGCACGGATCAACAATGCAGACACAACAACTGGCAACAGTATCATCAAGCAGTTTTTATTCGTGGACGTCAAGAACCTGAGGCTGGTCGATTCCAACGCATTTGCCAAGATTTTATCCACATATCCACTGAATCCTTACATGCGGGAGGGCCACCGGATCGGCACGATGAGACAGGGACTGGCAGCTATATGGAAACACATGATAATGCCGGACATTGGTATGACAGGACACATCAAGAGTGCTATTGCAGCCTCGTTTGGGCACAACGTAGCCACACACACGCAGCTGTACGGTGTGCATGGGATGGAGGACACCCCCGGTGATCAAGGTGTGTTTGATTATTATACGGTGAAGAAGCTGTGCCAAGAATTCCAAAGCCGAACAGCGTTTGCGGTGGTCAACAGAGGATCCAAGAAACGAGACAGAAGCCACCTGGAACAGCAAGAAGAAGAGGAAGATTATAAGCCAGCTGGGGACATTCTGGATCTGGTGGCAGCAGGCAAAGAGATGTATAATGACGACGGTTTTGAGTTCAGGACAAATTTGCAAAGGGAGTTCACAGGCATGGTTCTGACGTCTGAGAGAAAGCTGCTGACGTTGCAGGCTGCTACGGCCTTTGGTAAGTCGCTGACGTTCTTGTTGCCCATAATGGTTTTGAAGAAGCTGCAGCCTGAGACGTACGTTCATTTCATTGGAGTTCCATACGAGTCGTTGAAAATGGCCACGATTGAGAAGGTTCATAGGTGCGGGGACCTGGTTGCTCGGGACATATCTATGCTGAACCTGGAGAATAGTCAGCACTGGTTGCTGGACACAGACGTGTTTGTGGGTTGCTTTGATTCGTTTGGCACAAACAGTATTGCCAGTATTCTCAAGAACTGGGAGTCCAGCACAAAAGGAGAGCGGAAGAAAGGGTATCTGATATTTGACGAGGTGCATGTTCTGTGGGTGGAGAAGACGTTCCGGCCATCGTTCCGCCAAATATTTGGTCTGGGATGGAGAGGTTTTTTGAAGATGGTGTTTCTTTCTGCCACGATTCCAGAGGACATTTTAGAAATTATTGCCAAAGACAGAGGTATCTCGAATAAGTTGCTAGAGCAGAGCTCCCGGTATATCAATGGGATATCAGAGGTGCCTAACAAGGACGTGAGGTTTGAGGTTGTTCAAGTGAATTATCCAAGTATAAGGTTCAGAGCTGCTGAGTATATTAGACGTTATCTTGCACGAGAAGAGACCAACGGTAAGGCCATCTTTTTCTTCACAAGCATTCCCGCCATGATGTCAGTCCAGGAATTAGTCGACCAGACAGGTTCTGTTGCGATGGTAAGCTCGAACACACCGGATACGGAGAAGCAGAAGATATTCGAGCAGTTTGAGAATCCGATGTCCCCAGTGAAGGTCATTCTGGGAACAAAGTTGATATCCAATGGGTTGGACTGTCCAAGTGTAAATTTTGTGTGTCTGGTGAATTGTCGTGTCACACCCATTGATTTTCTTCAGATGGCAGGACGGCTGCGGAAGCCAGGGCTGGTTCGAATCATAGATTATAAGCGCCGAGGTGGGAGCAGGCCTGTGGGTACGGATGAGATTGCCCAACGTATGAACGACATGAACTGGGATGAGTGTGTGACCAAGCAAATTGCCCAGTTTTATGGTATCGAGAATCCAGGATGCTTGCAGTGCTGTGACAAGAATAATGATCTCAGAGATCCAGCAGTAGAAAGGACAGTGGAGTGCCTACGTAATCGAGGAGAAGAAGAGCAGAGGTTGCAGCCGCAGGGAGTGTGGGTGACTCCAGCGAGGACATCAAATGATAGTATCTTTCGGACCTTGCTTAATAGAAATACGAACATCATACGGAAGGAGCTGGCAGAGCTGCTGCAGCTTCGTGGAAACAATTTTGTAAGTATCAAGGAAGCCTTCCTAGGTATCAGGTATCATGACATCGTATACGATTTTTTTGACGTGCCTCCTAGCATGTGTCGGGAGTGTTTCATGGCCAGGGATAAATGCATGTGTGGCACAGAATATGGTAAGGCACTAGGACTTTTGGTTTGCCAGTATCTGATAGTTAATAGAATAGATAGTGAGAATAAGTATGAGAGGTTAATATCGCTGTTGGTTTCCCATGGAGGGTATTCTGCAGTCGCTGATCTGATTGTGAGACAGGTTATTGTACGGGGCAGCTATATACGCCTTTCTGAGAGGTGGTCGTTTGACCTACAAGAATTAAGGATGTTTCCGTTAGTGGGCAATGATGCTGTTATAAGATTCAAACAATATATGGGCAAGCTGCGAGACAAGAAGTGGAATGTATTTGACTTGGTATTTGGTGGGTGCTACGAAAGAGACGAAGAGTTATATAGGAATTTGGCTGAATTTATAGATACGGCATTCCGTCAAAGGGAAGTGGTGACAAGATATTCTTCGTATAGAGATGTGGGAGCGTTCACGACCAGGAGAAAGGACATTGTCAAGAACATTGTTGGGCATTTTAAAACCAGTCTTTCTTCTAGTTATTCCGATGAAGTTCAGATAGTAGTGCTGCTGCTGTGGAGTTTGCACACACAAAAGGTGGTTGTGAATAGAAGCCTTGACAGTTGGGAAATTCCGATTGATAGTGTTATCGAGTTCTTTCCAGTGTTTATGAATTTCTGTCTAGAAGAAGTTAAATATTGTGGTCAAATGGTCAAGGTGTATCAAGTTCTGTTGGATTGTTATTTTGGAACGCTTGAGAACATGCAATTTTAAATAAAATATATATAACGATGGTGAAGTTTCTTTTCTTTTTCGATGAGCAGACCGGATCTCCTGCAGGTAATTTTGCTTCTTGTTGTGAAATTTCTTTTCTTTTTCGATGAACAGACCGGATCTCCTGCAGGTAATTCTGCTTCTTGCCGTGAAGTTTCTTTTCTTTTTCGATGAACAGACCGCATCTCCTGCAGGTAATTCTGCTTCTTGCCGTGAAGTTTCTTTTCTTTTTTGATGAACAGACCGAACCTTCTCTTGGATATTCGAGTGTATTGTGAGAATTCTTTTCTTTTTTAATTAAATTGGATAGGGGTGGTATGTTATTCTTGTTAAATGCATGTAGAAGGAGAAGTCTTTCCTTTTTCTTAAAATAAACAAGTTAAAGGATGATATTTGCATAAATTATTTTTATTCAAAGTGCGTAGTGGGAGAGTGGAAAAAAGGGGGCTCAGAATAATAATAAATTAATGTGAAACAAGCGCACGTTATCCACGTAGCGAACGAACGGAATATTGTAAAACAAAGAAGAAGAAAAAAAAAAAGGTCATGATGGCTGCAAGTTGGAATAATTTTTCATTGTTGTGTATTCAATTATACGAGTCGGGTTTAATTATTTATTAATCCGGAATCATTTTTTCTCAGAGAGCAGTGCAGCAAATAATTCAATGGAATGTGGTTGTATATAATTAATTATAAAATAATAAATAAATGTGATGCTCTGATAGGTAAGTAGTAAGAAGAAAGAAAAAAAAAGGTATCGGATGATCTTTTTTTCCGGATAATTTTGTTGCCATTTAATAATTTATTTGCAATTCACAGAACGATATGCAGCGGAGCCTGTTGCATGAAGTTGTAGAATGTGAATTTTTTATCTGAAAAGGACGATGATCGGCCGCTTTAGGAAATGGATCATCATTTTTTCTTTCGATGTTTCTTCCTTGTTTGTGTATTGCTAACAAAAGGCCGCGTCTTGAAACGTAGAACGGCACCCCTATGTGAACATTTTGGGAAATAATGTTTCGTTTAGTGAATTGTTTTGTTGATTTGGCTCTGAAAGAGGAAACAGAAGGATCTGCAATCTATTTGTGCTATTTGCAGTGTTCTTACGGAGGAAAGGTGATGGACAGTATATTGTAGCAGACAATTTTATAATTAGTTCTGTACGGTAGGTTAAGAGAAAGAAACATTATATGAATTTGGAAGGATGTTATAAATTTATATTTCTGGTAATTAATGAGATATATCCTAGTAACAGCGGCTAAATAAACAAAAAGTGGATAGAGATCTATAACTCGATATAATGTTATAAAGCTATATAATTTGATGATAGAAATTAGAGTAAGTGGAGATGTCAGTTATGTAAATGGAAGAGCTGTTAGCTGGTAGTTTCAAAGAAAGGATCAAATAGTGAAATACGTAAATTTTGCAAATGATTCTTGTGAGATGTTAGCTCAGCGCTTAAGAATATATAAATTATATAAGTATAAGCGCTGAGCTAACATCTCACAAGAATCATTTGCAAAATTTACGTATTTCACTATTTGATCCTTTCTTTGAAACTACCAGCTAACAAGCTCTTCCATTTACATAACTGACATCTCTCACTTACTCTAATTTCTATCATCAAATTATATAGCTTTATAACATTATATCGAGTTATAGATCTCTATCCACTTTTTGTTTATTTAGCCGCTGTTACTAGGATATATCTCATTAATTACCAGAAATATAAATTTATAACATCCTTCCAAATTCATATAATGTTTCTTTCTCTTAACCTACCGTACAGAACTAATTATAAAATTGTCTGCTACAATATACTGTCCATCACCTTTCCTCCGTAAGAACACTGCAAATAGCACAAATAGATTGCAGATCCTTCTGTTTCCTCTTTCAGAGCCAAATCAACAAAACAATTCACTAAACGAAACATTATTTCCCAAAATGTTCACATAGGGGTGCCGTTCTACGTTTCAAGACGCGGCCTTTTGTTAGCAATACACAAACAAGGAAGAAACATCGAAAGAAAAAATGATGATCCATTTCCTAAAGCGGCCGATCATCGTCCTTTTCAGATAAAAAATTCACATTCTACAACTTCATGCAACAGGCTCCGCTGCATATCGTTCTGTGAATTGCAAATAAATTATTAAATGGCAACAAAATTATCCGGAAAAAAGATCATCCGATACCTTTTTTTTTTCTTTCTTCTTACTACTTACCTATCAGAGCAATCACATTTATTTATTATTTTATAATTAATTATATACAACCACATTCCATTGAATTATTTGCTGCACTGCTCTCTGAGAAAAAATGATTCCGGATTAATAAATAATTAAACCCGACTCGTATAATTGAATACACAACAATGAAAAATTATTCCAACTTGCAGCCATCATGACCTTTTTTTTTTTTTCTTCTTCTTTGTTTTACAATATTCCGTTCGTTCGCTACGTGGATAACGTGCGCTTGTTTCACATTAATTTATTATTATTCTGAGCCCCCTTTTTTCCACTCTCCCACTACGCACTTTGAATAAAAATAATTTATGCAAATATCATCCTTTAACTTGTTTATTTTAAGAAAAAGGAAAGACTTCTCCTTCTACATGCATTTAACAAGAATAACATACCACCCCTATCCAATTTAATTAAAAAAGAAAAGAATTCTCACAATACACTCGAATATCCAAGAGAAGGTTCGGTCTGTTCATCAAAAAAGAAAAGAAACTTCACGGCAAGAAGCAGAATTACCTGCAGGAGATGCGGTCTGTTCATCGAAAAAGAAAAGAAACTTCACGGCAAGAAGCAGAATTACCTGCAGGAGATCCGGTCTGTTCATCGAAAAAGAAAAGAAATTTCACAACAAGAAGCAAAATTACCTGCAGGAGATCCGGTCTGCTCATCGAAAAAGAAAAGAAACTTCACCATCGTTATATATATTTTATTTAAAATTGCATGTTCTCAAGCGTTCCAAAATAACAATCCAACAGAACTTGATACACCTTGACCATTTGACCACAATATTTAACTTCTTCTAGACAGAAATTCATAAACACTGGAAAGAACTCGATAACACTATCAATCGGAATTTCCCAACTGTCAAGGCTTCTATTCACAACCACCTTTTGTGTGTGCAAACTCCACAGCAGCAGCACTACTATCTGAACTTCATCGGAATAACTAGAAGAAAGACTGGTTTTAAAATGCCCAACAATGTTCTTGACAATGTCCTTTCTCCTGGTCGTGAACGCTCCCACATCTCTATACGAAGAATATCTTGTCACCACTTCCCTTTGACGGAATGCCGTATCTATAAATTCAGCCAAATTCCTATATAACTCTTCGTCTCTTTCGTAGCACCCACCAAATACCAAGTCAAATACATTCCACTTCTTGTCTCGCAGCTTGCCCATATATTGTTTGAATCTTATAACAGCATCATTGCCCACTAACGGAAACATCCTTAATTCTTGTAGGTCAAACGACCACCTCTCAGAAAGGCGTATATAGCTGCCCCGTACAATAACCTGTCTCACAATCAGATCAGCGACTGCAGAATACCCTCCATGGGAAACCAACAGCGATATTAACCTCTCATACTTATTCTCACTATCTATTCTATTAACTATCAGATACTGGCAAACCAAAAGTCCTAGTGCCTTACCATATTCTGTGCCACACATGCATTTATCCCTGGCCATGAAACACTCCCGACACATGCTAGGAGGCACGTCAAAAAAATCGTATACGATGTCATGATACCTGATACCTAGGAAGGCTTCCTTGATACTTACAAAATTGTTTCCACGAAGCTGCAGCAGCTCTGCCAGCTCCTTCCGTATGATGTTCGTATTTCTATTAAGCAAGGTCCGAAAGATACTATCATTTGATGTCCTCGCTGGAGTCACCCACACTCCCTGCGGCTGCAACCTCTGCTCTTCTTCTCCTCGATTACGTAGGCACTCCACTGTCCTTTCTACTGCTGGATCTCTGAGATCATTATTCTTGTCACAGCACTGCAAGCATCCTGGATTCTCGATACCATAAAACTGGGCAATTTGCTTGGTCACACACTCATCCCAGTTCATGTCGTTCATACGTTGGGCAATCTCATCCGTACCCACAGGCCTGCTCCCACCTCGGCGCTTATAATCTATGATTCGAACCAGCCCTGGCTTCCGCAGCCGTCCTGCCATCTGAAGAAAATCAATGGGTGTGACACGACAATTCACCAGACACACAAAATTTACACTTGGACAGTCCAACCCATTGGATATCAACTTTGTTCCCAGAATGACCTTCACTGGGGACATCGGATTCTCAAACTGCTCGAATATCTTCTGCTTCTCCGTATCCGGTGTGTTCGAGCTTACCATCGCAACAGAACCTGTCTGGTCGACTAATTCCTGGACTGACATCATGGCGGGAATGCTTGTGAAGAAAAAGATGGCCTTACCGTTGGTCTCTTCTCGTGCAAGATAACGTCTAATATACTCAGCAGCTCTGAACCTTATACTTGGATAATTCACTTGAACAACCTCAAACCTCACGTCCTTGTTAGGCACCTCTGATATCCCATTGATATACCGGGAGCTCTGCTCTAGCAACTTATTCGAGATACCTCTGTCTTTGGCAATAATTTCTAAAATGTCCTCTGGAATCGTGGCAGAAAGAAACACCATCTTCAAAAAACCTCTCCATCCCAGACCAAATATTTGGCGGAACGATGGCCGGAACGTCTTCTCCACCCACAGAACATGCACCTCGTCAAATATCAGATACCCTTTCTTCCGCTCTCCTTTTGTGCTGGACTCCCAGTTCTTGAGAATACTGGCAATACTGTTTGTGCCAAACGAATCAAAGCAACCCACAAACACGTCTGTGTCCAGCAACCAGTGCTGACTATTCTCCAGGTTCAGCATAGATATGTCCCGAGCAACCAGGTCCCCGCACCTATGAACCTTCTCAATCGTGGCCATTTTCAACGACTCGTATGGAACTCCAATGAAATGAACGTACGTCTCAGGCTGCAGCTTCTTCAAAACCATTATGGGCAACAAGAACGTCAGCGACTTACCAAAGGCCGTAGCAGCCTGCAACGTCAGCAGCTTTCTCTCAGACGTCAGAACCATGCCTGTGAACTCCCTTTGCAAATTTGTCCTGAACTCAAAACCGTCGTCATTATACATCTCTTTGCCTGCTGCCACCAGATCCAGAATGTCCCCAGCTGGCTTATAATCTTCCTCTTCTTCTTGCTGTTCCAGGTGGCTTCTGTCTCGTTTCTTGGATCCTCTGTTGACCACCGCAAACGCTGTTCGGCTTTGGAATTCTTGGCACAGCTTCTTCACCGTATAATAATCAAACACACCTTGATCACCGGGGGTGTCCTCCATCCCATGCACACCGTACAGCTGCGTGTGTGTGGCTACGTTGTGCCCAAACGAGGCTGCAATAGCACTCTTGATGTGTCCTGTCATACCAATGTCCGGCATTATCATGTGTTTCCATATAGCTGCCAGTCCCTGTCTCATCGTGCCGATCCGGTGGCCCTCCCGCATGTAAGGATTCAGTGGATATGTGGATAAAATCTTGGCAAATGCGTTGGAATCGACCAGCCTCAGGTTCTTGACGTCCACGAATAAAAACTGCTTGATGATACTGTTGCCAGTTGTTGTGTCTGCATTGTTGATCCGTGCATTCACCCCTCTGCTATAATCGTGCAGCTCTCTGTTGTCCTCTACCGGGTTCTCGAGATCGTCATCGTCCATGATCTCTCCCTCCAATTCTCTTTCACAGTGGCTGATCAGAATGGACCTTGCGAAATGTGCCAGGTCTGGCTGCATTAACGACACCAAAAACGGCCGCAGAATGTAAACGAACCACAGCAGCTGCGAAGATACCACCTTGTCCATGAAAAGCAACCTGTTGTCGAACTTTCGGTTCTTGTTATACCTGCTCTTGATGAAAAACACCCTGTCTGTGGCATCGACGTACAGATTTCTACCTCTACCAGAAAACGTCAGAATACTCAACTCCGGAAACCTCAGTGGCATCCCTGGAGACAGCCACATGCTAACCATCAGCACCTTTGTCATCTTGTTGATGATATCCAGCAACGACTTACGAATGCTCTCATTTACTGCATCATCCCCACGCAACCACTGGATGTGCATGCCCTTGAACAGGTCCAGCGGCAGAGCCTGATATATGGAGATGTCCCTGTCATCGAACTCGTTCTCGTTCTTCACCCTGACCGTTGCATTGCCCAGTGTCATGTTATACACTCTTGCCACGCTGCCGTAACTCAGCCACTGCCCCATGGCCCCAACGCAGGACATGAACGTTGTGTGCAGATCCTCTTTCATGGTCCTGATAAGGTCAAACGACAGCTTCTTGTTCTTCACAAACACACACTCATTCTGGACATCGATGTTGACATACGTGGACGTGATGATCCTTTCCTGCTGGGCCACTGCCGTGTAAAACAACCGGAACACCTTGTAGAACCTTGTGTCGTCATCGTCCTCCTTCATCATCTGGTCCAACTCTGTGGGGTTGTCCTCCACTGCAAACGCACAAAACCTGATTAGACACCGCAGTGCATCCATATGCTGGCGGAACGCATGCGACTGCATGATCGGAAACGTGTCTCTCTGATTCATCCACTTCTCGAAATCAACGGCTGCCAGTCTGATCCACGTTAACAGAAACTCGTTATACAGATTGGTCTTGATGGCCTGCTGGAAGGTCCTGCCCAACTCCTGGATGATTGTTTCTGCATTTCGATCCTCTTCCCACCTGACGATGACTTCTCTGTCCACAAAGGGGTGACCTCCAAAACAGTTCAGACTGATGCTGTTAAACAACGTGAATAGAGACCGGCCCAGCCGTCTACCGTAGAGCGTTATTGTGACTGGATCGAACTTCTTGATCAACGACGAGAACCTGGTGTGATAATCTGCTCCCAAATGGTTGCTCGCTTTTGCAGATGCATCTCTATAGCTTTGGGAGAGAATGTGTTCCCCTAATTCAGCATAACCCAAGGCCACCTCCCTCGTATATCCTTCCAGCACCCCATAGTCTGTGCTGTTCAACCTCAGCTCGTCCATCTTGAGGACCCTTGCAAATATGCTGGTGTCTCTGACCTGCCTGGAATGGTGATCGAAATCCAGCATGTCTATGTCGTTTATGTACGACTCTGTCTTCTCACATAGATACACTGCAGCAGAGCCCCCGTAATTATACCGGTGGCACAGTTTCTCAACCGTATACATGATCTTCTTCTTGTTTCTCTTCGACACCCTGCTGCCCTTGGGATGATAGGTGTTGTCTTGCATAACATCGAACTGGTACAACTGGCACTGCAGCAGGCTGAACATGTTGCCCGAGTTCTCCAGCTCCAGCAATGTGGTGTCGAGACTACGTAGACTGGCTATGTCCTTGGTGTGCAATTCTGTCAGCCGCTGGAAATTCTGCTTGGACAGACACTGCATGGCTTTATACTTGCTGATGACACACTTGCTGCTCTTGCGGATGATCCAGCCATCAATGACGACTATATCATCTCCTACATCTACTCTCATTATGCCAGGCGTTCTTTAGAGTGACGTATTACTGTGCTAGTTCTGCTCGAGGAGGAGTCAAGAGATGTTGCTTCTTTTATTGCTTTTTTTTTTTTTCTTTCTTATATTTGATTTTATACAGGAGACGTCACGTGCCCTTTCACAGAATAGTCGCCTGGCATATGCCCATGTCTTCTGGCTCTCGGCTAAATTTTGCAATGTGTCGCCTGGCATCTGAAAATTGCCGCCTGCCTCTGCTAAAACATACATAGGATTAAATAAGCCAACAGACACACGAAAAGAAGCCTGTTTTACCCAATATACATGTACATGCACACAATACCTTCCATAATGTAAAGCAATGGCACTAGTGTTAGAGTTTTGCATCTTGTTAAAAGAGGATAAGTGAAAAGAAATGTTACGTGTTTGGCGTTTTCGTTTTTTAAATATCGAAAAAGATATACCAAAAAAGCAACAGACAAATGAAAAAACTAAAACAAACAGAAATTCATATAAGAATAAATATATAAAGAAGCAAACAGAAATTCGTATAAGAATAAATATATAAAGAAACAAACAGAAATTCATATAAGAATAAATATATAAAGAAACAAACAGAAATTCATATAAGAATAAATATATAAAGAAGCAAACAGAAATTCGTATAAGAATAAATATATAAAGAAGCAAACAGAAATTCGTATAAGAATAAATATATAAAGAAACAAACAGAAATTCATATAAGAATAAATATATAAAGAAGCAAACAGAAATTCGTATAAGAATAAATATATAAAGAAACAAACAGAAATTCATATAAGAATAAATATATAAAG